>CM032880.1:41619683-41835640 GCA_019176425.1 Megalops atlanticus | reverse complement strand
ACAAATCTCATGTCCGTCCGAAAGGAGAGAGAAGCATGACATCGCTGATGTTAGAATCCTCCCAGGATCAGAAACAAAGCTAGGTGCGAATCGAAACAATTACGGCCTCTGTTGGAATCCCAAGGTACAAGATCAGTGATCGCTGCATACTTTTAATTTCACATTGCCAGAGCAGAGATATTTAAAAATGAACTCACGCCCTTCTGAAAGGGGGTTTAAGCATGAGATCGCTGAAGTTAGCAGCCTCCCAGGGTCAGAAACTCGGTCTCAATCAAAACTATTTTTCCCTCTGAGAAACAAAGCACCAGCTCCGTGATAACTTGCTTCTGTGGTCAAAAACTCGATGCAGGCAAGTAGGTGGTTCACTGCAGTCTTTATTCACGACGCCGGGGACAAGTTACATACACAAACAGTGCCAAGCAACAAGTCCATCTTCCCTGAGACTGAGAACCCTTCTTATACCCAACACATCCTGTATACATAAGTCACCTTTGGCAAAAACATGTCACCTAGACCATTGTTCTGTTTTTTTTTTTCTGATGTTGGCATTCTAAAGGGTCTGTGAGAACTTTTGCTTGGTCTATCCTATCTGGCCACCCATATGGTGTGTTTCCTTGGTCTGGAACAATGGGGTGCCTGGACAGACAGGAACCTGACTCCTATATTTCTGCTGGTTTCATCCTTTAAGGGAGGGTTGAGGAAATAGACACAGAGACATGTTCACGACACCAATGCATGTTATTAATTCAATGAGGAAAACTATTCTACTTTGTTAGGGTTGCTACAAATCTTTCCCACATTCTCCCCTCTGGGGCTCTGAAGCCCCATTCGCGGCTGAAAAGTTCTGTAGGGAAATACCTTCACTTGAAATGACTTCTCTTGGCCAACCCAACATGTATCATTATTGCCTGTTAGCACTGATCTAGCACGGACGGCTAACTCACACATTCTATTGGTGCCACAGATTTCTTCCATAAAGGAAGAGGATGTGACTGTCAGATGGATGGTTAATAATGCAAACACCAGCATTTTTCTTCCCAGTTATTAAAACACAAACTAAATTCTAGTCCCTAGTGTTCGGTGCAGAGCTGAGATGTTTCCACCTCAGTTTACGCCAAAATAAAATTAAAACCAAAATAACAAACTTAACGGTATTCTAGCTAAACTGGAAAGTCGGTCAGTCATGTGGTGCTTGCTTCACGTCTCAACCAAGTTTATAGAGTGCTGCTATTGCGTATTCCAGCCCTTTTTGTTCTATAGTATGTCTTTAATGGTGCTTAGTTCAGTTCATATATAGTTCTGGATCCTTCACCACTCTGCAATGGGACAAATGGACCCAAGAGTCTCTCTCAGCGATCCTCACAGCCGTAGGTGTGGATAACACTTGGTATGGTCCTCTCCACTGTTCCTGGTTCCAATGTTTCCTCCTTAGGTCTTTGATGAGCACCCAGGAACCTGGTTCCACTGGGTGTGTTGTCTGGAAACTTTGTGGGAGGGCCGACGCCACCTGTTGGGACACAGAAGACAGAGCAGCAATCAGTTCTCGCATGTAACTTGACATATTCCCGTCCACATCTTCAAGGTTAGGTGGGTGTGGTAACCCTGGCGCTGGCAAGGGACGAGCGGTCAAAATCTCAAAAGGACTGAGCCCTGTAGATCTTGATGCCCGACCTCTGAGGTAGAGGAGAGCCAAAGGGAGTGCTGTCACCCAATCCATGCCCGTGGAAGCTTTAATTTTTGTCAATTTTGCCTTTAGCATTGAGTTAACTCTCTCAACTGCACCTGCACTTTGTGGGTGGTATGCACAATGAGTTCTGAAGTCAATTTGTAATTTTTCTGACAGGAATTTAATAACTTGATTCACAAAATGTGCTCCATTATCTGAGGTTAGTTTTTTGGGCACTCCCCACCGGGGTACCACATCTTTTCTCAAGGCTTTGGCCACCGCTATGGCGTTTGCACGTCTTACTGGATAACACTCAGGCCATTTAGAGAACATATCAACTAACACTAGACAGTATTCATATCCTTTGCATTTGTCCAATTGGATAAAATCCATCATAATATGCTCAAATGGGCCCTCTGGAGGTGGGTGATGTCCTCCTTTGACTCTCATTGTGGGTGCCACATTATGTTTTAGACAAGTCACGCACCTGGCACAATAAGCACCTGCTGCTGTAGTGAATCCTGGTGCAAAATACAGCTTACCTACTGTCTGTGTCATGGCATTAGCACTTGCATGGTCTAAACCATGGGACAATTTCGCAATAATATGAAAATATGATTTTGGAAGAACTGGTCTTCCTGAGGGATTATGTACCCATAGCCCACTTGTGTTCTCTTTACAATTTTTCCACTTTCTTTTTTCTTTCCTGTCTGCTGCCTTTTGTGCTTCCCTTAGTGCCTCTTCAGATGTTATCATGTCCGGTACTTGCAGAGTGAGGAAAGAGTGCATTGTGCTCTGAGGTTTTAAAAATTTCGCTGGTATTCTAACTCCCCCCTTCGCGGCTGTTTTGGCTGCCGCGTCTGCTCTATTGTTACCTAAACTGACATCATCTGTGTGGCTAGTATGGGCTGTGCATTTAATGACAGCCACGGAGGCAGGAAGTTTAATAGCTTCCAGCAAAATGGCTATCAAATTTTTGCGCTGTATAGGTTTACCTGCAGCTGTGAGAAAACCCCTCTCCTTCCAGATAGCCCCATGATCATGAACAATTCCCCAGCAGTAACGACTGTCCGTATAAATACACACAGATTTGCCTTTAGCCAAAGTGCATGCGCTAAATAATGCCACTAATTCCGCTGCTTGGGCAGAAAAAGTACCTGGGAGGAGTAAAGATTCTACTACTTCAAACTGTTTCACTACAGCATAGCCTCTCCCTACCTCTCCAGACCCCAAACGCATAGATGAGCCGTCAACAAAGAAAATCAAATCAGGATTTGAGAAAGGAGTTTCAGAAATGTCAGGGCGCGGTTTAGTACACATAGAAACAATTTCACAACAGTCGAGTGTATCTCCGTCGTCCGCTGCGGGTAATAAAGTAGCTGGGTTAAGTGTTGTACAGCGTGCAAGAGTCACATGAGAAAGGATCAAAAGAACATGCTGATAGGACAGGAGGCAGGCAGGTGTGAGATGTGAGGTCTTCGCTTGCATTAGCAAGGAATGTACTTCGTGTGGGACATGTACAGTTAAGGGATGTAACAAAACTATGTCTGAGCACGATAACACTCCACTGGCAGCTGCTGCTACTGCTTTCATGCAGGGGATCATTCCTCTCACTACGGGGTCTAATTGTTTAGACAAATATGCTACTGGTCTATACCGACCACCATGTTGTTGGCATAATACCCCTGACATGTATCCTGATTTTTCACACACAAATAAATGAAAAGGGACATCATAGTTAGGCATTCCTAAAGCTGGAGCTGAAGCTAAAGCTAGTTTTAAGTCAACAAATGCCTTATCACAGTCGTCAGTCCAAGTCACTTTGTCAGTCAAGTCTTTGCATGCATTAGCACCTGATTGGAGAGGCTGTGCTCTCTCTGCATAATTGAGGATCCAAGCGCGGCAGTAGCCAGTCATTCCTAGGAAACGCAATAATTGCTGCTTTGTCCTGGGTCTGGGACATGCAGTGATTGCTGAGATGCGGGAAGCATCTAGGGCCCGACAGCCAGGAGTGAGTATGTGACCCAAGTACTTGACTCTCTCCTGACAGAGTTGCAACTTTTGTTTGGAGACTTTTAGTCCCACACTGGCCAGGTATGTTATCAGTGCGACGGTGTCCGCTTGACACACCTCTTTTGATGGCGATGTGATAAGAATGTCATCTACATAGGAGATAATAGTGCTCCCCCCTGGTGGAATAAATTGTGAGAGGCAAAATACTAGATTTTCATTAAATACTGACGGCGATTCACAGTAGCCTTGTGGTAAACGAGTCCAAAGTCTGTGACTCTTTTTTATGCTCAAAGGAAAGAGGATCTGGTGGAACAAAAATTTGTCTTTGCACAGAAGTGACAGTCACAGTAACCCACTTTTGGAAAAAAATATTCTTTTTGCGATTGTGAATAAAATAAATGCGGAGTGTGTTGTACAGGTGTCCAATCTGTAGCTTTGACACCTGCATTCACTAAAGGTCCTATATCACTCCACTCCCCTTGTGTTTTTGCTAAAGCCACATGTGGATAAGAATTTAAGTTTGCAAACAAAGATGTCAGACCAGGTGACAGGTCTACTACAGCTGCAGCGTAGCTTTTACTTGTAATTATGCCGGCTATGGTGATGGTCTTAACACCATGTCCTAATAGGTACCATTTTTTCCAAGTAATCCGGATCTGGAGTATCCTGAAAGTATGCCATTACACAATGCAAGAACTCTGGAATTTCCTTATCTCCCTGGACCGAGACTGGAGAAGTTAACTCTACATGTGATTCTACACTTTCAAATCCTATCCATGTAGGGCAAACCTTCTGACAAAACAACACTGTAGGCCCCTCTAAACCAATCCCATCTTGTGTGAGTGAAAATTGTAAGGTGTAATTTGCACATTAAGTCTCGACCCAGTAAATTTTCGGGGCAAACACTGCTCAGGAGAAAAGGGTGTTCTAATGTATGCTCTTCATGTTTAACTACCAATGGCTTAGAAACTGGTTCTGATATTAACTGTCCTGATGCTCCTGTAACATGCACTATCCTTTCACTTTTCATTGCTAAAAACTTACTATCTTTCTTTCCTAACGTACTTATGTCTGCTCCTGTATCAATTAAAAAAGAAAAAACATTCCCATTAACAGAAAGAGAAAGCTTAGGCTGTGCTGAGGCATTCAAAGTGAGTTGAGGAAAAAGCTGTAATTCAGAAATGTCACCACGGGGTCCCAGTGCCCCCACTTCAGAGTCCACCCTGTCCTATGCTGTGTTGTCCTGCTGTGACCAAACAGGTGTTGCAGAGTGCTGGTGTGAAGGACGCCCTCCGTTCTGTGACCCCCTAGCGTTGCAGTTGCGTGCCAAGTGGCCTAGTCGTCCACACTCCCAGCATTCTTTCCCGGTGTTCCTTTGGGTAGTTCCTGTTCCACCCCCACGTTCTCTGCCTCTCCCCCTGCCACCTCTGCTCCTATTTCCTCCCCCTCTCTGCACGCTGCTCTGGTAGAAACTGAGTGCTGCATCCTGAAGTTCCTCCTGCTTCCTCTGTTCAAGTAACAAGATGACTCTTAACATCTAGTTGTAAGGGGAGGGGCTGAGGTGCTGGCTGCAAGGGGGCAGCTGAGGTGGAAGCGGTGGGTATACTGGTGCCCAGGTGTCATCATAATGTGGTGGTTTACGTTTGTGAGATGCTGCCGGCTCCAAATCTTGCTTTTGTATATATACTCCTGCTGCTGTATCAGTAGACCACTGGGAAGCCCTTGCCTCTCTCTCTGTTGCCCCACGCTGTCTTTCCCTTTGCTCTTTGCTTTGTTTGTTTTTCTCTTCTCTCTCCCTGGCTTCCTTTTCCCAGTTATCATACAGTTCTGGTTTAAAAGGTCTAGCCTTTTCCTCCATCAGAGCCCTACATTCTTTTAACTTTTCTACACTTAACAACCCCCGATACAGGAAATTTCCCGTCAGTCCACCTATTCCACTTCCCCAGTAACCTTTCATCTACACATTCAGGTCCATATTTCCTATACATATCCTTTAAACATCCTGGACTGTCTAGCCTCTTAGGCAGGTGAATAGCTTTGCTGTTACTACTCCCCATAGCAGTGTCCCTTTGGATTTTTTTCCCCAATCATCTTACGCCGAGAAACAGAGTACAACAAGCAATATGAGATGGCAAACTTATCAGATACCCCGTATTCTCCCTCTAGGCCTCCGTTGACAATGTGCACAACAAACTCCTGCCACGATCACGGGCAGGCCCTACCACGATCACGGGTAGGCAACAGTGTATACACAACATCCACTACCTCTCCTGGGTAGGGATTTCACAGTCACTATCACAATCACGGATAGGACAACCCTTTTTTACCACTGCAAAAAGTGTAAAAGAAGGGGAACTCACCACCTAGTTGCCTGTGACCACAGAAAACAGCCGATGCCGTTATCTGGGACACAGGAGGAGCCCTCTGGCCAGGCTGGGTGCCGCACGGCGATATTTGATTGCTGTCCACGGCCTTCTCCCAAGATCACAAAGGGATCTCCCTCCGGTCGGGTCCTGAGCCTTCGGTCCTCCACGCTGTGTCTCCAGAGATAGGCATCCTGTTCGTGACGCCACTTATGTGGTCAAAAACTCGATGCAGGCAAGTAGGTGGTTCACTGCAGTCTTTATTCACGACGCCGGGGACAAGTTACATACACAAACAGTGCCAAGCAACAAGTCCATCTTCCCTGAGACTGAGAACCCTTCTTATACCCAACACATCCTGTATACATAAGTCACCTTTGGCAAAAACATGTCACCTAGACCATTGTTCTGTTTTTTTTTCTGATGTTGGCATTCTAAAGGGTCTGTGAGAACTTTTGCTTGGTCTATCCTATCTGGCCACCCATATGGTGTGTTTCCTTGGTCTGGAACAATGGGGTGCCTGGACAGACAGGAACCTGACTCCTATATTTCTGCTGGTTTCATCCTTTAAGGGAGGGTTGAGGAAATAGACACAGAGACATGTTCACGACACCAATGCATGTTATTAATTCAATGAGGAAAACTATTCTACTTTGTTAGGGTTGCTACAAATCTTTCCCACACTTCCTGTTAATTTCACAATACCGGGGCCGCGATATTAAAAAAAAATACCTCACGCCCCTCCGAAAGGAGGGAGAAGCATGGCATCGGTGAAGATAACAGCCTCCCAGGTTGAGACGCTCGGTGTCAATCGACAACATTGGGGCCTATCTTTGATTACCAAAGAAGGAACTCCGCCATCGCCGGCTACTTTTAATTTCACATCTCACGCCCTTCCGAAAGGGGATAGAAAAATGACATCGCTGATGTTAGAAACCTCCTAGGATCAAAAACATAGCTAGGTGTGAATTCAAACCACTAGGCCCTCTGTTTGAATCCCAAAGCACAAGCTCAGTGATCGCTGCATACTTTTAATTTCACATCGCCAGAGCAGAGATATTTAAAAATGAACTCACGCCCTTCCGAAAGGGGGTTTAAGCATGAGATCGCTGAAGTTAGCAGCCTCCCAGGGTCAGAAACTCGGTCTCAATCAAAACAATTTTTCCCTCTGAGAAACAAAGCACCAGCTCCGTGATCACTTGCTTCCTGTTAATTTCACAATACCGGGGCCGCGATATTAAAAAAAATTACCTCACGCCCCTCCGAAAGGAGGGAGAAGCATGGCATCGGTGAAGTTAGCAGTCTCCCAGGTTCAGACACTGGGTTTCAATGGATACCATTAGGCAGTCCCTTTCAGTCCCCAAGGAGGAGCTCCGCGATCGCCTGCTACTTTTAATATCACAATAAGGCCACGCGATATTTAAAAACAATCTCACGCCCCTCTGGAAGGGGAGAGAAGCATGACATCGCTGATAATAGAATCCTCCCAGCGTCATACAGTCGGTGTCAATCGAAACCATCAGGGACTCTGTTTGAGTCCCAAAGCACAAACTCAGTGATCGCCGGCAACTTTTAATTTCACATCTCACGTCCCTCTGACAGGAGAGAGAGGCATGACATCGCGAAAGTTAGCAGCCGCCCAGGATCAGAAACTCGGTGTCAATCTGAACAGTTCGGCCCTTTGTTTGAGTCACAAAGCAGGAGTTCGGTGATCGCTGGCTACTTTTAATAACAAATCTCACGTCAGTCCGAAAGGAGAGAGAAGCATGACATCGCTGATGTTAGAATCCTGCAATTATCAAAAACTCGGAGTCAATAAAAACCATTTTTCCCTGCAAGACCCAAAGCACCAGCTCCGTGATCACTTGCTTACTTTTAATTTGACAATGCCGGGGCCGCGAAATTAAATTACCTCACGCCCCTCCGAAAGGAGGGAGAAGCATGGCATCGGTGAAGGTAGCAGTCTCCCAGGTTCAGACACTGGGTTTCAATGGATACCATAAGGCAATCCCTTTCAGTCCCCAAAGAGGAGCTCCGCGATCGCCTGCTACTTTTAATATAACAATACGGCGACGCAATATTTCAAAACAACCTCACGCCCCTCTGGAAAGGAGAGAGAAGCATGACATCGCTGATGTTAGAATCCTCCCATTATCAAAAACTCGGTGTCAATAAAAACCATTTTTCCTTGCAAGACCCAAAGCACCAGCTCCGCGATCACTTGCTTACTTTTAATTTCACAATACTGGGGCCGCGATTTAAAAAAATTACCTAAAGCCATTAAGAAGGAAGTAGAAGCATGGCATCGCTGATATTAGAATCCACTCAGCGTCATACAGTCGGTGTCAGTCGAAAGCATTAGCGACTCTGTTTGAGTACCAAAGCACAAGATCAGTGATCGCTGCATACTTTTAATTTCACATCGCCAGAGCAGAGATATTTAAAAATGAACTCACGCCCTTCCGAAAGGAGAGAGAAGCATGAGATCGCTGAAGTTAGCAGCCTCCCAGGGTCAGAAACTCGGTCTCAATCAAAACCATTTTCCCTCTGAGAACCAAAGCACCAGCTCCGTGATCACTTGTTTCCTTTTAAGTTCACAATACAGGGACGCGATATTAAAAAAAAAAAAAACCTCACGCCCCTCCGAAAGGGGATAGAAGCATGGCATCGGTGAAGTTAGCAGTCTCCCAGGTTCAGACACTGGGTTTCAATGGATACCATTAGGCAATCCCTTTCAGTCCCCAAAGAGGAGCTCCGCGATCGCCTGCTACTGTTAATATCACTGCGATATTTAAAAACAATCTCACGCCCCTCTAAGCATGACATTGCTGATGTTAGAATCCTCCCAGCGCGAGTCGGTTTCAAAACAGGGACTCTGTTTGAGTCCCAAAGCACAAACTCGCCCCATCTGGAAAGGAGAGAGAAGCATGACATCGCTGATGTTAGAATCCTCCCATTATCAAAAACTCGGTGTCAATAAAACCATTTTTCCTTGCAAGACCCAAAGCACCAGCTCCGTGATCACTTGCTTACTTTTAATTTCACAATACTGGGGCCGCATTTTAAAAAAATTACCTTATGCCCTTAAGAAGAAAATAGAAGCATGGCATCGGTGAAGTTAACAGCCTCCCAGGTTGAGACACTCGGTGTCAATCGACAACATTGTGGCCTCTCTTTGAGTACCAAAGAAGGAGCTCCGCCATCGCCGGCTACTTTTAATTTCACATCTCACGTCCCTCTGACAGGAGAGAGAGGCATGACATCGCTGATGTTAGAATGCTCCCAGGATCTGAAACATAGTGTCAATCTGAACCGTTAGGCCCTGTGTTTGAGTCACAAAGCACAAGTTCGGTGATCGCTGGCTTCTTTCTTTTAATTACAAATTTAAAAATCACCTCAGCCCTTCTGAAAGGAGAGAGAATCATGACATCGCTGATGTTAGAATCCTCCCAGGATCAGAAACAAAGCTAGGTGCCAATCAAAACCATTTTTCCCTCTGAGAATCCTAAGGCACAAGATCAGTGATCGCTGTTTACTTTTAATTTCACATTGCCAGAGCCGAGATATTTAAAAACGACCTCACGCCCCTCCGAAAGGGGGAGAAGCATGACATCGCTGATGTTAGAATCCTCCCAGGTTCAAAACACTGGGTTTGAATTCAAACCATTAGGCAATCCCTTTGAATCCCCAAAGCACAAGCTCAGTGATCGCTGCATACTTTTAATTTCACATAAGCCAGAGCAGAGATATTTAAAAAAATCTCACGCCCTTCTGAAAGGGGATTTAAGCATGAGATCGCTGAAGTTAGCAGCCTCCCAGGGTCAGAAACATAGCTAGGTGTCAATCAAAACAATTACGGCCTCTGTTGGAGTCCCAAAGCACAAGATCAGTGATCGCTGCATACTTTTAATTTCACAATACCAGAGCTGAGATATTTAAAAATGACCTCACGCCCTTCTGGAAGGGGATAGAAGCATGACATCGCTGGTGTTAGAATTCCTCCTAGGATCAAAAATATAAGCTAGGTGTGAATTCAAACCACTAGGACCTCTGTTTGAATCCCAAAGCACAAGCTCAGTGATCGCTGCATACTTTTAATTTCACATCGTCCCCAGAGCAGAGATATTTAAAAATCACCTCACGCCCCCCGAAAGGAGGTTTAAGCATGACATCGCTGAAGTTAGCAGCCTCCCAGGTTCAGAAACAAGCTACTATTTTTTTCCCTCTAGCTAGGTGTGAATCGAAACAATTACGGCCTCTGTTGGAGTCTCAAAGCACAAGATCAGTGATCGTCTCCTGCATACTTTTCATTTCACTTGGCAGTAGCCGCGATATTTAAAAATAACCTCACGCCCCCTCTGGAAGGGGAGAGAAGCATGACATCGCTGATGTTAGAATCCTCCTAGGATCAAAAACATAGCCAGGTGTGAATTCAAACCACTAAGCCCTCTGTTTGAACCCCAAAGCACAAGCTCAGTGATCGCTGCATACTTTTAATTTCACATCGCCAGAGCAGAGATATTTAAAAATCACCTCACGCCCTTCCGAAAGGAGGAGAAGCATGACATCGCTGAAGTTAGCAGCTTCCCAGGTTCAGAAACAAAGCTAGGTGTCAATCAAAACAATTACGGCCTCTGTTGGAGTCTCAAAGCACAAGATCAGTGATCGCTGCATACTTTTCATTTCACTTGGCAGTAGCCGCGGTATTTAAAAATAACCTCACGCCCTCTGGAAGGAGAGAGAAGCATCACATCGGTGATGTTAGAATCCTCCCAGGATCAAAACTAGCTAGGTGTGAATTCAAACCACTAAGCCCTCTGTTTGAATCCCAAAGCACAAGCTCAGTGATCGCTGCATACTTTTAATTTACATCGCCAGAGCAGAGAATTTAAAAATGACCTCATGACCTTCTGAAAGGGGAGAGAAGCATGACATCGCTGAAGTTAGCAGCTTCCCAGGGTCAGAAACTCGGTGTCAATCAAAACCATTTTCCCTCTGAGTCCCAAAGCACCAGCTCCGTGATCACTTGTTTCCTTTTAATTTCAAAATGCCGAGGCCTCGAAATTAAAAAAATTACCTCACGTCCGTCCGAAAAGAGAGAAGCATGACATCGCTGATGTTAGAATCCTCCAATTATCAAAAACTCGGTTTCAATAAAAACCATTTTTCCTTGCAAGACCCAAAGCACCAGCTCCGCGATCACTTGCTTACTTTTAATTTCACAATACTGGGGCCGCGATTTAAAAAAATTACCTTATGCCCTTAAGAAGGAAGTAGAACCATGGCATCGGTGAAGTTAACAGCCTCCCAGGTTGAGACACTCGGTGTCAATCGACAACATTGGGGCCTCTCTTTGAGTACCAAAGAAGGAACTCCGCCATCGCCGGCTACTTTTAATTTCACATCTCACGTCAGTCCGAAAGGAGAGAGAAGCATGACATCGCTGATGTTAGAATCCTCCCAGGATCAGAAACATAGGTAGGAGTCAATAAAAACAATTACGGCCTCTGTTGGAGTCCCAAAGCACAATCTCAGTGATCGCTGGCTTCTTTTAATTTCACATGGCAGTAGCCGCGATATTTAAAAATAACCTCACGCCCCTCTGGAAGGGGGAGAGAAGCATCACATCGCTGTTGTTAGAATCCTCCTAGGATCAGAAACATAGCTAGGTGTTAATTCAAACCACTAGGGCCTCTGTTGGAGTCCCAAAGCACAAGCTCAGTGATCGCTGCATACTTTTAATTTCACATCGCCAGAGCAGAGATATTTAAAAATGACCTCACGCCCTTCTGAAAGGGGATTTAAGCATGACATCGCTGAAGTTAGCAGCTTCCCAGGTTTCAGAAACTCGGTCTCAATCAAAACCATTTTCCCTCTGAGAACTAAAGCACCAGCTCCGCCATCACTTGTTTGCTTTTAATTTCAAAATACCGGGGCCGCGATATTAAAAAAATTACCTCACGCCCCTCCGAAAGGAGGGAGAAGCATGGCATCGGTGAAGTTAGCAGTCTCCCAGGTTCAGACACTGGGTTTCAACGGATACCATTAGGCAGTCCCTTTCAGTCCCCAAGGAGGAGCTCCGCTGATCGCCTGCTACTTTTAATATCACAATAAGGCCACGCGATATTTAAAAAAATCTCACGCCCCTCTGGAAGGGGAGAGAAGCATGACATCGCTGATGTTAGAATCCTCCCATTATCAAAAACTCGGTGTCAATAAAAACCATTCGGCCCTGTGTTTGAGTCACAAAGCACCAGCTCGGTGATCACTTGGTTACTTTTAATTTCACATCGATTTAAAAAAATTACCTAACACCATTAAAAGGAAGAGAAGCATGGCATCGCTGAAATTAGCAGCTTCCCAGGTTCAGAAACAAAGCTAGGTGTCAATCGAAACAATTAGCGCCTCTGTTTGAGTACCAAAGCACAAGATCAGTGATCGCTGCAACTTTTAATTTCACTTGGCATCTCATATTAAAAATCCCTCTGACAGGGGAGAGAGGCATGACATCGCTGAATTTTAGCAGCTTCCCAGGGTCAGAAACTCGGTATCAATCAAAACCGTTCGGCCCCCTGCAAGACCCAAAGCAGGAGTTCCGTGATCACTGGCTACTTTTAATTTCAAATCACACGTCAGTCCGAAAGCAGAGGAGAAGCATGACATCGCTGATGTTAGAATCCTCCCAGGTTCAGAAACAAAACTAGGTGTGAATCGAAACAATTACGGCCTCTGTTGGAGTCTCAAAGCACAAGATCTGTGATCGCTGCATACTTTTAATTTCACATGGCAGAGCTGAGATATTTAAAAATAACCTCACGCCCTTCTGGAAGGGGAGAGAAGCATGACATCGCTGATGTTAGAATCCTCCTAGGATCAAAAACATAGCTAGGTGTGAATTCAAACCACTAAGCCCTCTGTTTGAATCCCAAAGCACAAGCTCAGTGATCGCTGCATACTTTTAATTTCACATCGCCAGAGCAGAGATATTTAAAAATGACCTCACGCCCTTCCGAAAGGGGATAGAAGCATGAGATCGCTGATGTTAGCAACCTCCCAGAGTCAAAAACTCGGTCTCAATCAAAACCATTTTTTCCTTCTGAGCCCCAAAGCACCAGCTCCGTGATCACTTGCTTACTTTTAATTTCACAATACTGGGGCCGCGATTTAAAAAAATTACCTTATGCCCTTAAGAAGGAAGTAGAAGCATGGCATCGGTGAAGAAATAACAGCCTCCCAGGTTGAGACACTCGGTGTCAATCGACAACATTGGGGCCTCTCTTTGATTACCAAAGAAGGAACTCCGCCATCGCCAGCTACTTTTAATTTCACATCTCACGTCAGTCCGAAAGGAGAGAGAAGCATGACATCGCTGATGTTAGAATGCTCCCAGGATCAGAAACATAGCTAGGAGTCAATCAAAACAATTACGGCCTCTGTTGGAGTGCCAAAGCACAATCTCGGTGGTCGCTGGCTTCTTTTAATTTCACATGGCAGAGCAGAGATATTTAAAAATGACCTCACGCCCCTCTGGAAGGGGAGAGAAGCATGACATCGCTGTTTGTTAGAATCCCTTAGGATCAGAAACATAGCTAGGTGCCATTGAAAAACCATTTTCCTCTGTTGGAGTCCCAAAGCACAAGCTCAGTGATCGCTGCATACTTTTAATTTCACATCGCCAGAGCTGAGATATTTAAAAATGACCTCACGCCCTTCCGAAAGGAGAGAGAAGCATGACATCGCTGATGTTAGAAGCTTCCCAGCTTTCAGAAACTCGGTGCCATTAAAACCATTTTCCCTCGGAGAACTTAAGCACCAGCTCCGCCATCACTTTCTTGCTTTTAAGTTCACAATACAGGGGCCGCGAAATTAAAAAATTACCTCACCCGAAAGGAGGAAAATAACGCTGATGTTAGGATTCCTCCCATTATCAAAAAGGGTCAAAAAAACCATTTTTGGGCAAGACCCATAGCAACAGCTCCGCGATCATGCTTTTAATTGCACAATACTGGGGGCTAAAATTTTAAAAAACCTCACGCCCCGGAAGGAAGTACAAGCATGGCAAAGTTAAAAACATTAGGAATAAAACACAAATAAAACATTAGGCCTCTCTTTGAGTACCAAAGAAGGAACCAGCAATGTCCTTTTAATTTCATCTCAGTCCCTCTGACAGGAGAGGGGCATGACACAATTAGCAAGCCCAGGGTCAGAAACGCTGTGTCAAACTGGAACCAGGCCCTGTGTTTGAGTCACAAAGCAGGAGTTGTGCACAGGCACTTTTAATTACAAATCTCATGTCATTCCGACAGGAGAGTTTCATGACACCTGATGTTAGAATCCTCCCAGGATCAGAAACAAAGCTAGGTGCGAATAAAACAATTACGGCCTCAGTTGTTATCCCAAGGCACAAGATCTTTTTTTTGATCGCTGCAGTGTTTAATTTCACATCGCCAGAACTGAGACTTAAAAATGACCTCACGAACCAGGATAGAAATGACATTGCTGATGTTAGAATCCTCCTAGGATCAAAAACATGCTGGAATTCAAACCACTAGGCCCTCTGATTGTGTGCACAAGCTCAGTGCATTGACAGTTTTAAATTACACAGAGATATTTAAAAATGAACTCACGCCCTTCCGAAGGGGGTTTAAGCATGAGATCGCTGAAGTTAGCAGCCTCCCAGGGTCAGAAACAAAGCTAGGTGCGAATCGAAACAATTACGGCCTCTGTTGGAATCCCAAGGCACAAGATCAGTGATCGCTGCATACTTTTAATTTCACATCGCCAGAGCTGAGATATTTAAAAATGACCTCACGCCCTTCCGAAAGGGGATAGAAGCATGACATCGCTGATGTTAGAATCCTCCTAGGATCAAAAACATAGCTAGGTGTGAATTCAAACCACTAGGCCCTCTGTTTGAATCCCAAAGCACAAGCTCAGTGATCGCTGCATACTTTTAAATTCACATCGCCAGAGCAGAGATATTTAAAAATGAACTCATGCCCTTCCGAAAGGGGATTTAAGCATGAGATCGCTGAAGTTAGCAGCCTCCCAGGGTCAGAAACTCGATCTCAATCAAAACTATTTTTCCCTCTGAGACCCAAAGCACCAGCTCCGTGATCACTTGCTTCCTGTTAATTTCACAATAGCGGGGCCGCGATATTAAAAAAAATACCTCACGCCCCTCCGAAAGGAGGGAGAAGGATGGCATCGGTGAAGTTGGCAGTCTCCCAGGTTCAGACACTGGGTTTCAATGGATACCATTAGGCAATCCCTTTCAGTCCCCAAGGAGGAGCTCCGCGATCGCCTGCTACTTTTAATATCACAATACGGCGACGCGATATTTAAAAACAATCTCACGCCCCTCTGGAAGGGGAGAGAAGCATGACATTGCTGATGTTAGAATCCTCCCAGCTTCATACAGTCGGTGTCAATCGAAACCATCAGGGACTCTGTTTGAGTCCCAAAGCACAAACTCAGTGATCGGGGGCAACTTTTAATTTCACATCTCACGTCCCTCTGACAGGAGAGAGAGGCATGACATCGCGAAAGTTAGCAGCCGCCCAGGGTCAGAAACTCACATTTCATTTTATTCATTTAGCAGATGCTTTTATCCAAAGCGACGTACAAAAGTGCATATGGTGGGCAAACAACAGGCACAAGGGCAACTACACAAGCCATTCAAAGGTACTAGGATTGGCCCAGTGAAAGTCCAAAGCAAGTGTGCATTCCTGTCATATAGTAGTGATCTCTCCACAGAGTGCTTAGAAATGTATTGCAATTAATTACAATTAACAATTAAACAATTAATGTTTTAATGTATTTTTATTAATCCTAAAGTAGTGCAATGTTCTATAAATTGTGCATATGAACAACTAAAAATGTTCCCCCTTACTCAAAAGCTGTCATTTATGAGTCAGTACAAATTTAGCTAGCCCTCTGACCTAACCACTGTGGTCCACTAGAATCACTTTGTCAATGCATTGACCAAAGTCTAACACTTGGATAACTTAAAATTATCTTCTGCTAAATAAGGACAAAACAGACATAGTCATATTTGAAATAATCAGGATTGCTCCTCATCTGAACACCAAAGGACTTCAAGCGAAGGACATAGTCAAAAACCTTTGTGTTTTAATTGATTGTGACATCTGTCTTAACAACCATGTGAAAACAATAACTTAATCAGCTATTTACCATCTCAAAAACATACCCAAACTTAGAAGCCTTTTGTTAAAACATGACTTTGAAGAGACTTAGAAAAACTCATTCATGTTTTTATATCCTGCGAAGGTGGCTACTGCAGTGGTTCACAGGCCTTACTAAAAAGACCATCAAACAGCTTCAGTTTGTACAAATTGCAACTGCTAGAGTTCTGCTAGAGTTCAGCTGCCAGAGAACTGACCACATTACCCCGACAGTCCTTACACTGGCCTCTATAAGTCACAGAATTGACTTTAAAGCACTGCTGCTCGTCTATAAATCAGTAAATGGAGCAGAACCAAAATGCCTCTCAAATATGTTTCAGGAGTACACACCTACTACACCTCATATCCCTGGAGAGTAATCTGTTGGTAATACCTACTGTCAGAACTTAACATGGTGAAGCAGCTTTCAGCTACTATTCTGCTCAGCTCTGGAACAAACTTCCTGATGACCTTAGAGGTGCCCCAACTGTAGCTGGTTTCAAATCTAGACTCAAAACCCCTGCCTTTTCTTTATCTTTTAATTTCCTACACTTTTTTAATTGATTTAATACACTCTACCTTTTTAGTTTTTTTTATTTTTCTCTGTTCTTTTATCTGCTCATTTGTAAAGCACTTCGAATTACCATTGTGTATGAATTGTGCTATATAAATAAACTTGCCTTGCCTTGCCTAGCAGTGATTGAGTAGTTGCATTTAACTGACACCCAAACTAATTACATGTTACTAATGCAAATTCATTTTCACAGGGAGTGGCGCAGGTCCAAGTCTTTTGGACACCTTGTCATGCATGGTGAGTCTATGCTAGTATTTGTTACAATACAGTTGTGAGTGCTGTACAACATTTTTCTGTTTTTTAAAAGTTAATAAAGTATGACATTTCATAAACAAGATGGTGATCTGATTTGCTTCAACTACAAAAGTGGTTCTTCTTTAACCATAACATGATACAGCATTGCAGGTTGTCAACTAACAGTGTAATGTACACAAAGAGGCTGTGTGTGTCAAATTACAGGACCATAATTAACTATGAAATCACACCATATCCAAATTTGCTCATTGTGATTACTTTCTGTAAGAAAATAGAGAAACATGGCTTCATGTAACATGATTCAGTGTTTCATTGCATAACATACTATTAGGACTAACCACATGTAGCAGTTACTCACCTTGAAACTGATTGTGTGTTGTCAATGTAAAGTAATTGTATTTCATTTTCTTCCAGTGGAAAGACCTGGCCCTCTTCTTGGGGACCTATTGAAAATGTGCTGTTCACAAATGTGACTATATAGACACACAGACACACACAGACACACACACAGTCACACAGAGACAGAAGACACAGACACACACACAGACACACACACAGACACAGACACACAGTCACACAGAGACAGACAGACAGACACACACACACAAACACACACACACACACACCCAAAATAAATAAATGGAGAAAATCTAAAAGAAGGTTGTTTTTGGTACTACATTTGTTGTTCATTATAGTAATTCAGCTCACAATAGAGTTTAAGTTATGACAATTTAACCATACATAACAACAACATGAATCAAGTGTACTATATGATTTTTTTAGATTCGTCTTGTATTAGGAAGCTTGGCAATCTATGACTTAACTGGTTGGTTATACACTATTGTTATATACTATGATATCACTATGACATAACAAGTAAAATCATTGTTACATAAAGATAATAAATTAGATAATAACAAGATAATAGAACAAATAGATAATAACAAGAAATAAATAGAGAGTACACAGAGTCAGAAAGGATGTCATTCAGAGAGGTGAACACAGTTCAGGAAGAGGACAAGTTTTTATAGATTTAGGGTTTGTTGAGGTTTGAATTGTGTTGTTGTATACCTTTATATCACTGAGATATATAGACAGGAGTGGCGTGCTATTATTGTACTTGTATTGGTGTATAAAGTATCTTGCATCTTATATTTCTTTTCTTCAGAGTTGAAGTAATGGAAGCCAAATACATGTCTGGTGCATTATAATGCTAGTAGATCTGACCAGAATTTTTCAGTGTGGCAGCAGAACCAAAATACTAATGTTAGTAGGCTACTAAGTACTGATGTTTCAGGAGGCCCTTCACAGATCTTTTATCATTCTTATAATAAAATTTTTAGCAGGGTAATATCCATGTAAGTTTATAAGCTCTCACTTTATCCATTAGAGGATATTTTAAAGGCTGGGTCAAAACACTCTTCCAGGGGATGTCACCGATGAAACCAGTCCAATAAGAAACCACATAAGGAATTGTCACGATATCTTCCTGGAACAAGATGCTGACGGCTCTATTGTTTCTACTAAGATGTGAGAAGGGATGGTAGTAGACTTTGGGAGTAGCTGTGCTGTACGCACACGTTTCACGTCAACCTACTTGGAGAAATACGCTGTTAAATGTTACTATCCTTATTTCACGTTACTTAGCGTTACTTTACAGATGTCAATAACTCAAGAGGTGGAAAAGACAAATGTTGTTAAAACAAACGCAAGTGTATGACCCAACATAGCAAACAGCTAGCTATCTTACCTAAAGGCTTGTGTTAACTAAAGTCATTTGTAAATGTCACTACTGCGATTTTCTAAGCTAGAGTAGCTGGGAAACGACAACAGCACCCTCCCTTCCTGCAGAACCGTGACATCTTAAGTATGCGCTGAGTGGTTACAGCTACTCCCAAAGTCTACTACCATGTGTCGCAGGTTTGCAATGTCATTTTCAGCATAGTTGGAGAAAAACGTTTATTACGCGGCCATAAAGTGAGTTATGAGGTTATGGAGCCGGTCATACAGTGTTGTGTTTCTCTAGAAAATAACATCGGTCATATAAAGGGACAGAACACTTCAGAAATAAAGTTATTTGATATCAAATAAAAAGCCAAAAATGAAAGCAAGTCAATGGAAGGCTTATGCTAGTTGGGCGTCTCACCCTCCCATGACTGTTACGCAGTTCGAACGCTCGATTACCCCCTTGGCTAACCATCTCTGGAGCTACTATCACCAACTATGCTAAAAATGACGTCGCGAACCTGCGACACACAAGAGAAGTAACCGTATTGTTTAGATAAGAAGTTCTTGGGGAATCTAAAAAAAGGGAACTGTAACAAAAGTAGTACCCCTTAAAAAGCTTAGTGAATCAGAACGCTTACCAAAATCGGCTGCACTCAAAACACAAGATGTCAAAGTGACATTCAAAGTCAGACAAAGTGAGCCAAAATAATTTTTGGTGCGCAGCTACCAGACGAGTACCGTGTTTGGCATGACGAGATGAGTAGTTGGCATGGGTTTAGGCCTACCTTGTGTGTCTGAATTCATTCATTCATTTAGACAATTCCTTGAAGCTGAATATAAATCAGGTTAATATAGTCATTGTAGTTATAATTTATTTTTCCTATATGAAAGTTGAGGCAACGGGGGATGTCATCAAAATCGGGTTTATTATTTGAGGCATGCTTGACAGGGGAGACCTCAATCATTTCAGCACACGTCAGCATGCATATGTGACACAGTCATGAAAACAGTCTTGTTTCTCAAATTTGAGACCACTACCTGGTTCTGCATTACCAGGAGGCGCTGTGAAATATTGGGAAAAATGCATTCCTAGGGGCCGCTACAGGGTCTTGGACTGGGTGAGGTGTCATTTCACATCACTCACATATTTTGCATCATATTTGGATGCCAAATATTGTTTTTCTATGAAGTGTGCTTGTCAGAAATGCTAACCCTTAGTCTAAGCTTGGCATTGTGTCTAAGTGCATGAGTCAGATAGGCCCAGAGGTGGAAAACCCTGGCTTCAGAAAGTAAAAGTCCTACCATGTATGTGTTCTAGCCATTCACTAAACAAAGTGATTTCACTAATTAGCTCCTCTACCTGCCTGAAGAGTTGTGCTAATTAAATTCAGCTGGTGTAGTGCATGGGTGGAACAAATACGTGGCAGGACTTTTACTTGAAGGGTTTTCCACCTCTGGATAGGCCTTGGTAGGGGTTACATGAGTCGCTTCTGCATACGTCAGCATATGACACATATGTGATACAGTGGATGAAAACAACATTGTTTGTCCGATTTATGTCAGATTTTTGTCAAATTTACAAAATATGTACTATAGGAGGCTTTTGTCATGCGTCATGAACTTGTGTGCATCAGCATTAGTCAAAAAAGACAGCCGATTAGGTGTCTGAATGGTACTTTTAAAGGTTGTCAGTAGCATGTAAGTTCACACAACAGGCAATGCCATCAGAATTGGGTTTATTACAGGAGTGCACATATGTATGTATCACAACCAAGCAAAACGTGTAGTATCGGAGGCTTTTGGCATGCGTCATGAACTTGTGTGCATCAGCATTAGTCAAAAAAGACAGCCGATTAGGTGTCCGAATGGTACTTTTAAAGGTTGTCAGTAGCATGTAAGTTCACACAACAGGCAATGCCATGAAAAAATTGATTTATTGCAGTAGTACAGATATGTATGCATCACAGCAAAGGAAAATATGGAGTTTTCTGCATAATTTTCTCCATACAGTTTTACAGGATGTCAGTGATATGAAAGTTGATGTCAGTTGTACACGTACATGTATGTACATTTAGATGATGTGGCATGGAAAACATCACTGAAAACCATTTATGGTTTAAATGCCATTTTGTGGTGTATAATAAGGTATGAATAACCTAAGTATGCTTAAACTACAAATAGTAGAAATACTAATTTTGCCGTGCTGTTGTTCACATAACATGCATTGAAAATGTCATGCTATTCTTCCATGTGGCTCAAAAACCTGTATTCCATTGAGACTCTGATCTATGGAAACTTCACACTAGGCCAGTGCGTAAAGGGCAACTGAAATTAAAGTAATAAAAAGTACACCATTTTAAGACACAGTGAGATTCAGCACTACTATTGACAGCCATTCATCCAATGCTGATAGAGTCATTTCACACAAGTCAGAGCTACAAAAGTAGGTTTATTTATACATTGCAATAGTAGAGTAAAAGTAAAATTACAGTGGCTTAAAAGTAAAAGCTTGCCCAATATGGAAATAAGTAAAGTACATCAGAATCATACTTGGCAACATTACACCACCTGCCGTTGTACTTCATCTGATTTATTACATGCAAAGATGAAGACAATGGTTTGTTTAAAGCAGCACTAAGGAGTTTTGGTCTGAAACTAGCGAGCTCACTACCAAAACGGCATGCAAAAACCTTGCAAACACCACCAACAGCTCAGTTTGCACTTATTAAAGCTTGATAACATGCTAACTGGTGTCTTTAGGTGATATAGTTGGCAATGTCATGCTGTGAAAGCTTTTCTCACGTTTGCGTGGAGTGTACATATGAAGGACATATCCTGGATGACTAGTGGGAAGATACATGTGTTTATCTGTCCTTCACATGACCACATAGAATCAAAATGAATTTGAAGATGATACCAAAACTAGTTGCCTATAAAAACATACTGTACCTCAAAAAGTGGCAAAGTGTTGCATAGTGTCGCTTCAAAGGTAGAGTCTGCGATTCTGGCAAAAGGTTGTGGATATTTGAGCTCAACAGCCAATCAAATTGCACCCCTCCCTCCAGTGCTCTTAAAGCAATGTGTTGATTGGCTGTAATTGTTTATGGCTCAGACTGATCCACCATGTTTGTTTCCCATTTACAGCTCCAGGACTGTATATGAACACCAGAGTTTGTTTTGAGTGCACACACTGAACGGACAGCTAGAGGACCACGAGGAGCAATTCGCTGAATTTGACAATAAGTGTATTGGATTAGAATCACAGACTCTACCTTTAACAGATTCAATACAAAAGCACAACATAACAGTCAATTGTCATTGTCAGGTGTGGAGGGGGGAAGACAGCAGATGGGGTCGCAGCAGGTGTGGTCTAGCCAGGAGTGAATCATCATGCTGATGGACAGCATCCAAGTGGCCTCTATTTTTGTTAACAGAAAACACAAATCAAAGTTACTATCAGATTAAATATGGGGCAAAGTTAGTAGTTGAATCTCTGCTGTTTAGAGAATATGATCCACACCTTTTCCAGGGTCATGCAGTTACACATTCTCATCATCAGAACTGCTCTCTGAACTGCTCTCACACATCCCTCCATCATCATCATCAAGCTCTATCAGTGGTTCCGCATGTGTCCCTGGAGTCTGGAAGATTTGGAGGTATGCCTCTCTGACACCCTTCAACTGCATCTGCAGCGTGTTTAGCTTCCGACTCAATATAGAGCGCAGACCTGAGTCAGGGCCTTTGGGATACACACAACACAGCACAGAAGGTCAGTCATGAATCTCTTCATAATAACTTTTCACACGACAGTTTTAACATTCGTGTGAAAGCAAATGCAGAAAGTCAGCTTTTTATCATCTCAAGAACATAGCTAAACTCAGAAGCTTTGTGCATAAGTACTATTTAAAAGAACTAATTCACTCTTTCATTTCCAGCAGGCTTGAGTACTGCAATGGCCTTCTGACAGGCCTTCATAAAAGACCATAAAACAGCTACAACTTTTTCAAACTGCAGCTGCCAGAGAACCAGAAGAAGAGAACATATCAACACCATTCTTAAGTCCTTACATTGGCTCCCTGTCAGTCACAGGATTGATTTTAAAGTATTGGTAGTATTGTTGCTTGGTTATGAAGCTTTTAATAGAATAGGGCCTAAATACTTAAGAAATGATGCTAGAATGAGTTGAAGCAACCTCTCTGCTGTTCCTACCTTCCTCCACAATGGAATTCTGCAAAGTCAGCTCTCTTTGCCTGAGAGACTTCCAGTGTTGCCTCATCTCTTTCAGGAGTATCACTTCCTCTTCCTCAAGCCTTCTTACAGCCATCACCTTATCAAAGATCCTCTTTTTGGTGAGGATGCCAACCGTACCTGAAATCAAATAAATACAGGACACTTATTACTTGTTATTATATGACCTTTGCTGACAGCACACTTAAAAACAAAACAAAAACAAAAGTAGAACATACCATCACAAGGCAGCTGCCAGGGGAAAACGTGATTGTCTTTGAAGACGTCCACTGACCCAACTCTGTCTGCTGCTTCCACCATGGCATCATATTCATTCAGCAACGCAGACAGTTTTGTTTTTGCCTCTCTAATTCGTCGCCAAAATGTCTTCCGCGGTTTGCTGGTGTCTTGGGGAAAAATATGCGTCCCGCCGACCCGCCGAGAGAACAATAAAACGGGAATAACTCAATTGTATAGCAATAAAAAATACTTCAAACCTTTGAAGCCTGAAGTGATTTTTTTGTACTTTTTCCGAACCAAAAAATACCTGTTTTCTTGTAAAGGCGTTGGGTTTGCTGCTTGACACACAGATGAAGGTGCTCTATCTTCATCTGCAAATCCAGCAGGGAGCCCTTACCCCTTGATCCTTTAAAAAACAAAATGTATACAGTGCATGGTTTGTTTAGGTAAGCACATTCAACACAAACTTTATGCACACAAAATGACATACCACTCTGAGCCCAGTCCTGGACGTCATGAACCCACTGGTTTGTCTGTGTCTCATCAAGTAAGAGCTCCGAATGAAGGACTTTAAGTCTCTCCCTCCTCTTTGCCAGATTTGCACAGGTCTGAACATGTGAAAATCGTACATTTAGATAACCAATATTGTAATATTTCTACTGTAATGTAGGTATATGTGCAGAGACTACCTTTACCTTGTGGAATCTTTTACAAAGCATGCTGCACATGTTGTGCTCTTTCGTTTTGTTCCATGCCATACACACTGTAATGTGAGCATGTCTGTGCGTGCTAGGAGACAAAGGAAGATGTTACATCCCTTCATTAAACAATGCACAAAATAATTAATTTACACAGAGAACTGCTGTTATCAAATTTTGCTTTAGCAACATGTACTGAGTGTATTACACAAACTATGGTGAAAGTTGGAGTGACAAAGCAAGGTAATCACAAATACAGATACCAATGTCATGGTAAATAGCCCACTAACCTGGTTTGGACATGAATTTAGTTGTGATGGCAAGCCGAGACAAAAAGGTATTCACTTGCTCCACCTCCTCACCCAAGGTGGAGCCTGCACCAACCCAGTTCCCACCTCCCCACTTGATCTAAAAACACAATGTATGTAATTCATGTGAATCTACACATTAAATCTAGAGTTTACACAAACCATGGCTGAATTATGTTGAACCTGGTGATGGTCACATATAAACAAATAAAACCAGAAACAAATTTACCTCACATTTGAGATCATGTGCCTTGGCGTGCATTATGGACAGGAAGGGCTTCGGGTCCATGAGGTGTACATATTCTGGACATGCGGAGGTCACCTTATGCAAGTATGGCACAAACTTGCATGTGACATCCATGCGGAAAAAAGTGACCTGCTGCCTAGATGCTACCTCATCCATAAGTATTAAGGGGTATGCATAAATTTCCCCTCAAAAATGATTGAGGGCCCTGTGGGAAGTAGAAAGATACTGATAGGTTATAAGTATATGCATTGCCATTTTAAAGAAGCATGTCATGTGAAAATAAAAGTCATTATGCACCTGAGGAGTATTCCATGCCGGCAAACAGCAACCTCAAGGCCTTCTTCATCAAGGCTGTTGCTGGTTTTCCTTGATGCCTCCTTTGCTGCCACCAGCTCAGCCTTACCACAATGACCTTTGCCTGCCACCTGTACATGAATTGAGACTTAGTGTCTGTGTTGACTATTAGTGTTTCTGTTAATATTAACAAATACACAGACACTGACATGGTTTGTCTTTTCATGGATGTTTTCCACTGCAGATGCCACCTCTTGGTCATTGCAGATGAAAACACCCTCAAAGTAGGCACGCTCACTCAAGCTACACATAGAAACCATTGTAGTGCATTCAATTTACCAGTAGTTCAGATTATGGTTCAATCTGAATACTCTTTAAAACAGTGAATAAAGCAATTAAATACATGAAAGCAAGTTATACCTCCCACCCTTGTTAAACCGATAATGTTTTCGATTTCCGTCCACTGCCACAGCCAACATATGAGGGGTGCAAGCTGGGCAGGAAAATGGCTGCTCCTTACACAGCTTCTCCACTTCATAACTGCAGATGGCCCACTCCAAAAAGCTCTTGTACAGAGTATCGCTACAGATTTTGCCATTTTGCATAAAGTCAAACATTTGGATAAATTAAGATAAGATTATAGTGAATATGCACTGGACTACTACAGACACATCTTCAGATATATTGAGGCCTAAACTACTACATGTGGTCTTTATGTTTTAACACAAACAAAACTTTGTTTGTAACATTGTACTTTGTCATAGATACCAAGAAATGGCTCATACTCATGGGTAGATTTCTCTACACAACTTCTAAAATACAACTCATTTACTCACTCTCCCATGGCATAAGGTCTTCTGGTCAAGAAGCCGACAAAAGGCCAGCCTAGAACTGCCTGGTGCAGCATTCTTCAGCTCCTGAAGTGAGTGGAAAACCTCAACATCAAAAATTGTGCCAGTGGCCACGCTTGCTGTAAGAGGCCAGTAGCCACTCTGTTGGATGTCTGCCACTCCAGGACACCAGTGGGCAGAACATTTGCTGCAGCTGACCTCTGGGAGAGCGAGATCATATCATCCTGGCAAAAAAGTAGAATTCAAGTCATGAGAAGAAACATCCAAAGCAACAGTAATACGGACAATCAAATTGCAGGGATATGTCCAAAGGCAGAAATGGTTAATTTTTTTATGGCCACATACATACCATTCATGTTGACAAAAAGTATTTCTCTGCCAGGACCCAGGCTGATGGCTGATGGTGAACAGTCACAGATGTTCTGCGGTACTGTCATGGGTAAAATACGAATACAAATGCATAAGTGAGTGATGACATTGCCACACATGAACAATATTTAAAAAAATAATATTTAAAAATATATATATATATATATATATATATATATATATATATATATATATATATATATATATATATATATATATATATATGTATATAGTGTTTACCTTGAGAGTCATGGCAGTAATCTCCGTCCTTTACCTGCACCACTACTGTAGGAGGTAAAGGTACGTAGAAACCGGAGATCATCGACCTGCGGTTATGGAGGGCCATTAAACTGTGGACTCCACAGTCACAGTCCTCACAAAGAAATGATGAAGGCAAGCACTCCTTGCACTACACCACTGCCTTTTTAACATGGCATCTGCCACAATACAGATTTTGGATGGCCTCTGATGCCAGGGCATTCAGGAGGAGCTGAGGTCTTGCCTCTTTCCACCTTTCTGCTGCCATTACACTTCTTGAGGCCCAGTCATTTGAAGCAGTCAGAGTCTCGGGGACCTGCACCTCAGCTGCTTGGAGCTCATGAAGCAGTGCATCTATTTAGGAAACAATTAAATTTCACTTACTGTGGTAACAAAAATATTTTGTTCATCTCGGTGTCCCAAACCATATTTTGCGTTTCTATCACGCCATCACCAACAAACATCACTTCACCACTTGCATGTAGCATTCATTAATCGGACACTACCTAAAGGGACATGGATGTGCAAAGTTTTACAGACTCTTATATTTTAAAATCTGCTTATTGCATAAGCAAATATACTCTGTTAAAATGACTAAAGTGTGTTAAATATAAGCACTGCTGGAACACTGGATGTTGTCAGACCTGCAGCTGAACTCCTTGTGTTGTCCCAGTGCTCAGCCGCTGGTGGAATTAATACTTCAGCTGCAACACATTAAAATGACAATCAAAACTAACATGATTACAAATATAACCTCATTGCTATTTATTTGTAAAAGACCAATTCACTGACAATTAGTATGAGGTAGGAGCAATCACTGGTAATACAACAAAACACTAACAACAAGATAATTAACTCTCCATCTCAAAATATTAGAACCAACCTTCTTGATGCCCTCTGGTTAGGGGTCTCCCTTCACTGTTTCTCTTGCGCTGACTCTGACGAGGCCGAGCAGCAGGAGCTGGAGTACATTCAATA
Organism: Megalops atlanticus; assembly: GCA_019176425.1. Taxonomy (NCBI): domain Eukaryota; kingdom Metazoa; phylum Chordata; class Actinopteri; order Elopiformes; family Megalopidae; genus Megalops; species Megalops atlanticus. The sequence continues at coordinate 41,808,387 of CM032880.1, read as the reverse complement.
AAGCTGTCTCCGAGTAGCAGAGCAGCTTCCAATATATTTTTATTGGTGTAGTATGGCATTGAAAACACACACGCAGACACAAAGAGCGAGAGAGAGGGAGAGGGACGGGGAGAGAGAGAGATGTAAATAGACAGGGATAAGTAGAATGACAAAGTTGGGAAAGGAATAGAATATAATGGAATAGAACAGAATAGAATATAACAGAACAGAATAGAACAGAGAAGGATGGCTCTTAAAAGAGCCTTTGGGTTCGCTTTTAAAGAGGATCGAAAAATGTAGGTTTTGATGAGGTGGTGAGGTGGCTGGGAGAAGATGCTGCAAAGTAAAGGAATTATATCAGTAAAGAAAATTTCATAACTAGTCTACATTCAAAATAAAAACTACAAAATGCATACAATAGGCCTGTGTGTGTAGGTGACATTTTTCGTTGTTACATTTTCAATTTCCCTTTAGATTTAAGCTTATTTAGCTTTATTCAATAAATAAAGCATAACGAGACAATATCAACTTTAAGTCTGCAAATATCTCTTCAAACTGATTAGGGCGGCTATGGCATTACAGCATTATTGTTAGAATAATGAAAGTAGCCCTCAAGGAGGAGCCGACTGTAAACTATGGCATTCAATAACACATCACATTTACAATGTAGGCGTACATTTATAACACTGTTGGTCTATCAGCTTGGCAGCTCCTTATATTTAGCATTGACAAAAATGGAAAAAGCGCAGACGCAGCTTACCAGGACGGTGGATAAAAGGGAATGAAGATTGGCGCCAAGGCGGTGAGTGATGACGTTTTCCCACCAGCGCGAATCATAGGCCTATTCACTAGGCATTTACGATCGATTACATTATCATTACTGTGGCCATATAGATATATCCAGGTGACCGAGAGAACGACAACGTGCAGAGCACAGTCGGTGACGTGAGTGTCAAATGCGGAAATGCTAAGCTAGCCGGTGCTAGTGATTTTCGTTATTTTTTGATTGCAGCTTCAAAAACAGTTCTATACTATACCAACAAACACAAAAATGGATGTAAAATTAAAAAAAAAGCAAAACACTAAGTATTGGCATCAGACGTACTACTCATTTTCCCATTACACTGGCAAGCCAATGAATCAGGAATCCATTATTTGGGTATAAAAAACGTCACACTTCGGTGGTCTCTACCACTTCTTATTTCTTCGCAATTTGTTGGAGAAAATCGATCACGTGGATTTTTTTCTCTGAGATTTGCGCATAAAATGACACGCCGTCTCTACACAATGTAAGTCAGTTGAGACTAAATGGCGTGAAATGACACGTGAAAAGCAAAAAATGCAGAGTGATGACACGCGAAATGACTTAAGAAATTGGCGTGTTATTCACCTTTTGTTATACGCCTTTTGGTGATAACAGACTGATGGAAACAATAAGGCCCTCTGTTTGAGTCCCAAAGCAGGAGCTCTGTGATCGCCTGCTACTTTTAATTTCACTATGCCGCAGCCGCAATATTTCAAAAAAACCTCACGCCCGTCCAAAAGGAGAGAGAAGCATGACATCGCTGATGTTAGAATTCTCCCAGGGTCAGAAACTCGGTGTCAATTGAAAGCATTATGGCCTCTGTTTGAATCCCCAAGCAGGAGCTCCGCCATCGCCTGCTAGGCCGCTACCTTTAATTTCACTTTGCTTGAGCCGCGATATCTAAAAATAACCTCTCGCCCCTCCAGAATGAGAGAGAAGCATGACATCGCTGAAGTTTGCAGCCTCCCAGGGTCAGAAACTCAGTGTCAATCGAAAACATTAAGGCAGGCATATACTGTGCAATTTTGGGTCTGATTTTGACCCGATTTCTGAGTCGAACGACTTTTTTTGAGTCGGGCCGAATTTCAGCTTTGTCATGCATCTTTAATCGTGCAGTGTACAGGGGCTCACGAGAGGCGATTAACGTCTCATGACCGGCAATCAGATGATCGGATGAATTTCTGACATTGTGACAATTCTGACATTCTGACATTGAAATTTTAGTCGCCCCTCGGGCGGGTATCGCACAGTTTAAGTAGAGATACCATCAGATTCCTATACATTCAGTGTTTTTTCCTCACTTTCCTACCTGGTCAGTAGGTACGACTTTGAGCTCTAGGTTAAACACAAGACTGTATGTTGATTTATGATTGTGTATTAATTACTTTCAAGGTATTATAGTGAACAATGGAACGAGAATGGCAGTCAGATGTGAACTTTAACACAACAAGAAAGAAAAAGAAAAGAGGTAGAATTGAAGCTATCAAGCTAGCTGCTTACCTCCAGTTCCCGCTGTAAAAGAGTTAAACCATATTGTCCACGTCTTCCGAGCCACCTGTGTACCCGTACCCCACGGCGTTTCTTTTTAGGACTCTCAGCAGCCAGAATGGCACATAGGGCAAGGGCAGCGCGTTTCTCCTTAGAGAGAATTTTGACAGCACAAACTGACTTTTCATTTGAAATAGCCACACAGTTCGGGGTTCGACGTGAGCACGTGAAGTCGTGTAGTGTGAGCAGTGACTCGCAGCTCGACCATCACACCGTACAGTGTGAGTACATAAATAGTGAGCTTTGACTTGACATCGCATGCGATTTACTCGTACAGTGTGAGTTGGTGTTTAACAAAAACATTACCACAATCGCACAGTGTACGCCCGCCTTTAGGGCCTCTGTTTGAGTCCCAAAGCAGGAGCCCCGCGAGCACCGACTACTTTTAATTTAACAATGCCGGAGCCAAGATATTTAAAAATGATCTCACTCCCCTCCGAAAGGAGAGAGAAGCATGACAGCGCTAATGTTAGAATCCTGCCAGGATCAGAAACATAGCTAGGGGTGAATCGAAACCATTAGGGCCTCTGTTGGAGTCCCAAAGCACAAGCTCGGTGATCGCCGGCTACTTATAATTTCACATTTCATGTCCGTCCAAAAGGAGAGAGAAGCATGACATCGCTGATGTTAAAATGCTCCCAGGGTCAGACAGTCGATGTCAATCGAAACCATTAGACCCTCTATTGGAGTCCCAAAGCAGGAGCTCGGCGATCACCGGCTACTTTTAATTTCACAAAGCCAGAGCCAAGATATTTAAAAATGACCTCACTCCCCTCCGGAAGGAGAGAGAAGCATGACATCGCTGATGTTAGAATCCTCCCAGGGTCAGAATTCGGTGTCAATCGAAAGCATTAGGGCCTCTGTTGGAGTCCCGAAGCAGCAGCTCCACCATCGCTTGCTACTTTTAATTTCACAATGCCGCAGCCGCGATATTCAAAAATAACCTCACGCCCGTCCGAAAGGAGAGAGAAGCATGACATTGCTGAAGTTAGAATCCTCCCAGGGTTAGAAACTCTGTGTCAATCAAAACCATTATGCCCTCTGTTTCAATCCCAAAGCACGAGCTCGGTGATCGCCGGCTACTTATAATTTCACATCTCACGTCCGTCCTAAAGGAGAGAGAAGTATGACATCGCTGAAGTTAGCTGCCTCCCAGGGTCAGACAGTGGATGTCAATTGAAACCATTAGGCCCGCGATAGCCAAATTAAAAATTTCCTCATGCCCCTCCGGAATGAGAGAGAAGCATGACATTGCTGATGTCAGAATCCTCCCAGGGTCTGACACTCGGTGTCAATTGAAATCATTAGGCCCCCTGTGGGAGTCCCAAAGCAGCAGCTCCGGGATCTCCTGCTACTTTTAATTTCACATTTGCTAGAGCCGCGATATTTAAAAATAACCTCACGCCCCTCTGGAAGGAGAGAGAAGCATGACATCACTGCAGTTAGAGTTCTCCCAGGGTCAGAAACTCGGTGTTTATCGAAACCATTAGGGCCTCTGTTTGAGTCCCAAAGCACGAGCTCCGCGATCACCGGCTACTTTTATTTTAACATCTCACGTCCATCTGAAAGGAGAGAGATGAATGACATCGTTGAAGTTAGCAGTCTCGAAGGGCCAGAAAGTCGGTGTCAATTGAAAACATTTGGCCGTCCGTTTAAGTCGCAAAGCAGAAGCTCCGCGATCACCTGCTGCTTTTAATTTCACTTTGCCAGAGCAGAGATATTCAAAAATAACCTCACGTCACTCCGACAGGAGAGAGAAGCATGACATCGCTGAAGTTAGCAGCCTCCCAGGGTCTGACAGTAGATGTCAATGGAAACCATTAGGCCCTCCGTGTTTCTGGGTGGTTGCCAGGGTGTTACTAGGTGGTTGCTAAGGTATATAAGGTGGTTGCTAGGGTGTTGCTAGGTGGTTACTAGGGTGTTGCTAGATGTTTACTAAGGTATATGATTTGGTTGCTAGGGCGTTGTTGGGTGGTTGCTAGTGTGTTGCTAAGTGGTTGCTAGGGGGCTGCTAGGCTGTTGCTAGTTGGTTGCCAGAGTGTTACTAGGTGGTTGCTAAAGTATATAACATGGTTGCTAGGGTGTTGCTAGGTGGTTACTAGGGTGTTGTTAGAGGTTTACTAAGGTATGATTTGTGTCAAGTTGTTCCTTTCTCTGCGCAATTATTCCCCAACTTGAATAAAGGAAGATGTCTAATGGAGATGTGACTGGGTTTCACTCAAAATGACGTAGCCGTAGACTGTGGTTTCTGTTTTCCTCCTTTTTTTTTCTTTTATTTTAAGTTCAGAGGCAATAGTCCATTCATTGTAATTTTATACAGTCATTTAATGGCATAGTTTAAATGCATAAAATTCAAGTATTTTGAACTGTACAACAAACAAATATTATTAGCTGTACAAAATGCAAATACTTCTACTGTGCAAAAAATACACATCTTTTAGCAGTGAAGATTAAATAGATAATTATTAACAATAGAAAAATAGATTTGCATAGAAAATATAACTATTCATAGAAAAATACATGCTCTTTAAATTACATTTCAACAATCAATAACCAAGAAATACCTTAAGAAACCCTAGCAACATTACAATCAACATACAACCAGTAATAGTGGGTAAAACGTCTCACTGGTACACCATCAGCCATGGGAAACTAACACTAGCTTTAAAACTGCACAAGCCCAGTAGCATTGATTTACCATACAAATTGCTAACAAGCCTAACAACATTTCAATGGCCATTAAACCTGTTTTTAACCCACTAAATGTAACCAAACGCAATGTGCATTCACTCGACGAACTGAAGCAATTCACAAGTTAACAGACAGAATCAGAACTGTACTGACGATTCCAAGGCAAGACGTGGCTATGTTCCCACTGTTCCAGTAACAAACATTAATTTAGAAATAGAATATTCCTTTGCCTTACGGGCTGCCTCTCCAGTTTTTTAGACGTCTCAGATTGCACAGAGTTCGGGAGGATTCACACGGGTAAGTATCTGCCAATGCTTTCTGCGTTGTTTGAACTCTCCACTCCTCCCGAGTTTAATTAATCACCTGAGCCTCGGAGCAGTATCGCGCGCGTGACATAGCGCAAGACCAATTGAGCTTAATTTGTCAGCTGATTCCGCTGCTTCATCGTGAGTGAATTTGTCACCACCTCTTTTTATTTATTTTTTTTTATTTTTTTATTTTTTTCCCAGTGAATCTTTCCTAAAAAATCCCAAAATAAAGTTTAAAATCTGGTTTGACTTGACACCTCCCACTCGATCTTTCCAGTAGATGTAATGGGAAGGTCGCTGCTTCAAAAGTCAACCACATTATGAAAGATGTCCATCTACCTTGATGGCCTCCAACCACCTCAAGCTCAACCTGGACAAGACCGATCTGCTGCTTATCCCGGCAAGGACCTCTCCTCTTCAAGAGCTCTCAGTTACTGTTGACGGCACCACAGTAACTTCCTCCACTTCGGTGAAGAGCCTGGGCGTCACCCTCGACAACAGGCTGGACTTCACCGACTACATCTCCCAGACGGCACGCTCCTGTCGATTCCTCCTCTACAACATCAGGAGGATTCGCCCTTTTCTGACCACCTACTCCACCCAGCTGCTCGTCCAGGCCACTGTGCTCTCCCGCTTGGACTACTGTAACGCCCTCCTCGCAGGCCTCCCAGCCTGCACCATTCAGCCGCTGCAGCTCATCCAAAATGCAGCTGCTAGGCTGATCTACAATCTCCCCAAGTTCTCCGCGTCACCCCCTACTAAGATCCCTCCACTGGCTCCCAATCGCAGCCAGGATCCGCTTCAAGACCCTGACTCTCACCTTTTCCGCTGCAAGAAAGACTGCCCCGACCTACCTCCAGGACCTCATCCTGCCCTACGCACCCGCTCGTCAACTCCGCTCTGCTACATCCGGACGCCTCGCTCCACCCACCAATAGTACGAAAGGCCCACGCTCCTCACAACGACGCTTCTCCATCATCGCCCCCCAGTGGTGGAATGAACTCCCCACCCCCCTAAGAACAACTCCATCAATCCAACCCTTCAGACGTGCACTGAAGACACACCTCTTCAGACTCTACCTGGACTGATACCTCCCTCTTCGACCTTGTAACTTTGATGTTGTGAATCTGACTCCTGCCTTGTACTTGTTGCTCACTTGTCTAGGTAGTATAGCGGTACTCCATTTTTCTTTCTATAATTGTATTTGAGATGCAATCCTAGTTCAGATTAGTTGGCTCGCGTCACTGACCTTGCGCTCAGCTTCAGCACTATTTGCATTATATGACCTTTACACATCTTGCTCTTGTGCCTGTTGTTTGCTCACTATTTGCACTTTTGTACGGTGCTTTGGATAAAAGCGTCTGCCAAATGAATAAATGTAAATGTACCTTAATTGGCCTTCTTGCTCTTCGGCGGACAACATAACGACCAGTCGCCGGACGTCCCTGTTAAGGACAGTGGCTTGGATCTTGTCCTTTTGCCCATCGGGCCTTGATTTCTTTCGATTCTGGGTTGGTGCTGATGACTCTGCCAAGCTTGAACTGCCTCCTCAGTGCATTTTGGTCACACAGCCAGACGATGTCCCCAACAGCGACGTTCCTCTGTGTAGTGTGCCACTTGCTTCTGATGAAGAGGTTGGGGCCAGCCAATTGACTCCAGCTCTTCCAGAACTTGGTCACCTCAGATTGCATTGCTCTGAGTCTCTTGTAAGGGTAGCTGGCAAAGTCAAAGGCGTTGACATCCCCACTTTGAGAGGCTCGGCCCAGCAGAAAGGAATTGGGAGTTACATACTGAATACAGTCTTCCCGGCTCTGTACCCTGGCATCAATCGGGCGCTCATTTGCAAGGTTGGCTGCCAAGTACAGAGCCGTGTGAAACTCACTGTAACTCAGGGTGGACTCCTTCCCAAGACTCTGGAGTGCCTTCTTCACAATACGCACGGCGGCTTCTGCTGCACCATTCCTGTGCGGGGAATCAGCTGGATGGATCTTCCATGCCCACACCGTCCCATTCCTCGCAGCAATCTCCTCCAGGGCAACTTTGTTCTGGCCGTCCAGAAATCTGTACAGTTCTTCCCGAACCGGCTTCGCACCAATAAAATTGGTACCTGGGTCTGACCAGATCTTTCTTGGATGCCCCCGGATTGCTGTGAACCTCTGGTAGGCCATCAGGAATGCGTCAGTGGACACAGAGTTGGCCAGTTCAGTGTGGAGGGCTCTGCTGGCCATGCAGCAGAAGACAACACCCCAGACCTTCAGTGTCACCCTTTTCTTGACATCATCCTTGACCTGATACGGTCCAAAGAGATCCACGGCTGTGAATTCAAAGGGCGCGGCAGGTTCAGTCCTCTCGGGCGGTAAGTCACCCATCACTTGTTGGCACTTTCTAGCTTTTGCCTTCCTGCAGATCAGACAGCCATCAACAACCTTCTGTGCGACTCTCCTTCCTTTGATGACCCAGGCCTTCCTCCTCATCTTGAGCAAGGTTCCAGCCACTCCGTCATGGCCCTCAGCATGAGACTCCCGGGCTAGCAGTGTGGATACCCACGAGTCCCCAGGCAAGATGGGAACAGCGGCATGATTTTCCTTGAAACTCTGCACTCTTCCACCACACACAAGAAGCCCAGAATCCTGCTCTTTATAGACTACAAGCCTGTCTGTTGTAGTGCTGGGGAACCTTGCGCCCTCTTGCGCAGCAAGGAGGAGGTCTCGCAGAGCATCTTCTCTTTCTCTGACTGAGATAACCCCAGCAGATGGGATTGCCTCCCACTTTGGTCTCTTCCGGGCCCGGTCTGGCCCAAGGAATCTTTTTGCTGCCCTCCAGATCCAGGCAATGGTCTTGATGAGTCTAGTCAGGTCACTGAACCGCTTGATGTCCACAAGGCTCTGCGTCTCTGACCCCACAGGGGGTCTCCGCCTTTCTCCTTGGGCCTGCTCACAGTTCTGTGCTGGTACTGGTCTCCTTGCCTGAACTCTTGTCAACGCAGCAACGAAGGCTTTCTTCTGTAGTTTATTGATGCTCTCTCGGGCAACAACTGCAATTTCCTTCGCAGATCTGATTGGCCACTCACCCACGGGTAGACTCAGGAACTTTGGGCCATTCTGCCACTCTGAATTCTCATCCAGGTCTTTGGGGCCGCCTCCTCTCGTAATAAAGTCTGCAATATTTTGTGGACCAGGGACCCACCACCAGTCTTGGACTTGTGAGTTGCTTTGAATTTCTCCAATCCGATTTGCAAAGAAAGTTTGGTAGCCATAGCTCTCTCTCTGGATTGCACCAAGGACGGTCTGGCTGTCGACGAAGTGGAACCACTTCTCAACTTTGATTCTGCTGTGCGTTTCAAAGTACCTCTTCAGGCGGGAAGCAAACACTGCTCCACATACCTCTGCTTTCACAGCATCACCCTTCTGATCCAAGGGGGTCAGCTTGGCCTTGGACTCCACCAGCCTGATGATGGGGCTTTGGTCAGTGGGCCACCTCAGGTACATCACTGCTCCATAAGCATGCTCACTTCCGTCTGAAAATGTAATTGCCCACGGCTCACCTGCATGGCATGGGAGAGTTAAGGCCCTCGTGAACTTAACTTTGCCGAGCTGGACATATTCTTCAAAAAGCTCAATAGCATCTTCCCGCAGCCCATCTGAGAGTGCTGTATCCCAGGTGTCTTTGGCTGGGCAACTTTCGCTCTTGGCTTCTTGGAATGATCTGCGCACCAGGATAACTCCTTTCTGCTTTGCCGGAGTCACCAAGCCGCCTGGATCATACAGTCCTGCCACCTGACTAAGTAGCTCTCTTCTTGACAGGGGATTCAGGGTCTGAGGCCTAACCTGTTCTTGAAGGAGGTTCTGGCCAAGCCGCATTTTCTTCTTCCTCTTAGAGAAGTTAATTGAGGTCATAACATGAAGCTTGTCTTCTTTGACAATGTAGCCGAGGCCAAGTGCCTTGTTATCATCGTCACCCATTTGATTTGGGAGGACCATGGTTCCAGCTCTGGCTCTTTCTTTGTCATCTGGATTGTGCGGAGATTCTTCCCTCCCACTTTGCCCAGAGAACGCCCATGGTTTGAGCTGAAATCCCCCAGCCTTCAGGATGCACTCCACATTTGCAACAACAGCTTTCAAGTGGCCAAGGTCATTTCCCGATGTAAGAAGATCGTCAACATAGCTGTCTTGCTGAAGAACCCGGCGCTCCTCTTCAAGGTGCATGAACTGAGGAAGGTTGGAGGTCTCCCGCATAGCAAGCTGTGTGATGCATCCCGCTGGCTTGTCCCCAACGTTCACCCTTGTGATGGCATATTCTCCTAGCTCCTCATCTTCAGTGTCTCGCCACAGGAATCTGTGCAAGTGCACTTCACGGTCTTCAAGCCAGACAGAGTTGTTCATCTTCTTTATGTCACCCAAAGCAGCATACACTCCACCTCGAAATCTCAGGAGGACAGCACGGATTGAATTGAGGACATCTGGACCCTTCATCAGCATATCATTCAGGCTCACACCCCTGAATTTCTGGCTGCTGTTCCAGACAAGCCTCACTGGAGTCGTGATGGAGTGTGGATTTGGAGCGATGAGGTGACTGACATACCACACTGGTCCAGTCCAGTTGGTGATCAAGTCCTTGGACAGCTTGATGGCAGCTCCTCTGGTGACCATGTCATGCACTTGGGTGGCATAGGCGGCTTTCCACTTGGGTTCCTTGGCAAGATGTCTCTCGGTTCTGAGGAATGTGGCCTCAACAGCTCCCCTATTGTTTGGGAGTGAGACTGGGTCTTCCAGCCACGGGTACTTGGCATGCCAGTGTGGATCCTTGCTGTGGCAGTCACTTCTGATGTATGTGAGCCCCTCTCTCACCACTTCAAGTTCCCGCTCCTCAGCAAGGGTCATCTCTTTGCCACCCGGCTGGCAGTTTCCACAGCGGCAGCCCCCACACCTTGGCTCGCAGGCAGCACCAATGCTGTCCCATTTCCACCATTCCAGGAAGTCTCGGCCAGTGGTGAAAGTGATGGACTCCTGGATGTTGTGGTAGGGCTGATTGTTTGGTGGCGGCAGTTTGGGGATCCTGGCAAAAAATTCCTCATACTTAATGGCGGCTGTTCTCATCGACCTGGCAAAATGCGTGTTTGATGTGTGGGCTGACACGGCGATGTTCTCGAATAGGTCTGGATGAGCGCCTCCGACGGTCTTCCCCAGGGGTCCATCCCAGAGCACAAGGTCTCCAATGACTTTGATTCGCTGTGATGCCAGCTTGCCCTCTCTATGACTTATCAGCAGGCTGATCTCCTTGGGCCTTGCAAGCTCATCGGCAGGGATGTCAGGGAAGAACTTTTGCAGTTGTCTTGCTGTTATCCCCTTGTGGACGTCTGCTATGTTGTCGAGTCCATAGCAGACCAACTGGTGGGATTGCAGAGTGCCTTTGGGAGTCCTCACTCTAATTTTTAACAGGTACCTCTTTGTCTCCACTTGGACCTTCATTCCCCCGACGCCATGGACAACGAGAGTGATCTCCTCACTTCTGAGGTTAAGCTTGCTGGCAGCTTTGTGAGTGATATAGTTTGTGTCTGAGGCTAAGTCAATCAAGGTGCCAATCTTTTGTCCGGCATTGGCTGTGACTTCGAGGATCATCATTATGACTGGAAGCTCTTGTAGCCCAATTCGCACGAGGAGGTTTGATGGCTTGGTCACCGTGCTGAGGGTCTTTGAGGTGGCATTGGAGAATACATCTCGGCACTGTTTTGCCAGTTCTGGGGGGAGTTTGCTTATGAAGTCCTCCTGGTCAGCAGTGTACCTCTTTCTTCCTTCCCCAGGATAGCGTCCACTCCTTTTCTGTGCAGCACTGTTCTTTGGACCAGCATTTGGGCACAGGTAATAATGGTGTTCAGGGCGGTGCGCGTCCCTGCAGTCTGGGTGCTTGCAGAGATAGGTGGGCTTGCAGAACGCCTGGTCGTCATGGAGTTCAAGGCACCTCTCACATGCTCCTAACTTCTTGACAGCAGCATTCCTATCTGCTGGCTTTAGGTCTCTAAACTGCTTGCAGAAGTACAGTTTCTTCCTATGCTTCCCATCACCGCAGACAACGCACCCCGCCCGGGCACCATCAAAGTTGGTGGCTCTTGTCCTGGCGTGTCTTGGCTCAGGTCTTGCTTCTTTCTTTGGCTCCTCATCCCTCAGTTGCTCTAGTTGTTCATAAATGCACTCTTGCTCCTTCAGGAATGCCAATAGACTGTCAAATCTATTATTCGGGACCACGGCATTCCGGCCATCAGCCACATAGACGAGCCATTCCTTCTTCAGATTTTCAGGGAACTTACTCTCTATGGACTTGGTGACCAGCGGATTCCTGATTGCCCCTGTCTCTCCCAGGTCGCTCAAATCCTGCAGAGCCTTCTCGACAGCTTGGATCAGTTCCACTATTTTACGTGGTTGGTGACTTTTTACGGCTGGCATCTTCTGCAATTCTTCCACGATTTCGATGGCGATGGTGGTTTGGTTTCCGAAACGGTTTTCAAGGACACGGAAGATGTCTTCTGCTGTATTATAATTGGTTAGCCTCAGGTCTCGAGTGATCCTTTCGTCCAGGCTGTCCAGCAACTGGAATTTTCTCACTTCCTTGGAACCCGTTGACTCACCTTGTTTTTGCAGGGCTTCCCAGTCCTTCCTCCATCTGTGGAACTCGCGTTTATTTCCGTGGAACTTGGGGAGAGCTGTCGGCTTCAACTTTATAGTTGGCACAGGTGGATTTTGGGGGGTGGGGGCCATTGGTCGTTGGCCTTCTTTCAGCTTTTCCTGGATGAAGTCGGCTTTCCTGGAGACAAGCTTGGGGATTGTGAGATCCAGCTCCTTGAGCCGATCCTGAATGTCCCCCTTCTGGTCAGATGGAATCCATCGTTTCCAGCGGTCATGCAGCTCCTTCGCCATCTTCGTGAGCTCTTGCAAGTGGCTTAGTATGAACTCATACGCTTCCTGTTTGCCACTGAGATTGACTGTGGAAGTGTGCCTGCACTCTGACTCTGCTGCTTGCAACACAGTCAGCACTTCATGCGCACCATGGTTAGACCACAGTGTCTCTTGAATGAGGTCCTTGATCTCCTTCAGCCTTGAAAAACACTCACTGGCAGTCTTGGTTAGGTCGGCCTTTTGCTGTTCAGTCAACGTGGCTTTTTCACCAGCGTCCAGCTCAGCCTCCTGGTCAGCAATGAATTTAGCTTCCAGATCATCGTTGATTTCCCAGACTTTTTCTGCCGCTTTTGTGAGTGTGTTAAATCCGCCTTCAAGATCTTGGACCGTCATGTCTTCATGGGTCCTCAGCAGGCTGTTGGCCACGCGGGTGAAGGCTCTCTTTGCCACGGTTGGGTCCAATTTAAGCTGCTCAGCGGACTTCAGCTTTTGGTCTGCCATTCCTCTTCTTTGCAGGTTGCTCAGATGACAAGGTAAGTGTGCGTTTTATTGATGCTTTGCGCTTTGTGGTTTTCTTCTCTTTTCTTTTCCAAGTCCCTCTAGTTGGACTCTCGGCCTCTCTGGCGCCAGCTGCTGGTCGAGTGGACCTGCTTCTCCCAGTCTCCTGGCCCTCGGTCGTCGCGGATTAAAGATCCTGGACTGCTTTTGTATCCGGTCCCAGCTTCTGGGCTACGGTTTTCCACTGTCAAGTTGTTCCTTTCTCTGCGCAATTATTCCCCAACTTGAATAAAGGAAGATGTCTAATGGAGATGTGACTGGGTTTCACTCAAAATGACGTAGCCGTAGACTGTGGTTTCTGTTTTCCTCCTTTTTTTTTTCTTTTATTTTAAGTTCAGAGGCAATAGTCCATTCATTGTAATTTTACACAGTCATTTAATGGCATGTAGTCATAAGCAGGTGGAAAACCTTAGAAAATGTAAAACATAAGACAGACAAAAAGACAAACCAATTGGTGCAAATCTACAACCATTGAAAGATTGTGCAAAATGCAAATAGTTTAAATGCATAAAATTCAAGTATTTTGAACTGTACAACAAACAAATATTATTAGCTGTACAAAATGCAAATACTTCTACTGTGCAAAAAATACACATCTTTTAGCAGTGAAGATTAAATAATTATTAACAATAGAAAAATAGATTTGCATAGAAAATATAACTATTCATAGAAAAATACATGCTCTTTAAATTACATTTCAACAATCAATAACCAAGAAATACCTTAAGAAACCCTAGCAACATTACAATCAACATACAACCAGTAATAGTGGGTAAAATGTCTCACTGGTACACCATCAGCCATGGGAAACTAACACTAGCAAAATGCCTGCTTTAAAACTGCACAAGCCCAGTAGCATTGATTTACCATACAAATTGCTAACAAGCCTAACAACATTTCAATGGCCATTAAACCTGTTTTTAACCCACTAAATGTAACCAAACGCAATGTGCATTCACTCGACGAACTGAAGCAATTCACAAGTTAACAGACAGAATCAGAACTGTACTGACGATTCCAAGGCAAGACGTGGCTATGTTCCCACTGTTCCAGTAACAAACATTAATTTAGAAATAGAATATTCCTTTGCCTTACGGGCTGCCTCTCCAGTTTTTTAGACGTCTCAGATTGCACAGAGTTCGGGAGGATTCACACGGGTAAGTATCTGCCAATGCTTTCTGCGTTGTTTGAACTCTCCACTCCTGCCGAGTTTAATTAATCACCTGAGCCTCGGAGCAGTATCGCGCGCGTGACATAGCGCGAGACCAATTGAGCTTAATTAGTCAGCTGATTCCGCTGCTTCATCATGAGTGAATTTGTCACCGCCTCTTTTTATTCATTATTATTTATTATTATTTTTTTTCCCCCAGTGAATCTTTCCTAAAAAATCCCAAAATAAAGTTTAAAATCTGGTTTGACTTGACAATTTGGTTGCTAGGGCGTTGTTGGGTGGGTGGCACGGTGTTGGTAAGTGGCTGCTAGGTGGTTGCTAGGGTATTGCTAGGTGGTTGCTAGGGTAAACAATATGGTCGCTGGGGCATTGCTAGGGCGTTGCTGGGCGGTTGCCAGGGTGTTGCTAAGTAGTTGCTAGGGTGAACAATATGGTTGCTGGGCATTGCTAGGGCGTTGCTGGGTGGTTGCCAAAGTGTTGCTAAGTGGTTGCTAGGTGGTTGCTAGGGTGTTGCTAGGCGTTGCTAGGGTGTTACTAAGTGGTTGCTAGGCGGTTGCTAGGGTAAACAATATGGTTGCTAGGGACACACCCATCTTTGGTGTCTGTTGGGTCACATGACCCAAAGCAGCATATCAGCTTCCGTGGTTATTGGTCAAATGGTGACCGAGCGGTAAGACATTGAAAAATGAACTGAAGTCAATGGGAGGATGGAGGGATGAGTGAACAACAAAAAGACGAGTGCGGGTCAGTATGGCTTTCAATGAGTGTTGGGTGGCATGACCTGAGCCAGCATGTGAGGTACTGTGACCGTAGGCCGAAAGGTGACCGAGCGGTAAGACTTTGAAAAATGAATTGAAATAATGGCAGGATGGAGGGATCAATAAATGAGTTAAAAAAATGACTAAAAATATGATGAAAAGATGAGTGCGGGTCAAACGGTCTTTGATGAGTGTTGGGTGATTTGTCCCGAGGCAACATGTGAGGTATGGTGGCTCTGGGGTGAAAAGTGAGCGAGTGGGAAGGCCATGAAGGGTGAGGGGGGTGATTTTGAAAATGAATGGGAGTCTATGGGAAAAAAGGGATGAAAAAACAACAAAAACCGGAGAACGAGTGCGGGTACGCTTAGCTGTATACAAGCAACCCGATCGGGGTCAGACCGGACGGGTTACAGTTGGTTTGGGGTCGATATCTCGAAAATTGTGGGAGGAGAAGCGTCCCCAAATTTGGTGGAAAAAGAAGAAGAAGAAGAAGAAGAAGAAGAAGAAAAAGAATAAAACTAAAGAATAACAATTGCATTGCAAGCACACTAATAACACTATCGGATAACAATAGTGTGCTTGCAATGTGAAGCATTGCAAGCAGACTATTGTTATTCTTTAGTTTTACTCTTTTTCTTCTTCTTCACTAATAACGTCATGGCCTTCTGAAAGGAGAGAGAGGCATGACATCGCTGATGTTAGAATCCTCCCAAGATCAGAAACATAGCTAGGTGTGAATCAAAACCATTAGGGCCTCTGTTTGAGTCCCAAAGCACAAGCTTGGTGACCGCTGGCTACTTTTAATTATACATTGCGGTACCTGCAATACTTAAAAATGACCTCACATCCTTTCGACAGCAGAGAGAAGCATGACATTGCTGAAGTTAGCAGCCTCCCAGGGTCAGAAACTCTATGTCAATTGAAATCATTAGGCCCCCTGTGGGAGTCCCAAAGCAGGAGCTCCGCGATCGCCTGCTACTTTTAATTTCACTTTACCGGGGCCGCGATATTCAAAAATGACCTCACGCCCCTCTGGAAGGAGAGAGAAGCATGACATTGCTGCAGTTAGAGTTCTCCCAGGGTCAGAAACTCTGTGTCAAACGACACCATTAGGGCCTCTGTTGGAGTCCCAAAGCAGGAGCTAGGCGATCGCCCGCAACTTTTATTTTCACATCTCACATCCACCTGAAAGGAGAGAGAAGCATGACATCGCTGAAGTTAGAATACCCCCAGGGTCAGAAACTCTGTGTCAGTCGAAACCATTAGGGCCTCTCTTTGAGTCCCAAAGCACAAGCTCGGTGATCGCTGGCTTCTTTTAATTTCACATCGCGGGAGCCGCGATATTTAAAAATTAACTCATGCCCCTCCGAAA
Source organism: Megalops atlanticus (assembly GCA_019176425.1). NCBI lineage: Eukaryota > Metazoa > Chordata > Actinopteri > Elopiformes > Megalopidae > Megalops > Megalops atlanticus. The sequence continues at coordinate 41,792,307 of CM032880.1, read as the reverse complement.
GGAGAGAGAAGCATGACATCAATGAAGCTGGCAGTTTCCCCGGGTAATAAACTCTGTGTCAATCGAAACCATTAGACCCTCTGTTTGAGTCCCAAAGCAGGAGCTCGGAGATCGCTGGCTACTTTTGATATCACATCGCGGGAGCAGCAACAGCTAGCTACTTAAAAATTACCTCATGCCCCCCCCGAAAGCAAAGAGAAGCATGGCATCACTTAATTTAGCATCCTCCCAAGGTCAGAAACATAGCTAGGTGTCAATCGAAACCATTAGGCTCTCTGTTTGAGAGAGAGACTCAGTGGGGGGACCCATCCTCCTCGGGTTGGCCTGTGTACTACGGAGAGTGTGAGAGAGTATGGTAGGTTAGAAGATACAGTTTTGGTGGAAAATTCAATTCGTCACAATTACAGAATGATTCACATTTTCTGACATTTCAGCGTGCTATACATTCTTCAGAAGTTTACCCGGTTTTGTCAAACCCCACAAATGAGAGTTCACAATTCTCCACATGTCCTCGTTGCATTGGAAAGATCCCCATCCAGTTTGAATAAAAGTATGATCCCAAGTCCAGCTGCATCCACTCGCGTTGGTGCACATTTTAGAACTACAGATCCGTATATCTTGGGCCTTAAGGTGTGCTAGCACAAGTAGGCTTCCGAGTATTTTGTGGATAAGAAGGATTGAGCTGAGCTTCATGCTGGGTTTGACTCGTGTGTTTTCTCAGACGAGTTAGGTGAATCCATGTTGGTATTCCAGTCAGGCGGGCTGCTGATGCGGTGGTGAGTGACACTGTGTACGGTCCAGTCCAGTGAGGATCAAATGTTTTTTGGAAGGGCTTCACTAGGACCTGGTCTCCGGTTTGGACTACAGGGCTTTCGTCCTGGTCTGTTCCTGGATCAGGTTTTGTCCTTGGGCCCTGTGGAACACCCTGCAACAAAAGCTTACAATATTCCAGCAATCTGTCCCCCCATCACATGCAATACTCCTCCTGCAATACACAAATCCCCAGGGGTCCTCATGGGTCGACCTGTTTACATTTCAAAGGGGGAGAGTTTTTCAGGATTAGTGGGCCCTGCTCTTAGGGAAAGAGTTACGGCGGGTTAGTGTGAAATCCAGTCTCCACCTCTGGCTGCAAACAACTGTTTGGTTAGTTTAAGCTGCGGTTCGCATGTTCCACCAGACCTGAGCTTTGGGGATGAAAAGGGCAGTGAAACTTTTGCTTGATCCCTAGTGCTCGGCATACTGTTTCAATGGTTTTCCCTGTGAAGTGAGTACCTTGATCACTGTCAATAGCGCATGGCAAACCCCATCTTGGAATTATTTCAGTTAGTAGCACTTTTGCCACGTCAATTGCCGTGTTATGCGCTATTGGGAATGCTTCCACCTGTTTAGTGAAATGATCAATAAGTACCAGCACATATTTCTTTCCCCTACATCCTGGTAGAGGACCAATAAAATCAATTTGCAATTGGGCAAACAGTGGTGTTGGTCTGGGCTGCTGTCTCATTTTCGCCTTGATGGTTAGTCCAGGGTTGCACCGGGCGCATGTAATACACCTGTGAACAGTCATTAATGTTAGTATTCAATCTTGGATGCCACCATGTTTGCTTCATCCGTGCGTGTGCCGCGCCCCATCATGTCCTACCAGATCTCTGCAATGTGTGTCCATATCTTTGGACGAAATTAATAAATCATCGACATATTGGAGCACGCATGATTGAATTTCAGGGAGTCTATTAATTACATCAGCTAACACATGGTGAAACAAAGTCGGAGAGTCGTGGAAGTCTTGGCTAAGTTGTATATTGTTTATTTTCAACCGTGAAAGCAAACCAAAATTGGATATCCTCAGTAACGGGGATAGACCAAAAACCATTGCTTATATCTAAAGCCGAAAATATCGTGTGATCGCTAGGAACTATGGAAAGGATGGTGTTAGGATCTGCCACTAGGGGTGTTAATTTGTCTGCATGCATATTTATGTTCCGGTAATCAACAGTAAGGCGCCATGAGCCATCAGGCTTCTTTACAGGAAAAATTGGTGAATTATATTTTGACTTCCCTTTTCACAAGTTCCTCAATTGTTTTTGTTTTTAACTGCATCTATAGCCTCTGCTTTCATCGGGTAAGGCCATGTCAGTGGGAGTGGTTTACCTGTGATTGTAACAGGGGGCATTTTGATGCGCCCGCAATGAAGTTTGTCTTCTGCCCATACCTCAGGCAGACCTGGAAGTTTGTCCGTGACTTGTACCGCTGCACAGTGTGCAAAGTCTTCACTACAGTGTGCATATACAAGCGGAATTGAGGTAGTAGTTTTATCAGAAGGTATCTGTAAAGCTGGGGAATCTCCTAGGTTCAACAGACATTGCAAGTTATTTAACATATCCATGCCCATAATAGTTCCCTCTGTCTGGTCTCTGCAATAGTAAATGCGGTTTATCCAAAATTTGTGCTCGATTTCAAATAATATAGGTTTAGTTAAGTATGCCTTGATCCGGGATCCTCCCAAACCAGTTACTTCAATGGATCTCTTAGTCAAAGGCAACCCCAGGATACTAGTAACAGATACCGAAGCCCCTGTGTCTACGAGGATATTACATGATATGCCCCCCACACTCGCTTGTAAATATGGTCGTTTATGCAAAACCTCAGCACTTGATGCAATGGGGGCCGACATATCATATTCTGAGGTCTCAAGTGATTGAATTAATCTAACAAGTTCGTCTTTTGACATGTCCTTGAGCTGACTACTTCGTTCTGACCGATCTTCATTACCAGCTGTGCAATCCTTTGCCCAATGTCCGATGTTGTTACAATTTCTACTATGGGGCTTCTTCTTTCTAAAACAGTCTGCCTGTCTATGCCCTGGTTTCCCACAGATGCTACAAGGAGCCATGTGGAGAGGCGATTTATTTTGAGATTGTGACCTCAGACCTGATCTTGTACCCCCCTTGTTCAAACTGCTATGATATTTGTTTAAGCATGCAGCCCACAAAATCAAGTCATTACAGTCCTTCGGTCAATACCCAGACCTACCCGCAGTATCTCAAAATAAACTTATACTTCCCTCGAGTACATTCATCAGGAAATCAGGGTTATCCTTACTTGGGTTGTCACTTGCATTGCCATATGTAGAGTACAAACTGTACTTCTCATCAATATACCTATCAAAAGGTTCATCTTCGCGTTGTTGACTGGTGAGATATAGTAAATACAGATTGGAACCTGTACCTTGGAAACTGCCTTCCTAAACCTTTCCACTGCTTCCTCTATTTCAAGCCTGGATGTGAAGCGAACTGAAGCCCACACAGAGTTATTAAACTCCCCTAACCCACTCCAAACAGCGCTTGGGCATTTTGCCTTCATTAATACATAAATGTCAAAAGCATGTAAACCCCCCACCGTCATGTACTGTGCAATTTTTTCCCAAAACGCCATGTTCGGGTCATTTCTTCTGAGATCGGGTATTTCCTGAACCATGCGACGTAAGTCAGACAGACTTAGGGGTGTGTGTTTGATTTGTGTCACAGTACTTGGCTGTCCCTCACTTCGATCTGGATTTGGAATCGAGTCTACCGCCATGGGGGCCATTGGGGCACTAGGTTTTGCAGATATACAATCCATAAACTGTGGATATGGGGGGAGCTTGTACAAATCCTCCTGGGCCTTTGCTAACTGTCTGTCTTTACTTTCTAATTCATTGCGACACATCTGCAGCTCCTCCTCATATTCTTTTATCTTGTGGGCTGTGCTCTCATATGCCATCACTACAGACATTACTGCACATTTCCCCTTACTATTCTTTTGTTGGGACCACCATTTATTCAATGCCTCATCTGAAATTACCCTGAAATTATTTTTGCTGGGGAATGGGAGGTTAGTTTTCTTTGCCTTCCCATATCTTTTTATCAGAGACTTTAGTGCCGCTGCCTTTAAATCCCCGCTTAGCACCTCTTTCCCCATTATCATTCCAGCAGTTAGTAATGGTTAGCCATTATAAATCGTTTCACAGTTATTACAAAATAAGACTTTCTTCAGATACTTGTCGGTAGCTACATCCCCATGCGTAAGGTGGTTGATCTAAGGAAGAGAAATAAGTGCTTCACAGTATAGGGGTCAATCCTGTGTGTATTATCTCTTTTATTTATTATTTTTATTATATCTCCCTTATTTCGGGCTCATTAATATAACTCCCTTATTTCGGGCTCATAAATATAAGAACATTTAGGGGCTCATGTTGTCGACGGTCTTTATGCTATTGGACCGGAACCTCGACAAGTTTATGTATTATAATTCTCTTATATTACAAAAGTTATATGTTCTATCGATTATATTGTGTACACTTTATATAACAAACATATCACGTAGGCCTAACACAACAATACAATAGTTATTCTGTAGACATTGAAGCACTTCAGCTCCTGCACATAAAGCTTCCAGACACAAAACACCAATTGAGCTCAGGTCAGAGCAACATTTAGTGCACTTTCTCACGCATTTACCCGCATTGGCGAATCCGCCCAACAAAAGGATGCTCCCTCGTCCTGTGGGTCCTAGTGACCCAACACGCACCTGTGTCAAATTCCGACACGAAACAGACGCTCCCTCATCCTGTGGGTCCTACGTGACCCGACACGCTGACGTGACTTAACCCTACACACAGACGTGACTAAACAAACTGACGCTCCTGCGTCCAGGGTCCTTCGTGACCCGACACGCTGCCATGACTTAACCCAACACGCAGACGTGACTCAACAATCTGACGCTCCTGCGTCCAGGGTCCTTCGTGACCCGACACACTGCCGTGACTTAACCGAACACGCAGACGTGACTCAACAATCTGACGCTCCTGCGTCCAGGGTCCTTCGTGACCCGACACACTGCCGTGACTTAACCGAACACACAGACGTGTCTAAACAATCTGACGCTCAGTTGTCCAGTGGTTAGTTCACACACCGTCTCCTTTAGACCAGAAGTGTATGGATTCTAACCCTGTCAACTTTATGAAGCTTCACTTAACACAGCTAGCACTAGCACATTAAAGACGAACTTAACACAACCACATTAAAAGACAAAATTATCGTCAGTTGTTACAACAATGTCCTGCCCATGTAACTCTTTCTAAACAAAATACAGAACAGGAGTCACTCCCAAATTGCGCCAAGGAAAATCAGCACCTAATGAGGATGGTAAGTTTTGTTTAAGAAAAGATACTCATCCTCTTGTTGATTCTCGTTGGTCCAAGTGGAAGATATTTCCTGTCCCTTCGTGGTCACCAAAACTGTTAGGATATTTTGCCCTTCTCCATGGAACCCAATGCAGGATGATGAAGAACACGCTGACGACTTCTCTTAAGAGAATTGATGTTTAATTCAATGCGCAAGGGAGAGACAAACTCATTTGGGCTGTCTGTACCGAGAGAATCTCTAAAGAATCAGGTTGTGTGGTGTGTTGATATACAGTCTATGGTCATACATATCAAAGGATTGAGTTAAGTGGCGGACCGGAGACAAATGGTCTTGTGCCATGGGAACCCTGGCAGAGCCACTCAGCAAGGATGTCACATCCTTGCTGCAGAAACTACAGAGGTGTTATATAGAGACATACAAATTACAGACATATATATACATGATACAAAATAAAACTGGGAACCTATCGGTAGGTATGCTTCGGGCATTTTTCATCATTCAAAATCGTGGGCTAACAATCAGTCCACTTAGCAAGCTCGATGGGTGATGATGTGGTAATGAAGGTTATGATAGTTTTTCATTTTCAAATTCATTTTTATTTTTATAATATGTTTGTATTCAGCCTGAATTTCTGTTTAGTTTTAGTTTCACCAGTGGTTTCATTAGTTTCAGTTTAGTTTTTATTTCATGGACTCATTTATATTTTGTTTTAGTTTATTATAGTTTTAGTTTTAGTGTAATGAAACAGACTGGGATCCAGGAGCGGCGATTTAATAACAGAAGCCAAGAATTGTGGTCAGGGACAAAACAGGTCAGTAACGGTGGCAGCAGGTACAATATCCGGAATCCAAAAACACGAGCGAAGTCAAGAGAACAGGCGAGGGTCAAACACAGGGAACCAACACTAGAAAATCGCAGAGAACAGGCTTGGTATCAACAGGGAGCAATACCTCACAAAGAGGCAACAAAAGCAGAGTCCTTTTATGGGCAGGGCTTGATTGCAGAAAGGTTACAGGTGTGTTTGATGGGTAGTTGAACCAGGTTGAACTGGGCGTGGCTGAGCTGGCTGGTTGGGAGTGGGCGTGACATTTAGTAATTTTAGTTAAGGACAAAAATTGTCTAGGATTAGTTCATTGTGAAAAATAATGTGCTTATCACTGAAGATGTCATCATTTCAATACTAAACTTAACTAACATGCGATACGTTTGTTTCAGACTACATAGAATTTTGGGAGTGTGACCAGTGGCGGCTCCTGCCAAATCTCTCAGGGGGAGCAATTGTTGCGATGATGGCTAAGGTGACCCGTTCAATGGGTAAATTAACAGCTAGCTAACTCAACATTGTCACGTTGTATTGTGCAAATTAGTCAGCTAGCTAACTTGACACGTCACATTGCATTGAGCAGGGGTAGCAGAACAAAACGTTAGCTACTTTGCACCCTGCTAGCCACATTTTCCGCTCGTAACAGCTCTGGTTCTACGATTTCCCCGGTTATATGATTTCCCCCCCTTTGTAGATACTTGCTTGATGTTTAAATTTGGTCTGGGTGGTCCTAATTCTTTAGTTGCCAATTTATCCTGATTACTACGACGACTGAACGGCATTTCTCTTAATGACACGATGGAGTTGCTCTGAGTTGAGGTAACATTAGTCGTGTTGACCTTGAATGTGACAAGACCACTGGCTGCCCTGGCGATCCTTACACCAGGTTACGTATGACGAAAGCACGTTAGTGCAAGCCCACCTAGAACCCATACAGATTGCATTGCAGTGCCTGCAGTTCGAAAAATGCCTTAACATGAGAGTCTATCAGAGCGATCTGGGCGATTTTCAACCAGACTGAAATTGTCTGAAAGGGGCAGTACTCCACGGAACACGCCTTGACGCTGATTGGACTGTGATATTCAGAGGCAGGACAAACTGTCTGGAACAGTCACAGCTAGCGTAGCACTGTGGTAGAATGTGATAGAAAAATTCCCTCCCTTTCCCCCTTTGGTGGTGCATTGCCCGATCGCCCTAAGGAACAAACCGCCCCTGAGTGTGACACCCGCTGCCTTGAATGGATACCATGTCCGCCGACTTGAAACGATAACAACAATTGTTTTTTGTCTTTTCTTGTTTTAATTCTATTTGTTTTTAGCAATCTTTATTAGTTTCGTTTAGTTTTAGTTTTACATTTTCCTTGGGTAAATTATTTTATTTCAGGTTACGAAAATGTCTCAAAGCCATTAGTTTTCATCTTAGTTTTAGTTTTAATATACGATAATAACCCTGGTGGTAACCTAACTTTGCTAGCTAGCTAGCTGGTTAGCTATGCTACTTAACGTTACACTGGCCTACACTCACCTACACCCTGTAAGTCTCATCTCTCATGCCTGCCCTGACCAAACCAGTGATATGGCCCTCAAAACAACTGAATTCCTCCACATGCCCTGATTTATAATGGTTTTCGTCCAGCTGAAAACTTCGGGTCTCATTCTTAAAGAAGAGGAGAATATGGCTAAGCGACACCATTGCTGCTAACAATGAGGTTGCTATTGCTGATAGTGATGACTGCTAAAGACCAGCTTGCAAGTTATACCGGCCTTACACCTAACGACTTTGTAGCGATTTCACAGTCGCAGACAAATTTCCAAAGTCGGAATAAAATCTTGAGAGTTTTGCTAGAGTCGCGGCACGCTCCCGTGGTCTCGATCGTTTGGTGTAAGGTGGCAATCGGAACAGTTTTAAGTCAGTCTTTCTCTCGTCTTGCCGTTACGATAAATTCAACCGTGTTTAATATTATCGTAAGTTTTTCAGTCTTGGCTGACGCAAATAGTGACGTGCATTGTCAACAACCAATAGGTGAGCTCTGTCAGCACCAAACAGGAAATAATCTCAAAAGGAATCTAGTTAAAACTGAATTTCTGTTGAATACTTTATTTATTTTAGGTAAATTTTTTTATCCATAAATACAAATGTATTAAGACACAACCCTTACTGGTGGTCTTTGTGAGAGAACTAGCACTGTACTGCAAATCACTGAAGTATATGGAAAAGAAAGCAGCAGAAAAACTACTGAATGTTATTGATGCCCTAAAATTATTAGAAGAGACCCCTTAGCTATTTTATTATTTACGTATTTTTTGTATTTTATCAGCTTATAATTCTGTTTACATTGTGTGCTCTGTTTTCTAAATAGTTTACTACTGATGTTGTATCACTTTCCATGTATTGTACAATTTCTACTTCAATAAAAAAATAAAATAAAAAAGAAATCTAGTTGCAGTCTTGCAAATATGCGCCGCAGGATACGTTCTGTGAAATAGAACGTTATGTGATTTGGACGTTGTGCGAACACCATACTATATACTAGCAAACCTATATGGAGTAGGCTACTGTAGCTAAGATACTGTAAACATACAGTACCGTACTGTATTTCAACTAATGTATCTGGTAAAGTACACTATAATATATGGGTTAAGTTGGTTAATACTGTACAATGCTAAACATACACATTAATACACTGTACCATTATACGCCTGGCAGCGCAATCTCTTTATTTCCATGAGACAAAATACACGTGTTGCGTGCGGGAAGCGTTGCTTTCACTACCGCTACGTCCCGTTCTGCGATCGGGATTTTTATTATAACCTTTTTATGGGACTGCGGACGTAGCCTATATGCGAACGGACGTTGTCCGAATGGACGTTAAGCAGCGCATGACTGTTGTGACCCTGCAAGATCCCCCATCTTTGCAAAATCGTCTGTGAGTCTTTAGATGTGAGAGGGTGTCAGACTTTCTAGTCTTTTTAAAGTCTTTTCAGAGTCTTATCAAAGTCGTCTAGTGTATGGTAGGTGTGAGATGGTGTAAGACTTCAGTCTTTTTAAAGTCTTTTCAGAGTCTTGTCAAAGTCATCTAGTGTATGGGAGCCTTAAGCTGCAATAGCAATAGCTGATAGCGATGATTAGCCACACTCTAGCTAGCAAGGCCGGAGAGCAGGAGTGAGAAAACTCTGTGGTTTCATGGGACGTGTAGTTTTTAGTCCATGGTTGTACTAGCATATGAGCTAAAAAATTAAATTACGTAAAATTTAGCTCGAAACAATCAAAATAAACAATATAAGTTGCAAGTTGGGATCACAATATATAATCCAGAAATCGATGGTAAGCCATAAATCACTAGAAGTACTTTAAAAGTGTGTTTTAAAAAATGACTATGACTAAAATGAATGGGGAATTTCACTTCAGACACCAGTGTGACATAGCCACCTCAGTACTCTATTCCCCCCATCTCCCCCCAATCTCCCAGGATGCCCACCCTTCCAGCCAACCTACTTTCCCCCTCCCATAGCCTTACCTTTCAGTTTCCTCCCTCTCAGGTGGGAAAGGAGGCGACGCTCCTCGACTCCCCAACCCCCACCAGTAGTGCCAGCCTCCACCAGCATGGGCCACTCTCGCCCGGCTCTGCTGCCCCAGATGGAAGAGGAGGCGATGCTGTCTGCCATAAGGAAGTTCTGGACAGAGAACTGTGATCTGGACACACGGCAGCAGGAGCTGTTGTGGCTGCTTTTGTTGGAGTTCAAGGACAGCTTTGCCATGAATGAGGATGAGGTCGGTTGGACTCAGCTGGTGGAGCATGAGATCGATACAGGAGACACTCATCTCATAAACTGTCGTCCTTGCCGGCTGCCACTGGCACGTCAGGAGGCATGCGACAAGGCAGTCTGGGGCATGCTGCAGGCAGGCATCATTGAGCCATCAGACAGCCCCTTGGCAGCTGCTGTTGTCATGGTCCCCAAAAAGAATGGTGAGTGGCACCTCTGTACAGACTACAGGCCATTGAATGGGGTGACCACGAAAGACTCGTATCCACTACCCCGTGTTGATGAGTCCCTGGACTTAGTCTCTGGCTCCGCCTGGTTTACGTCAATAGACCTCCGCAGTGGGTATTACCAGGTGCCCCTCTCACCAAATGCCAGACCAAAGACTGCCTTTTGCACCAGATGGGGGCTCTGGCAATTTAAGGTCCTTAGCTTTGGTTTGTGCAATGCGTGTTGTAGAGGTGATTATGGGAGGAACTTGATAGTTCAGGTGGATAAAGCATTCTCCACGGGGTGTCGGTTAGAACACAATGGGGAGGCAGGATGATAGTCTATTTCGTTTAATGAAAGGAATTTGCATCTAGTAACATGGGGTGAAAAATAAAACAGCACAGTAACACATGGGCACCCTTTCTGGTAGTGCCACAGGGAGTTTGTAAAGTATTCTGTATTAATCAGCGATGCACACTTGTTGCAAATGGAGACTGCTTTTCTGGACTGGTGCGGAGTGCCGTGCAACTAGCTGACGCGTTTCTTCTTCCTATCTCGTTGGGTCCTGTACATCAGAGGTACACAGCTCCTAGCCCCCAATCTTGCAAGGCAAGGTCGCTACGAAGAAAGCTTCCAGTCCTACATTGGTGACTGTGGGTTATTGTCTTTTTGTTTATCGTTTATGTCAGAGAGCTTTGGAAGGATTATGAGTTGGATGATTGGTCTGATGTAGACCTTATCCTTAATGCATACCTCTGCTGTCCGTACTTGTCCGTCTGCACCGGGAAACACTTTGGTCACCTTCCCTACTGGCCAGAGGGCTCTAGGTAGTTGTGGATCAGCTAACATGACAACTGCTCCAGTGGAGATGTTAGTGGAGGTGGTCTGCCACTTCTAGCGTAGTTGTAGGCTGGGCACATAGTGCTTTATGAAGCTGGACCAGAAGCGATCGGCGAGAACTTGGGAGTGTCTCCAACGCCGATGACTTAGCAGCTCCCTGTTATGGTATACTACTTGAGGTAGAGGGGTGCCTGCCCGCCCCATCAGGAGATGGTTAGGGGTCACTGGGTCCAGGTCTGTAATGTCTGAGGAAACATATCCAAGGGGCTTTGAGTTCAAGATGCCTTCCACTTCAACAAGGACCGTTCTCAGGACTTCCTCACTAAAGGGCTGTGTGCCCAGTGTAGTCTAAAGGGCTGCCTTCACGGAACGGATTTCCCGTTCCCATGCTCCCCCAAAATGTGGTGCTGACGGTGGATTGAAATGGAAGTCTATCTGCACTTTGGCCAGCTGCTGTTGGTCAGAACTGAGGTCTCTGAAGGATTCCCTTATTTCCTTCTCTCCACCTCAGAAATTAGTGCTCTGACCTGAGTAAAGCTCTGCGGGAGTCCCTCGTTGTGCAATGAACTGTCGAAGGGCTCTTAAGAATGAGTGGGTATCCATGCTGGCTAGGAGATCCAAGTGTACAGCTCTAGTGGTTAGACACTTGAATAGGATCCCCCATCTCTTCTCATTGCGCCGTCCTACTTTAATTTCAAAGCAGTCCAAAGCAGTCCATGTCAGCAGAATAGAATGGAGATTTGAATAATTGAAGACGGGCAGGGGGTAGATCAGCCATTTTTGGGTTTGGGGGCTTTGCGCGCCACTTACGGCATTCTGTGCAGGCATGTTGATGCCAACGGATTGCTTCCCGTCCTTGCAAAATCCAGAAAGTGCGTCGTATCTCCGCAAAAACCCGTTCTGGACCTGGATGACACAGACGGCTGTCATAATCCTGGATTAGCAACCGTGTGATAGGGTGTCCAGGGTCCAATACATTTACATTTATTCATTTGGCAGACACTTTTATCCAAAGCAATGTACAAAAGTGCAAATAGTGGGCAAACAACAGGCACAAGAGCAAGATGTGTACAGATCATACAATGCAGATAGTGTTGAAGCTGAGCGCAAGGTCAGTGTCGCAAGCCAACTAATCTGAACTAGGATATGGGATATTTAGTGGAGTGATCCAGTGCTTCGGCCCTGCGAAGTTGACCACCTACCCTAATAAGTTCGTCCTCATCGTCAAACTCAGGGCCGAGAGTAAGGAGGCGTCTACTTGAGGGTATGTCCCTTTTAGCTTTCAGCAATGCATACTCTTCAGAGAAGCTATCTATTTGGGCTCTTCTGAGTATGAGGGTCTCCGCCAACCGATAGGTACTTGTGGTCAGAGTGCCTCCTTGACTAGCCGCCCCGTGTAGTGACTGAACTGTTGCCTCCAACAGGTCCTTCCAATTGTTGAATCGGCTCGTTTCGGGGACATATGGGTCTACAGTGGTGATGCCACAGACTACAGGTCGACGCAGCTCTGCGGCATCATCTAGGGGTTCAGTTATGGGTCGAACTGGTCATTCATTAGGTGGTCTGAGCAGGAATGGTGGTCCATGACTCCACCTGTTGGAGTTCTCTATTAGTTCGGCTAATGTCTTCCCCCGGTGATGTCATCAGCGGGATTCTGAGTCGAATCTACATGATGCCAGGCCTGGGGATCTGTGAGTTCTTGAATCTCAGCTACCCTGGTGCCCACAAAGACCTTAAAGTGACAAGTTTCGGACTGCAGCCAAGAAAGCACCATTGTAAAATCTGTCCATAAAGTCATTTGCCTGATCTTCAGGGTGAGCTCCTGATCCAACACCTTTGCCAGCTGAGCTTCTGTGAGTGCAGCACAGAGTTCTAACCTAGGCATGGAATGTTGTTTCTTGGGAGCGACTCTTGATCTCGCCAGGAGGTATGCTAAGTGGATGTTCCCTCTTGCATCCTCAGAGCGCAGGTATGCAACAGATCTGTACGCTTGTTTGGAGGCATCACAGAATATATGGATGTCTCTGATCATACTTAGCTGGTCCATGTCAAGTCTCACCAGGCATCTGGGTAGGCTCACCTGAAGTAATAGTTGGAGCACACTCTCCCATGTATTCCAGGCCTGAAGCAGGGGTTCTGGGAGAAGAGGGTCATCCCAGTCTCTCTGTTTCTCCCACAATCGATGGACAAGCACCTTAGCTCTGGTCGTGAAAGGGATTATATAACCTAATGGGTCATATTGAGTCGCCAGAATCTCATATATGGTGCGCATGGTGGGCGCACCATGATCTATTTGCCGATGCTTGTAGCCCAGCACATCAGATGGGCAGGGCCAGCATAGCCCCTATGTTGACTCATGTGCTTGGGGGTCTGCTCTGTCGTGTGACCAGCCTTTGGCAGGTGACTGACCACACTAGCTATATTACTAGCCCACTGGTGAATGTTGAATCCTCCAGTTGAAAGGAGGGCTCGAAGCTTGTCCAGGACTCATCTGACTTCTTCTACCGATGGGTCTGAAAGCAATTGTCGACATCTTTCGACTGAGAACCTTATATCTTCCGCAGGTTCACTGTGGTCCTTCACGTGCTTCTGTAGGGCGAAGGTGGCGCAGCACGGACTGCATGTTGTGCCAAATGGAAGTATTTCCCACTGGTACATGTCGGGCTGCCAAAGCCGCTCGACATGTTTCAGAAGATCAACATTCAAAGGGCTAACAGAAGTGAAAAGGCACTGCTGTGGTTGAAGCTGCTGATCAAGGAACCGGGCTGGACCTTGGAGAGTCCATCCAAGTCTTGTTCGGATGGCTGCAGGACCGCCAGGTGGACCTAAATGAACAGGCTTGATGGGTGTAATTAGATGAGGATGGTCTGCACCAATAAGCAGTAATGGACTCACTCCTTCAAATGGCTGAAGTGGTAGATCCCTCAGGTATCTGTACCGCTTCTTCAGAGTGCCGATGGGATAGGTGTGGTTGGCTAATCCTAGATGCGTTGCAGTAAAGGCCCCTTTAATTTCTAATGTCTTCTTAGGCCGCAATGGAGAGGAGATCTGAAATGTAACAGATGATCCATGAAGGGTCTGGATATCTTGACGGATTGTTCTAAGGGTTAGGTCCTCAAAGCTCCCTTGCAACCCTAACTCCCGCATAGCTGCAGGAAGGAGGATGGTACGTTCTGAGCCATCTTCTAAGACCGCATATGTATCAAGGGCTCGTCCTTTATGGTGCAGGAGAACTTGGATTACCTTGAGCAGGACCCTATTGCAGTCAGCTGGACGGTCTAAATAGAGGACCTCTGAAGCAGCACTGACTGGGCAGGTACCTTCTTTGGCAGATTTACTGTTGACCTCGTGCAACACCTGGAGGTGCTTTCTCTGGCAAATGCTGCAAGGTTTTTTTAGTGTGCAGTTGACTGCCTGGTGGGTTCGTCCACATTTCCAGCAGCATTTGTTGGACTGTATCCAATTAGTCATCTGTTCTTTGGTGAATGACTTGAAGTCACTGCACTGGCCGAGGAAGTTCTCATTATTGTCACAATATGGACAATATGGCTTAGGTCTCCCTCTCTTCTTGTTCGCTGCTGCAGCTGACGTGGTGACTGACTCTGTCAAGGGGTCTTCTGCTGATACCTTGGAACCATGGAGGATGGTGGACTGTCTTGCAGTTTCTCTCTGCTCCTTTCGTTGTTGTTTTGATCCAGAGCGCTCTTTCTGGCCTTTACTTTGTGCTTGCCAGTCTGGATCTTGACACCAAGATTCATACTGCAATCATGCTGCCAGATCAGGAAGTGTGTATACAACACCTGGCTGGTGCCACATGTGTCGTCGGAAGTCATTAAGTAATTCAGGAGGTAACTTACTGAGCAGCCGCGCCACATGTGATCCACAGCACAACTCAGCCTCACCCTCTGGGCCTAATGTCCTTACCATACCACCTAAGGCTCAGTGTCTCCATGACGGATGTCTGGGGAATTCCTGACATTGGCTATCTTATTCAGGGCAAGCTAGTGTGGAGGAGGAATTGGTGCCTTTATCGGTTGTTTAAAGATGGACCTTGGTGAGGGCACTGGGGGTAGAGAACAAGGTGTGGGTGGATCTGATGCCATCGGTTGGGGCCTTTGCGGTTGCTGAGCACGGGTCTGCTCCAGGAGCCATTTCATGTCCTCATGCATCTCTATCAGGTGAGCAAATTCCGCATGCATGGCTTGTAACTGCTGGTTCTCTCTCTGCAGCTCCATCACATAATCCTCAGGTGATTCCATGGCCTCCCTCTGGTGGTTGAGTCTGCAGGCAGGTCGCACCTCTGGACTTTGCCTCTGTTGGGTTCTCTTCAGCTCCTCGGAAAAGACATTCCACTCATCTAAGGTGGTGTCCCATCCTTTCTGCTTGGGACTGGCCCTTCATACAGGTCTGGGAGGTATCATCTTGACTGCGCCCTCCATGCTAGTGCGATTGCTCCTCTTCATGCCCATGTGCATACTGTGCTGCGTACATACTGCACTGTGGCCTTGTGCAATGCTGATAGCCTGCATAGCTCACCTTGAATTCTTCCAATTGACCTGGTGGCCAATTCCAGCGTCGTGGCCGGACCGGCCTCCAGGGTGTATCTGTTGATTCATCTTCTGACATTCTGTAACCGTAGTAAATGCCTCAAATCCGGCTCAAAGGACCAAATGTTGTAGAGGTGATTATGGGAGGAACTTGATATTTCAGGTGTATATAGCATTTGCCACGGGGTGTCGGTTACAACACAATGGGGAGGCGGGATGATAGTCTATTTTGTTTAATGAAAGGAATTTGCATCTAGTAACATGGGGTGAAAAATAAAACAGCACAGTAACACATGGGCACCCTTTCTGGTAGTGCCACAGGGAGTTTGTAAAGTATTCTGTATTAATCAGCGATGCACACTTGTTGCAAATGGAGACTGCTTTTCTGGACTGGTGCGGAGTGCCGTGCAACTAGCTGACGCGTTTCTTCTTCCTATCTCATTGGGTCCTGTACATCAGAGGTATGACACTTAGCGCCTGCGCAGAGCCTTTCGTACAATGCGTCTGCCACTTTTGCCAGACTGATGGACCGGGCACTGGCTGGCATCCCATGCCAGGAGTGCCTGGTCTATCTGGATGACATCCTGGTGCATGGAGCCTCTTTCGATGCCTCTCTGGGGTCACTGTGAAAAAGGATTGTATGTAAGACTCGAGTGCTGCCAAACTACCCCCTTCATCTAGTTATGTGGGACAGCCCACCAACAATTCCTCACCACGAGCCTGAATTTTCCGCCAATCAGAGCGAATTATTCGTCTTCTCCATCAGAACTTCACCAGTAGCAGAGTTAAGAAGACGTGCGCCATTGGCAGCTGCAATTCGCTAAGAAACTTACATCCAGCTATTTAGTTTTGTGTTAGGAGTTGTCTTTGAGTGTTGTTTGTGTGTTCATCTAACCGTGAGTATTGTTGTATATATATTTATATTACTAGTTATTGCATAAGTACTAGCCAGCCATGTTGTGCCATTTGTTTTATGATCGCTGTAGAGTTGTAGCTGCGTTAAATTTTTAGATGATAACATTCCAATTGCATGTATATTTACCGGAGAGCAATAACCGGTAGTTTAACGCATGTTTCTGCTAATTTGTAATCGATACTTCACGGCATTTCGGTTCATTACGAGTTCCTGCTGTGATGCTGCCATATTAAAACAACTAGCCAATTAGCTACTAGCCAGGGTGGAGGGGCAGAAATCCTACTTTTGGGCTAGGCGCGCATGTGCACTGAATGTTTAGTGGTTACATCATTGGTAAAGCGGCTGCTGTGTACACAACGGTAGATACGCCTAGTAGTTTAATTCTTTATGCACAATTGAAATGTATATTGTTTGTTAGTTTAAAAAAGTCTGGTGATATTTCATTTAGAATGTTCTAATTCAATAAAGTCCTTGTTGTGATTTATTTATGCATCAAGACCAAAGTGGTATTTTGTTGTTATTGCAGAACCACATATCCACAATCACTCAATAAAGAACACTTGAGAGAAGATCAAGTTGTGGTTTTTGGCAACCCCTCATAAGGAAACAGACATCACGTTCTAACCAGACACCACGATCTGAACCCAGCAAGTCCACATCCATGAGTGACCATTAGCTCACTGAAGCAACTACACATAATTTACAGTCACTATGCGCTAGAGAGGATTCGGGCAGCGGGCCTGAAGCTCCATCCTGATAAGTGCCATTTCACCATTTCATGCGCCGACAAGTGACTTTTCTGGGGTACGGGGGGCATTAGCACTATGGAGGACAAAGTGCAGTCAGTGGTAGACTGGCCCATCCCCTCCACACAGAAAGACTTGAAAAGCTTCTTGGGCCTCGCCTCATATTATAGGAGGTTTGGTCGGGGATTTGCATGTATAGGGGCCCCCTGTTTCAGCTGCTACAAAAAGACAGGGACTTTGTCTGGATGGAGCAATGCCGGGGGCATTCAGACCATCTACGCAGGGTCCTGAATGAGGCCCCACTGCTTGCCCCAGGTGACTCCTCCCTTCCATTTGTTCTGGACACGGTGGGTCCAGATGGGGAGAGAGTAGTAGCATATTTCAGCCACGCATTTAACAAGGCTGAGAGGCGCTACTGTATCACCCGCCGAGAGCTCCTGGTGGTAGTACTCTCTGTGTGCCATTTTAAATACTACCTGTGTGGCTTGCCCTTCACTGTGAGGACTGACCACTCTGCTCTCCAGTGGCTGATGTCTTTCAGGGAGCCTGAGGGGCAGGTCACCAGGTGGTTGGAGGAGCTCCAGGCCTACAACTTCACAGTGGTGCACAGGGCCGGAGCACAACAAGCCAATGCTGATGCCCTCTCCCGGCGCCTTCTCCCAGCGCCCCTGTGCTGCAGATGGGTGCCATACTGTGAGCGGAGGGAGGGCCGTGAGAGAGAGCTACGTGAGGAGGAGCAGCACCAGCAGAGGCAACCAGCAGTGTGGCAATCAGACGCATTCATCTGCTGGTGTGGCAGAATGGAGGCAGCAGCAGGAGCAGGACTCAGACATACAGCCCGTGCTTCTGTGGGTGGAGTCAAAGCAGAGACCACCATGGGAAGAGGTGGCCGGACTCTCTCTGGCTACTAAAGGGCTGTGGTCAAAGTTCGAGGCCCTGCACCTGGTTGATGGTGTGCTGCAGAGGGCGTGGAAGGAGCCTGCTACAGGTGAGGAGCATTGGCAGGTGGTGGTCCCCACAGGCCTGAGGGCAGCGGTGCTACAGGCCATGCATGGGGCAGCAGGGTCAGGGCACTTCGGTGTCACAAAGATGCTCCGCTGGTTCCACCAGGGCTTCTATTGGGGCCACTTCCTGAAGGACATGGATGATTTCTGCCATCGGTTTGACCTGTGCAAAGCGCGGAAGGGGCTAACAGGTCGGTCACATGCCCACCTGCAGCAGTTCCTAGTAGGGGCCCCCAGAGAGGATGGACGTGATGGACCCATTCCCACCGTCAGAGAAAGGTAACCACTACGTTCTCTCAGCCATTTACTATTTTACAAAATGGCCGGAGGCCTACGCTATCCCAGACCAGGAGGGCAGGTTGGAAGGCACGTTTAGCCGCTTTGAGGTGCCAGACACTTCACCCGAGTGAGGCAGCAAAATGCCAGTACAGGACAAAAGTGTAATTATGATGTGAGAGCCCATGGCAGCCACTTTCAGGCTGGAGAGCTAGTCTGGGTGCACAACCCGCAAAGAAGGAAGGGCCAATGCCCTAAGCTCGTCAGCCCTGCAGGGTGTTGGAGCGGATGGGGGAGGTGGTGTACAGGGTGCAACTGCCGCCTAGAGAGAGAAAGGCAGTGCCTCACCCCAGGTCCCAGGAACCCCGCGTCCTCAGCCCGATGCCCCTTTACTGTCCCCCCCCCCCCACTCTCCGCAGCCGTTGCAGGGCAGGTGTGACTCTCTAGCTGATTCCGTGGTGCCTCTTTCTCAGCCCCTCTCCACAGCCCCAGATGTGAACCCGTTGTCCCAAGTCTCATGCCCTCAAAGGGTGAGGAGGTCTCTGGGGCGGTTTGCAGATTTTGTTTGTTCCCTCGGGGGCGAGGAACTTTGTGGTGGGAGGGTAGTGTAATGACCTGTGTGTTGTTTGGTGTTGTGTGCATTGTGTTCTGTTTGCACGATCCAGTCTGCCCATTACCCTGCTCTCTGCCGATAGCCACAGTGCATGGAATGTTGTGTCAGTCATGCACTTCAGGGGGTTGGCGGAGCAGCCGGGGGGCGGGGACCCCCAGGTTATCAAGAGTTGCACTGAAAAGACGTCTATCTCTCTGTTCTTGGTTTTTTGTGAGTGAGGAACAGTTCTTGGCATGGGCTGTAGCCAAATGACTAATTTCTGGTGACCAGGAAGGTATGCTCATTTCATTGCGCTGACAGTTACACCTAACGTTGTATGTATGACAGTTACAGGTAGCTAGCTGACTGTCCTAACTAACGGTATCCAGCTGTCATACGGTAACTAGAAGGGGCCCCACTTAGGGGGTTTTTGGGGCTGTGGCGGTGCACTCTATAGTGCCTTTATGGAAGGTTTCAAGGGGTTTTTAGTTGTCATTGCAAAATGTGCCAATATGAGTGGCCATCAGGTGCCCCTTTTCCCAATTTTTTGGGGGGCCCCAAACATTTGCCTGGTTTGCCTCTCCTGATGGTGCAGCCCTGACTACAGTGCTGGGCCATTGCGGGACATATAGCCACTGTTTTCCCATATAGTACTGATAGTGTAGGGACAACTTGAACTCCGTTCTCCTCCTCTAGACTGCTACTAGCCTCCTCTATCCTCATTTTGTACTGATAGTCCCTGACTCCATAGGGTGTGTTTTGGTATGACTGGACTGTCTTTTGTTTTTTGAGTTGTTGATGTATTTTATTTTTGGTTTTGTATTATTAGAGTGTGTATGTGATTGAGTTGGGCTGGTCGCCCCTCCTTTTTACTCTAGGTTTATTTCCTGGGAGGCTGTAACCTTATTCTCTGGGGTGCCCCCTCCTCCTTTCCTTGAACTTATATTTGGGTATCTGATTAGTGCACTGCATGTATCTTGTGAATCATTTTGACATCACTTGAGTCCAATTTTGAATTTTTCGAGTGCTGATCATCACAGCCTTGCTGTGTCCCTGAGAGTGTGACATTCTTATGGTGTTTGCTGTGTGTGTACTCCTAGGGTGCACCCCAATGTAAGTTCAGCCTATGCTTCCCCCTCCCCCAGTGATTGTATTTAGTGCTGCCAGCCCAACTCTCATTTATGTATTTTTGGTTTTCTTTGGTTTAGTGGTTTGGTCTTGGTTGTAAATTCAAGTCTCTGTCATCCTGTAACCCCTATCAAGATCTAAGAGTCAGTAATGTTCAATCTAATGCTTTAATTCAGCAAATAAATTGGAATTATCTAGGCATAGAGTATTTAGTTTCCAATACGTTTGTCTCAATTGTCCCGTAAACCTATATTGTATCGTTACCATTAAATGATCCAATTCAATCATCAAACACGTTTTATAATTTAAAACCTCTAAACTGTCGCTTACATAGATCCTGTCAATTCTTGTTTTTGTAAAAGCGTCAGATCTCATAAAATCAATGGCATTCAGATATTCAACCCTGAAGGAATCCCTTAGATGTCCCATCATCACATATTTTTTGAGTGTTTTCCCTTCGATAGATAAAGGATTTCGCTGAAATTTTGTCCTTTTTGTCGATAATTGTGTTAAAATCCCCACATACCAAGGTTGTATATCCTTAATGTAGAAACTCGTACAATTTGTTAAATAGGCTAACCTTTTTTGACCGGTCTCTTTGATACATTGATAATTCTAATCTTTTCCATAATTCAAATCTGTCCATTTGTGATGCTGCAAAATGGCCCGGATCTGTTCATGACTCCAGAATTTTTCGGGAGTCCACTGTGAGCACCAGACTAGGAAATGGTAAAAAAGGCTTTGGATAAAGAATTTTGCTCTGTCTCTTCTGGCTCTCAAAATATGTTCACTGTCATTTCAGGAGAGTTTGTAGGCCACCCTCTGAGTGACAGAGGATATCCTTGTCTACCTCATCTGATGACCCCTTACCCAAACCGAGAACCAGGCCAACAACGCTTCAACATAGCCCACAGCAGGACCAGAGCACGGGTTGAAATGACAATTGGCGTGCTCAAAGCAAGGTTTCAGTGTCTGCGTAAACTCAGAGTAACCCCTGAAAGAGCATGCAATATCATTGTGACATGTGTTGTTCTTCATAATATTGCTACAATTAGAGGAGAGCAGCACCCTGCCATACAAATTGAAAATGATGACCCCATCCCTCCGGCAGATGTCCTGGATGACAGGGCTGTCCGGGACACCATTTGCCGAAATCATTTTGCATAAATCACCCCTGGTCAGAAATAAAGACAAGAAAACTAGCCATCATCTGTTCTTTATTTCCTAAAACAGAAATGGAACATTTATTACATATTGTTCCATCATTTCACACAATGTAACCATGACCATACACCCACCTCCAGCTGGTGTTCCAGTAGCTGAATTTCCAAATCTGTCTTTTTAATAAGCTTTGACAGATAAGTCTTTTCAATTTCTGTTTTTTCTATCCATTTCAAAAGGTGCACTTTATACAAGTCCTTTACAGGTAACTGCAGAAAAACAGGGATAGTATTAAGTTTACAGTTCCATTGTACTTGCTAACTGGAACCAGGAACATAATTAACATCTCATAACATTCCTGGAGGCTCTTGAAGGTAGATGACACCATCTACAACTATAAAGACAATAGTAAAAAAAGCCATGGATGTATTTGTGCACCCATCACACCTACACTTGTGTCGTGGGGGGCACTGGGCTCAGAAGAGCTCCCTCCTGGGATGCCTTCAACCATTGGTCGCCCCGTGTTTTGGCTCATAGCCAGTTGCTCGGCCTCAGTCAGAGGAGGTGGTGGTGGTGGTCCTCCACTCGTTTTGCGGGTCTCCGCCGTCTTTCTGTTAGCTGGAAAGAGGGGAAAAAAAAGTTACCTACTATCTCAAGGAACACTTAGGCCTATATGTTAAAACCGACACTTAGCTCTACATACATAGCCTAAATTTCACACTATATACACACACATGATTCAAGTCATATGCCTTACCTGTTTGCTCGATGTATTTATATTTCATTTTTAACTGCTGCCATGTGCGCTTCACGCCAGTGGAACTGCAACGATAGATATTCTCCTTAGACAGAAATAACTGCCCTACTGCAGTACTGTGAAACTGCAGTTTTCTGAGTATCAAAACTGCATTGAAACTGCAGTATTTGAAGGATTATTTGCAGTTAATATGCAGGAAATGCAATACATTTATTACATGAAAAAATGTTGTTTTTCAGTCCCATAACTGCAGTTATTTTTGTAAGGGCCAGTGTAGCGAAGGGTGAGAGCAGTCACCCCACCCGGCCTTGAACCCAGGTCTACGGGGTACCAAACATGCGACTTTGACCGCGACGCCAAAGAGCCAGGCTCGTTGGTATGGTAGTCAGAGCACATACTCAACCGTAGTGACGGCACTCTGTCACACTGCCCTCCCCTTCAGGAAGCGCGCCCATGCACGTCACGCACCATGGCATCCCTCACGCATTTCCCTGCCGTACTTCTCCCATCCCAGGGTGCCCCACTCACTCGTGCTTCACCCATCTCTGGGGGTCCTTCACACCGTGCTTCGGCCATCTCTGGGGTCCCTCACACCAGGGTCAACCTAACCTGGGGGTCCCTCATACAGCTCACACACCAGGCACGCCTCTGATGGCCTTGCAGCCAGCCATCCCACCTCTGACACCATTTGTAGCGAAGGGCGAGAGCAGTCACCCCACCCGGCCTTGAACCCAGGTCTACGGGGTACCAAACATGCGACTTTGACCGCAACGCCAAAGAGCCAGGCTTGTTGGTATGGCAGTCAAAGCACATACTCAACCGTAGTGACAGCACTCCGTCACAGCCAGTTTGATTGTCTTCACAGTATATCACTTTTGCAAGTTTCAAAAAGAAAAGTCGTGCAGGTTGGTCTAGTTCATGCAAAGCCACTTGCTATTTTCTGAGGGTCAAATAACCGAAATAGCATTTAACAACAGTAATCACCAGCCTATTCGTAGGGCCTAATTATTTAATAGGATCATACGCTATTAGAGACAAGAAAAGGCTTAGCAATCTACATTATCAAAGTTACGTACGCATTGACTCGGGCAGCAATGGACTCCCATGCTGCCGGTCTTGCCTTTGCGGAAGCTGCTGTGTTACTTTTTTTTCTGATAATGTGTTCGTAGTCGCCGTAAGCTTTTAGGAGTATCTCTAGTTCCAGTGGCCTGAAATACGATGAATGGTTGCGTTCGCCTGTTGCCATGGTGAATCAATGAATCGGAGCTCTATTGATGACGGCTTTTTATAGTTGTCGGGCACACGCGTAACTCGAGGTAAACCTACTCAGAGTTAATCGAACTAACCCAGAACAGCTGTATTGGAACCGTAAACTCAGAGTTTCCTATCTCGGGTTTGTTAACCCATAGGTCAGGGTTTGTCTCAGAGTTTGTTGAACCTCCTTTCTGGAATACACCCCAGGTGTTCGCCTTATATAGAGGCTACGTAATTAGCCGAGCAATCACAAAGGCGAACACTGCTATATCTCTGCACGTCATCCTACAGATGCACAGTGGTAAGCTATGCTACCGGTCACACACTCCTGTCAAAAAATCAAAACCGAAATCCTAGGAATATGGTTGTTATCTCACGATAAGCGTTTTCCTCTCCATTGACGCCCATTATAAGGAAAAAGCTTAACGTGGCTTAATGTCCCAAAACAGCGATCAATGATCACCAAATTTGTCTGATATTTCACGTCATAAACACTATCTACTATCAAAAAAAGCAAAACTGAAATCCGATGAAAGGGGTAACTGTCTTGCGTTAAGCTGTTTCTTCTCCATTGACCCCCATTATAAGGAAAAAGCTTAACATAGCATTATGGACAAAAACAGCAACGTATCAGGACTACACTTGCACGTTTCTGATCATGAACACGTTCAAGAACCAATATGACCACCCCATGGGTTTAATATAAACACTGACGTTTTCATTGAAGTTTTCCCCATAGGAACCCAAATTTGGTGATCATTGGACGCTATTTTGGAACATTACGCATCATTTATCGAGTCTGCCTGGTGGACATTAGCGGCAATAGGGCTGTGCCATATGACCAAAATCTCATATCCCGATATAGGTCACTTCATATCCCGATAATGATACATATCATGATATAGCACATTTTCTGTAAATTCAATGAATAAATATATAAAATGACCACATGGAAAGGCCTATTTCTTATTACATTTTGAATTATATACTCGACAAATAAAAGGTACTTACTCATATTTGATTATTTTTCTCCTTTTATTTAGAACCTTTGTGCAAATTTTCAATTAACCCTTTTGTGCGTACGGTCACACCAGTGTGATTAGCCGTTTAGCGCGTATGCTAAAACCGGTGCAATTAAAACACTAGTGTTGGCGGGGAAATAAGACACACCAGCCCAACAAATGAAGTTTTGGGTTCTTTATCTGATAGACCTCAGAGGGTTTTAAGAAGGAATATGAAAGTACAAAAATAAGTTTCAGTGAATGAACTTTCAATAGCTCCAAAATAGTGTTGCACAAAATAGTTACCCAAACTATATGAAATAAAATGGTTTCACTTGTGTTCTCACACTTGACTACAAAAGCAGAAAGAAAAGGACTCAATCTCTTGCAACAGCTTCACTATTGTAAATCATAAACTGAGCTCAATAGCAATCGGCTACAAAAAACACAGTACAACACAGTACAACAGTATAAAACTCATCAGTACAAGACTCCGAGTAGAAAACTTTGTGATATCCGACTTGGCAGTAGAAAACTTCGAGGTACCAATGTAAATTATGTGGAGTGGCTGGGTTTGGATCCTTTGAATCGCTGTAGGGTGTCCGGTCAGAACGTGATGTCCGATTTCCTATGAGGGGTTGCCAAACACCACAACGTGACTTTCTCTTGAATGTTCTTTATTGAGTAATTGTGGCAATATGTGGTTCTGAAATAGCAATGAAAATACAGCATTGGTATTGATGCATAAATAAATCACAACAACTAAATTAGAGCATTCTAAATTAAATATCAACAGACTTTTTTACACTAACAAACAATAAACATTGCAATTGTGCATAAAGAATTCAACTACTAGGCTTATCTACCATTGTGTACACAGCAGCTGTCTTCACAATGATGTCATCGCCAAACATTCAGTGCGCATGCGCGCCTGACCAGGAAGGTGTAGAATTTCGGCTATTCACTCGGACTAGCGGCTAGCTGGCTAGTTAACTTACTATGGCGGTATCACTGCGGGAACTCGTAACAAACCGAAAATTCCGTAAGGTTGCAATTACAAATCAATACAAACATGCGCGAACTACCGGTAATTCGTCTCCGGTGAATATAAACACAATTAGCAGGTTATCTCCTAAATGTTCTATGCGGCTACAACGATCACAAAATAAATGGCGGAACATAGCTAGCTACTACGAATGCAAAATAACTAATAATATATATATACAACCATACTCACTTGTAGATGAACGCACACACAACACTCAAAGACAACTCCCCATATAAACTAAATTGCTGAACATGAGTTTATAACTCTGCAGCTGCCGATGGTGCCCGTCTTCTTCACTCTGCTGCTGGTGAAGTTCTGATGGGGAAGATGAATAATTCGCCCGGATTGGCAGAAAGTTCAGGCTTGTGGTGACGAATTGCTGGTGGGCTGTCCGATGTAGCTAGCTGGAGGGGGGTAATTCGGCAGCGCTCACATCTTACATGCGAGCCTTTTTCACAACGAAACCTTAGTAGTACAAAACTTCACAGTGGAAAAACTTATCAGTAGAAAACTTGGTGGTACAAACACTACGCCGTGAAAACCTTCTCAGTAGAAAAGACTAACAAAAACGGTAGTGATACTAAAGACATAAAAGCACACAGAGCTCATTAATACACCACACATCCCAGGTCATACATACAAAATAAACTCAAAGTACGCATAAGCATGTAGAAAATAAACATGTGAGTGACTTACATCCGTCACACACATCAGTACATTGGCATGTGCTCTGAACAGGATACCGATACTCTTCTCACAGACGGGATATTAATGAAGATTATTCCTTATTAAACTTCAGCCGGTAACCTCGCCCTTGTTCGAGCTCTGCCGCTCTCGCGTTTTTTCAGCAAAACAATCCCAGCACCCCTGCGTAGACTAACAAATTGACGTCACTATACTGAACGCTGAACTTTCTGGCACTTAAAGGGAACATGTACCATTAGCAAAGAGAAATAAAATAAAACAATAAAATAAACTCAAAATATAACCCGGTTACACTAGATTAGAAAAATTCTAGCTAATTTTAGCTCTGAGGAAACAGGGATTTAACATTAAAAAATACAGCAAATGCTAACTGAAAACTATGAGAAGCTTAACGCTAATGAAAACATAACGAACCATGTACATAGCATAAAAATAAGTTACGTGCAAAAGGGTTAGGCTTAAGCATGTAACAAGATATAAAATATTAATGTATAAAATATAAAAAGTTTAATATAAAACACTTTTCAACTACAGTTCTGTGTCACGTTCACTCTCCTCCATGTTTGTTTGTGTTGCCTTCATGCAAATTTCCTGCCTGCATCCGTGCAGTGTGGAAGAATGCAAAGCGCCGTCCAAATGACGAAAAATATTGCCGTAAAGTATGTGATTTGCGACACAGTGAATTAAACGATAGAGCATAATATGAAAGGATAGACGTTTTTCTATCGTCACATATATCGTCATATCGCACAGCCCTAAGCGGCAGTATCATCAATGACCTGTTGATCATTTTGAACAGCATCTGCTGGTATCTGCTGGCGATTACCATGATTTGCATCCTTTCTTCCTCATTGGCTTCCATGTGTTGAGCGCTTCCTGATACTGGGGTTTTCCTGGATACATCAACCTGGGCTTGCTTTGGTTTGAGTTTGTTGATGAAAGAATAGGGACAGTTGAAGAATGTGTGCCCCATTTGTCTGCACAAGCTACACTTAGCCACATTTTGGCATTCCTTGGATTTACGCCCAAGGAGACCGCACTGCCAACACTTTGTACATTTACATTACATTTATTCAGTTGGCAGATGCTTTTATCCAAAGCGACTTACAATACAACACAAGGGAAAAACCACACAGAATCAACAATATTAGAAGTACTGCATGACAAAGTTCCGAAGGTTGGCCAAGCAAGGTACCAACCAGCAGGTAAAGCTAGCGAGTGCATTAAACCATTACAACCAAACCATTACACCAAACCATTATGTTAAACTATTACAGCCAAACCATTATCTTTTTTAATATAGTTTAATAGGAGATAGGGGGAGGTGTATCAGGTGCTCAGGTTAGAGTGGAAGAGCTGTGTCTTCAGATGTTTCTTGAAGGCAGAGAGGGACTCAGCAGAACGGATGAGGCGTGGAAGTTCATTCCACCACCGGGGGACACTGGCGGAGAAAGTCCTGGATAGTGTTTTAATGCCACGATGCGATGAGACCGCCAGGCACTGTTCGGTGGCAGAGCGTAGTGGTTGGGAGGGAACATAGGGTTGCGGCAGTGAGTTCAGGTACTTAGGTGCAGTTTTGTTGGTCACCCTGTACACAAGCATCAAGGCCTTGAACATGATGCGGCAGCTACAGAGAGCCAGTAGATTGAGACTAAGAGAGGTGTAACATGAGCCCCTTTTGGTTGGTTGAAAACGAGACATGCAGCTGCATTCTGTATCAACTGCAGAGGTTTAATAGTGCATGCAGGAAGGCCGGCCAAAAGAGCATTGCAGTAGTCCAGTCTTGAGATGACCAGTGCCTGGACAAGGAGCTGCAAAGGGCTCGAAGGGCTGGCTGGGATTACTAGGAGCTCAGTCTTGGATATGTTGAGTTGAAGATGGCGTTCTTTCATCCAGGCTGAGATATCTGAAAGACAGGCAGAGATCCATGCTGAGACTGTGAGGTCATCAGGTTGGAATGAGAGGTAGAGCTGGGTGTCATCGGCATAGCAGTGGTAGGAGAAGCCATGCGCCTGGATGATCGGACCCAGTGCAGTTGTATATAGAGAGAAGAGGAGGGGGCCAAGCAGTTTGTGAATTCACACTCCCTGGTGTGACGGTCTGCAGCTTGGCAAATGTGACATTTCGGGTTTTGACCTTGATACATGATTTTCCCATTGTAGGGACCTAGGGAAATGGAATTGGGTATCGTGTACAGGTTCCCTTCATTGTCTCTTCGGATATGCACCTTATACCTCCTGATACCGTACCAGATGCCAAAACGATCCGTGGGCTTTATGGCAGGTTTTACTATCTCACAGAATCTTGCTAAGTAGGTTTTGATGTCTTGGTCAGGGATCCTTCTGGTCCAAAACTTCACAATAATAGTCTTTATGTCTAAGGTAATAGATGACTCAACTTTGAGTTCTTTACATTTTTTTGCATTTTTTTGCAGAATGCAACTCCAGGAACCATCTAAGCGGTCCTTCTTGCATAAAACAGAGTTCGTAATCTTTTCTGTTCAGTAAGCTAATGAAGGAATACACATCGCTGGCATTGAGCCACTGGGACTTGAAAAGCCTTTCCCCAATCTCATCTGTAGTGGGTGCGTCATCTTTCCCGATGAACTGTAGTCTCACCCAATACTGCCCAAAACGGGATGCACAAGCCCCAGACGGAGCCATGCTGACTTTAGGGCGCTCAGGCCAGTAGACTTTTTTTGTGAGTCTCTCAAGGGCAAGTTAGTGTTGTCAACAAGTTATTTTGGAAGAACAATTAACTCCCTCCTTTTCCTCGGCTGGACATCTTTCGACACCATCCTTTCCACAGCCGGCTGTTTTACACTTAACGACAAACAGGTGACTTCAACAGAAATATATAAAGCCACACTCTACTGTGCTCGGAGTGCCGTCACTACGGTTGAGCATGCGCTCTGACTGCCATACCAACGAGCCTGGCTCTTTGGCATCGCGGCCAAAGTCGCATGTTTGGTACCCCGTAGACCCGGGTTCAAGGCCGGGTGGGGTGACTACTCTCGCCCTTCGCTACAAAGACCTCCAGGATGAGTTCATCTGCGACCATTGCCATCTCGTTAAGCACTTGGAGAAAAAGATTCTTGATCTTGAGGCCCAACTAGCTGGACTCTACAGTAACCCTGAATTGTTAGAGTTCCAGGAACTGATTAATACGCCCTATAGGGAGATAGTGCACTCACCAAAGCCGGGTAGGGGGGAAGATACAGACCAGATAGGGCGAGAGAGATGGGTTACAGTAGGGCGTAGGCGTAGAAAGGAGTGCACCATTCCAAGAGGGGCGGCATCTCTGGAGATCGCGGTGACCAACCATTTCATGCCACTGCAGGACGAGTTGGCCCACGATCCTGAGAGTGGGAGGACTGAAGAGCCCCAGGGCACCCAGGCGGAAGAAAAGGGAGCTAGTGATAGTGGGGGACTCAATAATTAGAGAGGTAGATAGCATAGCATGTTTGTGCGACAAGGAGTCTCGCATGGTCTGTTGCCTGCCTGGTAACCAGGTTGGAGACCTCCTGGAGAGTGCGGACAAGCTCCTGGCCAGAGCGGGGGAGGATACAGTGGTCATGGTCCATGCTGGAGACAATGACATAGGAAGGGGTAGGTTCGAGGTTCTGCAGGACAAATTTATTGAGCTAGCGGGGAAGATTAGGAGCAGAACCTCCACGGTAGTCTTTGGAATTCTACCGGTACCACGTGCAAGCAAAGGGAAGCAAGCCTTTATATGGAGGTTTAACCTGTGGCTACAAACCTGGTGTAGGAAAGAGGGGTACAGGTTTATGGGGCACTGGGACTCCTTTTGGAACGGGTGACCTGTACAAGCGGGACGGGTTACACCTGAACCGGAGGGGTACAGCTGCATTGGGACAGTGTATGCTTAGGGTAGCAGAGGGTTATTTAAACTAGGGCCTGGCGGGGCAGTGAGGTTATATAGTGAGATGGGTAGGTATAGACAGACTGCTGGAATAGAACACACCATGGCTAATTATTTTATTAGTAGTGAGGGAACCAGGTGGGTGACATGACGCCTGATTTTCCTCTGAAAAACTTATGCCAGTAATGCAAAATAGAATGTTTATATAACTGTTTTACTTTTAGATTAAAGATGTATTTTGTTTTTATTTTAAAGTAAACATGCAAAAAGTCCTGTGGTGTGACAGTAATATAAATGAAGTATGAAATATAAACATTCATAAAATAAATCAGTAACACCTGGAACTGTTTATAAAGGCTTTTGGCATTATTTTATACATATTTACTTTACCAATATAAGGTTTTAAAATGCACAAGACTCTTACAATAATAATCACAGTAAATAAAATTTTGTAATGAAAATGCTGTCCTGCGGCGTGGCATGGAAGATCAGGTTTTTTAAATGGGGAGTTTCATGGATAACTATAATCCTTTTGTCAAGCATTAACATTTCATGAAGATGGCGGCGCGTGCACATCGCGAGGCTCAGTGTCTTACCAGATTTCGCAAAATAGTGTTAATTTATCTGGTTATTTCCTGCGTGTTCGCCCGATTCAGCTATGCGAACTTCACATATAGCAAACAGATACTTTTGGACATCTATTATCGGTGCAGCAGCACAGTTTTTGATCATCCATTCAACTTCGATGAACTACCACCGGAGTTAGAGAGGACGCCACGGACCTGCGGACAACTCATTCCATACGGAAGTATCCGGCGTCGGCGTCGAGACCGTAAACAAAGACGGGGGAAGCGCGGTGGTGTGCGGGCTAAACTAAGGCTAAATCCACACCGCCAGCTTTACCCAGCATCTTCCTCGCCAATGTACGGTCTCTGGCGAACAAGCTGGACGAACTCAGGACTTGGACCCTCACACAGAGAAGGCTTATGGATTGCAGCTTCATGTTTTTCACGGAAACATGGCTTAACAACGATGTCCCGAACATCGCGGTGGAACTGGAGGGGCGCACGGTCTTCAGGGCTGACAGAGCTGCAGCAGCGACAGGTAAAAGCAGGGCGGTGGTTTATGCATCTATGTGAATAAATCATGGTGCACCGACTCTACCATTGCTGAAACTTATTGCTCTGCTGATCTGGAATACCTGATTATTAAGTGCAGACCCTTTTATCTACCGCGAGAGTTTACATGCATCATCGCTGCCGCAGTTTATGTACCACCGGATGCAATTGCTAAAGTTGCCATGAAAGACCTCAGTGCCGCTATTAGCAAACTGCAGACATTGTATCCAGACGGGGCCTTTATTGTTGCTGGGGACTTCAATCACTGTAATCTACGTATCGTGCTTCCAAGATTTCACCAAAATGTCTCATGCACCACAAGGGGACATAAAACCTTGGATCATGTCTATACAAATGTGGCTGACGCCTACAAAGCCACTCCCCTCCCCCACCTGGGACAGTCTGATCATCTTTCATTGTTCCTGTTTCCCAAGTACAGCCCGGTCATTAAACGTGTGAAACCCACAATGAGGGCTATCAAGATCTGGCAGGAGGGTGCTGACTCTGCTCTTCAGCACCAATTCCAGCACACAGACTGGAGTGTGTTTGCTGCCCATGCTACCACAGACTCTCAGGTCAACATTGACTCTTACACCAACTCTGTCCTGGATCACATCAACAGGTGTGTGGACAGAGTGACAACACAAAAGCAGATAAAAGCTTTCCCCAATCAGAAACCCTGGATGAACAGAGAGGTTCGCCTCCTGCTCAAAGCCAGGGATGCAGCCTTCAGGTCTGGAGACCGGGAGGCTTACATCTCAGCCAGGGCCAACCTGAAGAGGGGAATCTCTCAGGCTAAACATACATACAAACTCAGGATCGAAGAGCACTTCAACTCCTCAGACCCCGGCGCATGTGGCGTGGCATACAGACCATCACGGACTTCAAACCACCCAATACTGTGCCGCCATCCAGCTCTGCCTCCCTCCCTGACGAGCTCAACCACTTCTACGCCCGCTTTGACCGGGAAACAAGGAGGTCACCCACAAAGCGGATCTCCTCCTGGTGAACTGCCTCCCTCACTCTCCATCTCTGATGTTAGCGCCACCCTGAGCAGGGTGAATGCAAGGAAGGCAGCTGGCCCGGATGGAATACCTGGCCGGGTGCTCAGAGTCTGTGCAGGGCAGCTGGCCGGGTCTTCACAGACATTTTTAATCTGTCTCTGGCCCAGGCAGTTGTCCCCACAAGCTTCAAGACCGCCACCATTGTGCCAGTGCCAAAGCACTCCACTGCTACGGCCCTGAATGACTTCCGCCCGGTTGCACTCACCCCCATCATTGCAAAGTGCTTGAAAGACTGGTCTTAACTCAACTGAAATCCTGTCTGCCCACTACCCTGGACCCCCATCAGTTTGCCTACCGCACTAACAGGTCGACAGAGGACGCAATCTCCACGGCACTCCACTCTGCCCTGACCCACCTGGACAGTCCCAACTCCTACGTCAGAATGCTGTTCATTGACTTCAGCTCAGCATTCAACACTGTGTTCCCCTCTAAGCTGATCTCCAAGCTTAGCCAGCTTGGTATTAGCACCTCCCTCTGCAACTGGACTCTGGACTTTCTGACTAAGAGACTCCAGTCTGTTAGGTTAGACAACCTCTCCTCCTCCACTCTCATCCTGAACACCGGCGTGCCACAAGGCTGTGCGCTGAGCCCTCTTCTGTACTCCCTCTTCACCCATGACTGCACTCCTGTACATGGTTCTAACACCATAATCAAGTTTGCAGACGACACCACGGTGGTAGGCCTGATCAGAGGGGATGACGAGACGGCCTACAGGGATGAGGTCCAGCACCTGGCCACGTGGTGTGCCAACAACAACCTGGCCCTTAACACCCAGAAGACCAAGGAGATCATTGTGGACTT
The DNA here is from genome assembly GCA_019176425.1 of Megalops atlanticus. Classification (NCBI taxonomy): domain Eukaryota; kingdom Metazoa; phylum Chordata; class Actinopteri; order Elopiformes; family Megalopidae; genus Megalops; species Megalops atlanticus. The sequence continues at coordinate 41,759,487 of CM032880.1, read as the reverse complement.
CAGGCGAGCTAGGAGCCATGCGCACGCCCCCATCTACATCAACGGAGATGTAGTGGAGCGTGTATCTAGCTTCAAATTCCTTGGCGTCCACATCTCTGACGATCTCACCTGGTCCCTGAACTCCTCCACTCTCATCAAAAAGGCGCAGCAGCGCCTTTACTTTCTGCGGAGCCTTAAGAAAGCTCACCTGTGTTCTAGAATACTGGTGGACTTTTACCGCTGTACTATTGAGAGCATACTCACCAACTGCATCTCAGTGTGGTACGGCAACTGCTCAGCATCAGATCGTAAAGCACTACAGCGGGTGGTGAAAACTGCCCAACGGATCACGGCACCCAATTGCCCACCATTGAGAACATTTACAATAAACACTGCCTGGGCAGGGCAAAAGCATTATCAAGGATGCATCCCACCCTAACCAGGGACTTTTTACTCTCCTTCCATCAGGCAGGCGTTACAGGAGCTTCCGCTCCCGCACCAGCAGGTTCAGGAGGAGTTTCTTCCCTGAGGCTGTGACCCTGCTGAACTCCACACCACAGCACTAAGCATCATTGCACTAATTGACTGCACTGTCTCTGTACTTTTACTGTCATATTTGCACTGCTGTACATACAACCATCTGTAAATATCTGTCAATACTGTACATACAACCCTTATATATACTCTCCCCTTTCCAACCCTGTCCATTTCACCCCCCTATGTACAACACAATAATATATTATACATATTTATTATCTGTTAACACTGTACATACTGTAAAATATAACATTTCCTATACTTTCTGTAAATAATACTTGTTTTTGCACTTCTGGTTAGATGCTAACTGCATTTCATTGGCTTTGTACCTGTACTCTGCACAATGACAATAAAGTTGAATCTAATCTAATCTAATCTAATTAACCAGAAGTCTCCCAGATATTTGACTGTGATGTGAAGGTTGGAAGGTTAGTGTCAATCTCTTATTAATTTAACAAATTTCATACTTTGTCAAACGATTAACGTGTCCTTTTTTGTTCGTACTGTGGTGTGACTTTGAGAAAATTAAAATATTTATTTACAAAAATCACTTAATAAGGTTAAAACAGTATATTTATTCAGTTAGCAAAATGCTCAAGGTCAGTTATGTATGGCAAGGATTCAAAATGGCCACAAGGGTGTAAATGTCCTGTTGTGTGACAGTACTGTCCTGCTGAGTGAAATACATACCCTTACAAAAAAGTATACTTAAAGTTTATTTTATTAAGTAAACTTAAGTAAAGTTCAAGTATATTTCCCAAGTATACTTTATGTAGTAAGTATACTCATATCAATGTACTAGTAGTATACTTGTAAGTGTACTATTTCAATACTTCTTGGGACTAAATTGGCCCACTTTTTAGTTTATAAAAGTATACTTTAAGTGTAAGAGTAGTAAACTTTGAGTACACAACTAGTTTACATCTAAGTTTTATTTTGTACTGCAACTATACTGTGAACTGTACTAAAAGTGATCTTATAGGTATACTGTTAGTTTACTAGTTATATACTTCTATCCCACTTTTTAGTTTATGAAAGTACACTTTTAAGTATTTTCTCAGTAAACGACTAGTTTAATAGTTTTTATACTGCAAGTATACTTGTAAGCTTTCTTTAAGTGAACTTAACATCATACTTATAGTTTACTACTTACATATTATTTTTGCACTTTAAAGTATACTACTAGGTTTCTATTTAGGTATTATTTTTTATACTTGAAATATACCTTTAACTGCACTTTAAGTAGACCTGAAGTTAACTAATATGAACACTACCAGTGGACTACACATATAAAAATTCACAACACATAGTCAGACTTATGAACATATTTGTTTTCTTTATAAATCAAAATTTTCAAACAAATATTGTACTGGATGCCAAAATATAAGAACATAACAACTCAAATCGACATTCCAGTTCAAAACAAAACACAACAAACACACAGTATGAACACAGTCTTTAGGGAAGGTTGATATTACAATTTGGGTCATGCAGCCTCTCCGAAATCAGTCCCTGGCTGCCCACAAATAGGTTGTACTTCTCTGTCCTGTTAAATGGCCATCCTGAGGCAGAGGAACCACAAATCCAACCAAAAAACGTTCATCTAAATGGAAAAAAAATGTTCTTTTCACATGGTCTTCTTTGCAGTTGCTTGCTTGGCATAGCTTTCGTTGTTGCATTTTTTTCTTATGATGCATCTCACATCTTGCATGCTGTCAGGGAACTTTGACAGAGCATTTTTATCAGGTAAGTATCTGAACACAGTGCAATCAGCAAAATTGCTATATTTACCAACAGACAGCTGAAAACATCCTTTACCTTCACATAGATTAGGGTTAGTTTTTAGGGCATCATCAAAGGGGCCTTGGTTCTTTTGTTTGCAGCATTGTGAGATTTTTTTTTTTGCCACATTCACAAATCTGAACTGATGATCCCAGATTAGACTTTTAGAGGTTAAAGGCTTTTCGCACAATGTTTGGAACGTTCCATTTATAAATATTTAGCTTAATGTTAGCGGGCGCAATGTTTAAGCGAACGTTATCTTACCTCCACATTCAAACTTACCTGTCATGTTTCAATAAGTCTATGTTACAAACGCAAATAAAAGGTACACCTAGGCTGACGAAAGAAAGACAACAATCTCAAATAAGTTTGACAATTTAATTAACAGTAACAATTAAGCAAAACGAACAGGAGGCTAACGATTGAGCAAAACCATTAGCCGCTAAAATGTAGGCTATTACAAAACATCTGTAACCTATAACATCTGTAGCCTGTTTTAAAAAAAGGCTAGGCCTACATGGCATCAAATGTAGCCTATAGGCTACTAGGTAACATTTTATTTTCTCCTTTTTTTCATTGCGGCAAAGTCCTCTGCTGCCGACTTGAAATCAAACATGTCCAATGTGTCTTTGCAGCTTGTAACGTCCATAAGCTGCGTCACTCTCTCCTTCTCCAGACAACTTCGTAGCAGCGTCTTAATTCGACTCTGCAGAGAGAAGCCCCTCTCTGCTGGCACGCTTGACATGGGCAGAACACAGGCAATTTTAGCCAGGGTACAGCTCACTGAACTCATAAATAAGCAATCGCTACCTATAGCTGAATAAATAAATAGCCTTTGTTATAAAAATAATTTAAAAATTCTCAACTTACCCATTCTCTTAGAAGCCGTTAAGGTGTGTTTTAACCAAACGCGACGCGAAATTTTCGCGCCATGTGAATGCATGAAAAGTCAACGGCAGGAGGCGAATGGGCGGAGTTAATTGCGGCGAAACTGCCAACGACGCGAAATGGTCGAAAGGAGCGAAATGTTCAACTCGAGGGAAAATTTCGCTGGCGAAAGCCAATCACCTTCAAGTAGGGCTAGAAGCCATGCCCCCTTTTCAGAAATCGCTTCAGTCAAGATGGAGGAGAAACTCGATACCACATTGACAGCCTACCGGGACAAACTGAAAAAGGAGAAGGCATGGCGGAAGGTCAGCGAGACAGTTGGAGAGCCTGGTAAGTGATTTGTTTAGAGAAAAACGTTTATTTAATATATTATATGATTAGCGATATAGCTTGCTAGCTAGCTATCCAGCTTAGTGGTTTTGTGCTGTTGCTAACTTTGCCAACAGTATAGATCGCATTACATTAATCACATAAAATAAATTCAGAAACACATTAATTCTTTTGTAATTGTGAAACACGTATGTATTTAACAATTCTACCAGGTCACCATTTGCTGCGCTTGCATCATGCTATTAATAGCTAGCTAGCCAGCTTGCTGAAACATGTCATCAATGCTTGGCTGCTGAGAGCTATCATACAGCAGTCTCTCTCAAACTTTTTGGTATCACGGACCCCCTTTACATGAAACACGCAGGGTTATGTGTGAAATGTGTGAGGAGATAACGCGTGATATTTTTTTCAAATATATTTTTCGCGCACCTCAGTTTGAGAAACACTGCCATAGTAAAACTGTAAATGTAAAACTAAATTTCGGAGCAAGTACGCATGAAAGCCGCTAATGGTGGAAAACCTAACTGTGTCTTTAACTGTATTTATCTATTTATCAAACCCTGATAAACTTTTGCTGTGTTAAAGTAAGTACAATTGAAAAGTATGTAAGGTATCCACCCAATATTGCATCGCTTTATGCTTTATCTTTGGTATCAGTTGTTGCTCACTTCTGCTTCCTTTCTGCTTGTATTTGATATTGCAAAAAAGTATTTTTAAGTCAGATTTAGTCCATCTGTCAGTTTATTTATTATTATTATTATTTATTTGTTATGTACATTTGGTCTTCTCAGAGGATGTCTGTCGCAAGCGATGGAAGGGCTTGAGGGACTCCTATCTCAGAGAGAGGAGAAAGGAGCTTGAAGTCAGAAGTGGCTCAGCTGCAGGCTCAGGGAAGAAGTGGAAGTATGCTGGTGTCCTGTCCTTCCTCGACCCCTTTGTCCAGCCACGGGAAACCAGCAGCAACATGGACAGAGGGGTTGGGGAAGGACAGACCCAGTCAGCAGGGCCAAGGTCTGGGCAGGAGCCATTCTGCAGGGAGTCAGAGAGAGGAGGTTGGTTGTGAAGAAAGACATAGCTTAAGATACTCACCTTCAGGTCATTCAGTTGCAGTACATGTGTTAGTTAGTACATGTGAAAGGACCAAAATGCTGTTTTGAACTGTTTGCTATTTTAGGAAATATCTTCTGACATAAGAATTTGTACTCATATAATTGCTTGTAAACTCTATGTAATTTCCCAACAGAAAGTGAGTGCGTTGCACCGGGCCTCATGGAAGAGGAGGAAGAGGAGGAGGAGGAGCCTGCCCCAAAAGCTCCACGTAGGGCAGCCAGGAGGAGGGAGACATCAAGCATCTGTTTTTGAACAGCAACTCCTGGCTGCCCTTCAAAGACCAGTTGAGGCCACCCCTGCCCCTCTCTCTGAGGATGAGTTATAGGGGTGCAACGAATAATCGACGTTGTCGACTAAAATCGATGATCAAATTAGTCGCCAACATTGAATTGTCGATTAGTTGGTGACGTCATCGCGTGTGTTTTTCGTGCTGACTCGGAATGCTCAGACATATAGCCTAAGCTACGTTGCTTTACTGGAGTGAACAATACAGATGGCAACACCTTCACAACCAAAGACCTCAAAAGTGTGGCAGCATTTCACTTTTAACCCTTTCGCACGTAACTTATTTTTTTTAGCACGCCTGTTATGTTACATAGTTGTTATATTTTCATTAGCGTTATTAAGCTTCTCATAGTTTTCAGTTAGCATTTCCTAACTCACTTCCTAAATCACTGTTTCCTCAAAGCTAAAATTAGCTAGAATTTTTCCAATCTAGTTTTATAATCGCACGGGTTTTAGCATACCCGCTAAACAGCTAATCATACCGGTGTGACTGGACGCACGAAAGGGTTCAAATAATAACCTATTTTTCACAACGATAATGTTCACATTCCAAATGTGCCCTACCTTTACAATGTTAAATGAGAGCCCGTCTGCTATTTAGAAATTCTCTGCTTAAACACTGCATCGTTGTCATGGCTATGTAGCTGGAGATAGTGTTGCTGCCGAGTACACAAGTTTAGAGAACACCGGAGAATGTGATACTTTCTAAATCGCGAAATATTTCCGTTCTTTTTATCGAGCCGTTCTTTTTATCGTTGCGCCCAAATTTCACTGCCTGCTCTAAATCCATTTAGTGTAACATAGTGGATAAGGTGCAGGAGTCGTAACCAGGAGGTTACTGGTTCGAGAGAGAGAGAGAGAGAGAGAGAATGAATATATATATTTTTTTCCCCTCCAGCTCTCTACCTTTCAAAGCACAAATACACAAAGCTGTAGGATCTGGCTCCCTTCAAGCTAAATTTAAAAGCTGATAGATAAATAAGAGCCATTGAGTAATTGTGTAATTGTGTGATTCATAATCTGAATAGTCGATTATTCGTTTCAATAATCGATAGATTATTCGACTATGAAAATAGTCGTTAGTTGCAGCCCTAATGAGTTATTTTTTAAAAGTCTCCTTCCATCGCTGGAAAAGCTGACCCCTGAAAAAAGGGCGGAGGTCCGTTTTAATATACACAAAATTGTGTACGAGGCATTAAACAATTAGGCCACCCTGTCTAAATTTGTTTCTTGTGCAACACTTACCAGGCACTCCAACCTTCTTACTGACCTTCACACTCCTCCTTGGCTGGTACTGCCACGAACTCCTCCACCAAGCAGTTCCAAATGGCACGGGCTACATCTGGGACGATGTAGGCAACAGTGGTGACCCCCAACACAGAAGCTGTCAGCTATGGTCCTGAATGAATCACCAGTTGATAGGAATCTGTAACAAAATGAAAAATGAATTGGTGTGTGGAAATAAAACTAAATTATCATTATAATAATTATTTAATTTAAATAAAATTTTATACACACACAAATTATATGTATAATGTGTGTGTATGTATGTACACATATATGTATGTATGTATGTGGGTGTGTGTGTGTGTATATATATATATATATATATATATATATATATATATATATATATATATATATATATATATAATCATTTTATATTTTATAACAAAATATAATAGAGAAATGGCTACTAATACCCCGTTTTTATGGTTTTGCCTCCCTTTTCTTCTATTAACCAAAAGCAGAAAAGACCCGCGCCCGCCAATTTTGTGGTATCTTTCCCCTGCAAAGAGAAAGAAGAAAGATTCCCGCATAACAGCCTCATAATATGTTTAATTATATTTATTATACGCAAATAATAATTTTACATGTATGGATACCCACCGGAGACAGATTGCCAGGCGTTCCGCCGGGGGTATGGAACGCCTGTAGTTGGTGTCCATCCATGCAATCTGGGCTCCGATCCTCATCAGCAGGTCATCCAACTGGCCCCGAGTTAGCCGAAAGTACCGCTGAAACCGGTCGCTATCCAGACGCAATTCCTGAACCAGTCGGTGGAATTCGCCAAGCTGGGTACGTCTGCGGTTGATATTATGCACCCAAACTGACCGCCGACGCCGGGCCCGGCGGGACTTCCAGCGAAGGTAAAGCACAGCCGCGGCACTGACTCTCTGTCGCTGATCCATGATGACAAGAAATGTCAAACTGCTTGTGTGCGGTACTTATAAATGCTAATTAGCTACCGAGCTAGCAACGCGAGATAACTTGGCTGTCTTGTATTGTGTCTACCAAACTGCTAGCACCGTTGTTGTAAGTGCTTGTTGTGACGTGGCGCGAAATTCACTTGTTCATTTTCAGGCAAGCGATCAAACTCGCGCAAGGGAAGCGAAGCGAAATTTCGCGTCGCGTTCGGTTAAAACGCAGCTTTAGGCTTAAAATATGGAACATTTCTTACAGGGGACCAGTCCACTCTCCTCCTTCCTTGCACTCTCTGTCCAAAGGCGACTTTTTGATGTTTATGTCATTACACATTACACACATACCCTAAAAAGATTTGCACATAATAAAAAATCACGATCCATTGTCCACAGCATATGGTGCTTAATTTAGAATGTATGAGACCCCCCATAAAATGGTCTCACCCAGTTCGCTACTTTTAAAAAATGCATGCACAGTATATTGAGACAATATCGATGAAATGTTGGCATTTCAATCGTCAAATTTAACCATAATACAATGTTGATACAATGACATCTTTTCAACATTTAAATTTTATTAAAAGGTTGATCCACCATGGATTTTTTAACCCAAAAAAATCAACCTTTTTGACCATAACTCAATGTTGAATTAACAACTTTTGCTAGCTGGGTTAGGTTACCCACAAAGCTAGCTAATGCCATGTTCATCAGTGGAAGACCGCTAATGTTAATGAGTGGTTAAACTATATCATTTAACTTATTCTGCCTAAATAAAGCAATGGTAAATATATCTGCGACTCGCATGTTTACAAAATAACACTGTGTACATAAAAGATCAGAATCAGTTCCACGCATGTACTATTGACTCTAAGCTATTCCACCGCGAAGCTGACTTGTTACTATAAACTTGTACATATAGGTTTATAAGATAGTATGTAAAAGATATGCTGGAGTACTACCTCAAAAAAGCCAATTTATGTGAAATAAGTATTTAATTGGCTACTCTTTTGATAGAGTATACAAAACTACAAGCCAAGTAGCCTATACTTAAACTTTATGTATAAGGCAAGAATGCTTATACTTTTCTTAAGTATATCTCGATCAAAAGATTAAATATACTTAAACTTTTCTGTATACTTGTCAGTATAAGCCAAGTATACTTAAGTATAATTTTGTTCAGTATATCTCTGATAAGTACATAAAAAGTAATCTGAAAGCATACTCACTTATCTTTAGTTTAAATTCAGGGGTGTCAAACTCATTTTCACTGAGGGCCACATCACTAAATTTCTAGGTAACCGTTGAACATCCATTCAAAAAGAGCAACCATGAACTCTGTATGGCAGTACGATTTGTTTTTTCAAGACAGTTTGAACACTGTTTCATTGGGAATCAGTAAATCAACTACTAGGCTAATTTCCCATTCATTTTATTTGATTCCATTTTAATACATTTCCAACTTTTTTGTTTCGTATCGTTTAACATAGAAATATTAATGAAAATGAGTGCATTCAACAATTTCAATATGTCAACAGGCTGTAAACTTGCCATATTGAACTTGCCTGTCCTCACCACTCCAAAAACTGTGTGGCAGTAAAAACTTAACAATTTGGTTTCAAAAGTAACATCTTTCAAATTCAACTTCCATACATTTCCCATGCATGCATTCATTCATTCATATGTTTTCAACACATAGGCCTAACCTGTAGTAGAGTTATTAACAGTAATGAAAAACCAAAAGCAGTCAACAATTTACATTCACTATGTCCTTTGTGGCAGTAAAAAGTGTATTTGTGTGTGTGTGTGTGTGTGTGTGTGTGTGTGTGTGTGTGTGTGTGTGTGTGTGTGTGCGTGTGAGAGAGAGAGAGAGATGTAGTTGCTTTTCCCTGACATCTGGCATCTCTTGGTCTTGACCAGCAAATCAAAATCAGGATTTAGTTTCTGCACTGTTGAAACCTTCATGATATGATTAAGGTGGCTATGTGTAATTCGAGATCTCAGTGCAGTTTTGTTTATATTCATTACAGAAAATGCTTGCTCACAAAGATATGTAGTCCCAAACATAGAAAGAAGCCTGGCTGCAAAAGCAGTTACTTTGGGATTACGGGACCCAAGACCCTGATAGAATGCTTCAAGGCTCACTGTATCAAAACGTTGCTTCAATAAGGTGTCACATTGTAGATCAATCAGCTCCAACTGGAGATCTCCAAATGGCACGTTTGCAGCTATCTCCTCTGTGTAGCGGCGTAAGCAGTAGTAGCGGATTGCAAGGCCAAGGAGGGAAAATGCGCTAGGTTACTTTGGGAAAGTTGTGTTTCCCAAAGGCTTAGCTTTCACTAGAACGCACTAATACTTGTGCACAGGTCTCTCCAGGAGGTCAGTGAGGTAAGGGGGAGCCTGTTTATGTAGGGCCTTAAATGTAAGGAGCAGAATTTTAAATTCAAGTTGGTAGGCGCCAGGAAGCCAGTGAAGCTGGATGAGCAGAAGTGTTGTATGGCTAGTTGATTTGGAGCATGTAGTGATCCTTGCTGCATAAAACAACTATCAAATATGTGGTGTCATGTGTGAAACCCACCTAAATTCTGATTGGTTGCACAACATTTTAGCTTAGGTACAATAAGCAAAGCCAGAGTATTCTTTGGAGATTAGGCAAACGTGAGCCGCGGCATTTGTTGTTGTTTACAATGATATCTGGGCATCGCAACACGTAGGCCTGAAGCTAGGCAAGATAAGTATTACTAACTATTCATAATTTTTGTGCTGCAGTATTGTAAAGGATGAAGTTTTTAAATAACGTGATGTTGATTTTGTTGGAGACTTCTGATGTTCTCGTCTGATGTATAATTATGGAAACCTTCTTCTCATAAATAGGGTGTGATTCGTCATAAATTCACCACTGTATGATAACACACAATATGATACAAGTTGTTTTATTAGATTCAAGAAATATTTTGACATACTGTATATTTGAGGTCAGTAGATCAGGATCATGAAGGGCAAAAAATCATCCATAGCCCATCTCCTAACAAATGCATAGAGGGTATGATGCTATCTGTGCCCCAGTCTCTACCATCACTCGTATCATTTAGCTTTCTACCACCTCTGTCACAGGTGTGCCCACTCGGCGCTCCTCCTCTCCCAGGCCCGCACCTCTCTGACTCCTGTGTTTACCAAGAAGATGTGTGCATTAGATGGTTTTACTTTGAGTGGTTTTCCCTTTCTACAATAAAAATTTGAATTTATTTTAGCAGACAATTCCATTAACACAGTACAAAAATACAGAAAGCAGCCATGATAGTAGCAGTGTTGAGCTCAAGATGTTGACCATCTCTGCTTAATTTGAAATGCACTCCAAGTTTATGCAAATGTCCACATTAAGATCATGCAGGATGTTTTTGCGTATGTATAAATGCAATTCCTTGATAACAGCATGATAATATTTTTTTTGTGTGCACGTACATACACTGAACCAGACACATCCAAAGAACAATACAAACAACACTTTTCAGAGAACAGATCAGATCCAGGTTTCCATAATCCCTCTTATTTTAAGTATGCATAAAAAACATAAAGGATTGCTCACTAACTTGTCTTTATCCACAAGGTGCTGTATCTGAGAAATTATGTTTCCTGAGATAAAACAAAAACTAATTTGGACACAAATAGGACAAGATTGCAGATAACTACAATTTCTCTTCCTGTATGAAAATCAGGACTCATATATTCACCTGGAGGTTGTCAATGCCTCTTCATTGTTGAATAAACTTTTCTTTTTTTGCATCATTAACACTGCCATTAACACTGTTTTTGCCTGTGTATATGTGTGTGTGTTCGTGTGTGCGTGCATGTAGGGAAGAGAAGAGGTAAAGGTCAGATGGCTGCCTTGCGCCTCATGGTAAGAGCTCAGCACTTTGGTCAGCTTTGGCTGTTTTTAAATGTGCTTTATAAATAAATTTACTTACTTCCTTACTAGTTTAGTACCAGACTTCTGTAAAACTGACCCTAAGTCATTTGTTGTTTTATGATACCCCATTCATATAAAATAATCGTGTGGTATATGCAATGATCTTACAGTTGTTTGCATTCATGGTGTTTTTCAGTGGGAAAACTTGGGAGCCTGCCAGCAATTTCAGTTAGACTTAATGTTTTTTGTCAATGTATAAAAATAAAGATTTATTTGTTTTCTTTCAGTTTTTGCCTTTTTATAATTGCCTTTTTCATTCAATTTATAATTAATGTTTCCTTCGTACATCCAGTCTCCTTTAGTGTTTCTTAAATGCAAGTCATATGAACAATGTTATACTATAAGCAAGCAAATATATACATAGGGGTTTGGTAGAAGTGTAGATACATTAGTATGTACATAATAAATGACATTTAAGCAGGGGTATGTGCAGTCAGTGTTGGAGTGAGGTAGTAAATATAGGGACAGTTGTTCAAAATATTTTGTAGCATATAAAACTGTAGGGCTTGACTAACCAACACATTTTATAATGGCAACAAGATGATCTTATAGGAGGCAAAATACGTCCCTTGAACATTCAAAAATTCCAACACCGTTACAATTACATTCTGTGATGTGCCCCAAAAGGTTAATTAAATAATTAAACACAATCGTAGCCCATTTGACTTATTTATTAAGCCTATAATCAAAACCACCAATAAAACAACATCACCCAGCATGCAATATCGGTCCCAAGTTCAGCTAGCCAGCCAACCTGACTAGCCATCCAACCTACATTTGTCAACATCTCGGAAAATTCATAGTGAACCACCTTGCGCAACCTTGACACCACTATATTCCAAAGACCACTGTGAGCAAAGATGATGAAAGATGGGTCTCTGATGTCAAATCACATGATTTGATAAATAAATTACCAACGTTTACGTAGAGAGAAAATTACATGTTAGTTTGAAAATCCAAATCACAGCCATTGAAACCAGAAAGGGAGAGCTTGATTCTGGCGGAAGATGATATTTTAACTCAACAGACAAAATGATTTGAGCAACAAAAAGACCACAATATTTATGGGTCAGAGCAATCCAGTTGATGAAAGATGTTGAAGCATGATAGTGCATGTCAAATTTTGATTTGATAAATTTTAAAATTGTGTCCATGTATGCAGAGAAAGAAAGATTCCTGACCATTTGTGTTAGGCTATTTGAAAATATAGGTCAAGAGTAACCCATTGAAATGCATTGATTAATGGGAGTGTCTGCGAAACAGAAAAATTCTGGCGAAATGTTGATATTTTAGCTCAACAGCCAATCAAATTCCATTCCTCCCTTCCCATCACCATCGCTGCTGACAGAGCCGTGGTATTTAAAAATGGTCTCACTAAATGAAGTGTCCTGAAATCGCACACCTCATTGTAATCCACATTTCTCTCCGTTCCGCCCTTCCGTCTCCGTAGGTTTCAACTTGGATCTGTCTTGCATCTCCATAGAGCCTATAATAGGCTGAATAAGGGCCCAATACAGGTCCTTGCCCTCTCTGCAATGAGCCATTGGCTCAAACTACAGACAATCTGCGGTGATTCGCGAGCATAATGATTTATTCTAATTACGCAATTGGTGTCGATTATTCTGTGAATTATTTGTTTTATTGTTAATCAATGAGGATAAAGGGGGACAGGTTGAAAGTAATGATAGATTTAAGGGTAATGTTCGGACTTCCCCTGTTTCTAGCTCACCTGCCGCCACTGAATCCCACTGACATGTATTGAACAGCCCTGCACGTGCAAAACTGACGCTAGAGGGGTACCTAGAGCATCATAGTTTGAAGAGTAGGGCCACTGACCAAGCTGCAGTATTTGACGAGTTGGAAATGAGAACGTGTTGGCTTGGACCCCTAAAAATCAGAACAAACACAATAGAGTTCCAGCACTACGTGCTTGGACCCCTAATAATAAAAATCACAACAAACACAAAAGGGTTCCAGCGCTACGTGCTTGGACCCCTAAAAATCGGAAGAAACACAATAGGGTTCCAGCACTACGTGCTTGGACCCCTAATAATAATAATAAAAATTGGAACAAACACAAGAGGGTTCCAGCACTACGTGCTTGGACCCCTAAAAATCAAAACAAACACAATAGGGTTCCAGCACTATGTGCTTGGACCCCTAAAAATCTCAACAAACACAAAAGGGTTCCAGCACTACATGCTTGGACCCCTAATAGTAAAAATAATAAAAATCGTAACAAACACAATGGGGTTCCAGCACTACGTGCTTGGTCCCCTAAATATCATAAACACAATAGGGTTCCAGCACTACGTGCTTCGCATTGCAGTCACACTAATAATCTGCAGGGAGTATACCTACCAAGATCCTCTGTCCTCAGTTTGTAAGCCATAAATTCAACTGTTCAACCCTCCCAAGCAGGCCCATGTGAACTGGGTGAAATACACATGGGTTAAAGATCTCCGGCCCCACGCCGGAAATCCAGCGTGCACTGATTTTAGATGAGGCAATAAATTATTACTAGCGTATACGGGCTCTGATATTACCAGACGGGAACGCAATTTTATTAAAAACAATCGCTGACGTGGTGTTTTTTAGGATGAGTTTTAACCAATGGTAGCCTGCTTAGGCGACACACTGGCACGAGAGCACTGTCCTTATCCAATCGGCAACTAGCTCCACCTTTCTGTGCGGCGGTGCCAGGAAGTATTTGCGGGGACTGTATCAGTTAATTACTGCACAATAGGCTAGCACGTATTCACATAGATGGAGCATGGAAGCGAAACTTATGAAGGTTGGCCAAGGTTCCTACTCAGTATGGAAAAGTATGGAATTTGATTTTAGTAATTTCCAGGTCTGGATAAGTATGAAAAAAAGAAAAGGGAGTATGGAAAAATGTGTTTCCAGACTATTGCCCCTATTCTGTTTTCTAAAATAAATTCAAAATTTAAATATAAAAATAAATTGATCATACAAGCAGTGTTTTTCATGGCGTTTGGAGCAGGTGCCAGCGCAGCCAAAATGTTTACCACTGAGAGAGCGCGCGGGCCAGAGCAAGCTTGATGTCGTCAAAAGCAAGGCAAGAAGTATGGCGTGCGCCTGAACGCACACTCCTATGCAGAGCTGCCTCTACGCCTGTATGTCACAGCCTGCAAAACAGCTCTGCCCCAAGTGCCTTATAACTGTACCAAATCCGGACATCTGCGACCAAATTAGTTTGATGCGGCAATATCTTTGAATTGCATACATATAGTACATAGCATCACAAATAACCAAATATTAAGCTTGTCTGAACATTTATGAGTTATGCAGTGATGTAGTTATCAGAAAAGTAAACAGACTATTTTCTGCATAAGGAAATGCGTTCTCCATACGGCTGCGTTCATCGTTGTTTCCATGGACACAGTGAATAAACAAGGCTGCAAACGCCGTGAAAATTTTACTCCCCCAATTCATTTTCGGTTCTTATTTATAAAAGAGACTTATTTTATTTAATATGTTAAAGAAAAATAATACGAGTATAGGTAGCATCGGTTAGTTTACTTCCTCTTTGGGCAGAGATGTTTGACTGTGGAACGTCGTCTAATTACTTGGCAACATAATAGCATACTTAGTCAGAACGTAACATACATGTTAACAGTTGGATTTTCAAACCACTTATTTACATAACATCTAGCCATTTGTACTCGGATGTCAAATATGGTCTGAAAAATTTTTTTTAAAATCTACCGAGAAGTCTGGAAAAGTATGGAATTTTTTAAATGGAAAATGTGTAGGAACCCTGGTTAGTGCAGACAAGCACAATAGAACGGGGGGTGAAAAATAGATGGCGATAGGCTTGGTTAGATGAAAACTGTAATGATGGACAAACGTTCGGCGTATGTTGTCACAAATTAAACGAGCCCGGGTGCTGCTTTGCACCGTGTGTTCCAAAGAATACAGTATGTGACAAGCGGCAAAAGGTATTGTCTCGGCATGATATAGATCCTGTCAAGGGTTAGCTGACCCAGACACTAAACCACCCAGACCACTGTCAGCCCACCACAACGCAAGACCAGGTAGGTAGCAAAGAACTTTATTTCAACAAGTTGGGTTAAAACTTACTGTAAAAATTCATCACTGTCAGCACATCCTGGAGTCACCCCCTCTGCCTACTCTTCCCACTGAAAGCCCCAGCGGAACCGTAACCCTCCCCCAAAGGTTAGCGCCCCCCACAGGTAAGTGTACACACTAAATCCACAGCACAGTGGTCCTTCACACTCAGGCAGCAAACACTGCAATTTCCCCTCACAAGCTGCAGTTGGCGCCTCCCTCTGGTTGGGGTGAGCCAGTCCCGACACGGGGCTGACCACGTGGGGGTTGCAGGCTGCCACCGGGAGCGCTCACACATATATAGAACAGGCGTTGCTGCTGATCACCTTCCTTCCAGCAACAATGCAAAAAAAAAAAAAAAGGAAGGTCCTTTGCTGTCTGGACGCCAGGCTCCACGTAGTCGTGCTGCCGGGTGGAATTGCGCTGCCCTTCCAATCCGATCCCTCACCGCGCTCTGTAATCCCTACGAACGCGAAGAGGGAACTGACGCCAGCGGAGCCACCCTTGGTCACACACACACGCACACGCGCCTCGTGCGGGACGGAATAAAATACTTTCCTTACAGGAAGCAGGGCGGATGCTCCTGCCGTTTGCGCCAAACGACCAGCCGGGCAGCAGCTTCTCCGGGGCGGGTCTGCGTTCAGCAATCTTCCCTTTCCCCGGCTCTCTGCTCCAGCGACACTCCGCCCTGCCGAAGTCCCGCATGAACAGGAATACACGAAAACCGACAAAAAAAAGAAAACCCCAAAAACAAAAAGGGGAAAACCCCCCAAAAAAAAAGCAACCAAATACACACCAAGACAGAGCGCTTCCCCACCCACTCCTGCTGCTTTCTCCAGGCGGCTGTCCCACTTCTCACCCCAACTGGCCGCCCTTTGAAGGCAGCAAAGTTCCCCTACACACTCCGCTCACAGGCGCCTGGCGTTACTCGCTCGTTATTCAATCATTGAATAATTGCTGTGCCGCGCCCACATGCAACTCCCCAGGCTGCCCAAACCACCGCCTGACAGATCCCTCACACAAACCGCAACATGGACAGAATTTTCAATGTATTGGTCCGATTCTATGATGATGACTTGGACAAAGTTGTAACACAGCATCTTGCTACTCGACCAACTTTTATTGAAGTTGCACTTTTCATTCTTGATAGCATTTAAGAAAAAAAGGAAGCACTTTTAATTTGAGCACTGAAATACAAAACTGTATAAATGTATTTTTATTTAATTATTTATTTTTTTCCCAATTTGGATTAAAGCTGTTGTGGTAACGCTAAATGTACGTGCACCCCATTTTGTCCCCCCCTCCAAAAAAAAAAAAAAAAAAAAAAAAATTCAGGCTCAGAAGAATTTGTTGCTTTAAGCCCTGAATACATTATTGGCATTTAGCAGACACTCTTATCCAGAGCAACTTACATGGGTTACAGTTTTTTTTTAACAATGTTATCCATTTATACAACTGGATATTTACTGAGGCAATTATGGGTTAAGTAGCTTGCCCAAAGGGTACAGCAGCAGTGCCCCAGTGGAGAATTGAACCGCAACCTTTCGGTTACGAGTCCTGCTCCTTAACCACTATGCTACACTTCTGCCCCACATGTGAGTCCCTCCACTAGTTACCAGTTGCTGCAAGGATCAAGTTCATGACCTTATTACTAACCTTTAAGGGTTAGTAATAGCTAACTAAGGGACTTAATGGATCAGCCCTCTGATACATACAGGACATGATCAAGAACTACAAGCCAGAAAGAGCGCTACATCTCTCAGACCTGCCTCTTCTCAGTACTTGTTCCACACTGGTGGAATGAGATTCCTGATTCATATACCAGACTCCCTGGATGCCTTCAAGAGAAAGCTGAAAACTCATCTCTTCAAGCTTTATCTATAGTCTACCTTCCTCTCTATCTATCCTATCAATCCCTATTTTCTATTAAAAAAAGCACTCTGCACTCTAGTTTAGCACTTAACCCAGTATCTTACTGACCTCTTGTCGTACTTTTTGATAACTTCGCTTAGCATTGTGATGCACTTCATCTTAATGCAGTAGATTTGGAGGCTGGGTCACAATGTCCCTGTGCTGTCCCCATCTCTGTGAAATTCATTCCTGTTCTCCCTTGTGTCTCTCCCTGTGTCTCCACCCAACCAGAGAACTTTTAACTAAGCACCCATGTACTCGAGCTCTATCCATATAATGATAGTTTTAGGTAAGTATGACAATGGCAATACACTTTCAACAAGGGTATTCCTGTTACACAGTTAATGAAAATGTATTATTTCATCAACATAACTAGCTAACACAGTGGTGGTTGCTTTTCAAACTGTAACTGAGGAGTTTACTGTTTGGTTAGGGACATGTTAGCTAGCTAGCTAATACCATGTGCTCTGATCTGACTAGGTTTTGACTCCCATATGTATTCAGGAGCCTTAGCAAGATTCCATGACAACCAGTGTACCACTGTCTGTTAAACACAAACTAAAGGTACGTCTGCATAGGTTAGCTACTAAATTGCCATACTGCTACCTTACAGTTACCTTCTTTGCGAGATAGGTACATGCTTGGAAAGGGGCATTGCGGACCCAGTCAGCAACTTTGCATGGATGTTTGCCAGTCAGTGGACAGTGGATTGAGATACTCAGAGTTCCAAGTATACAGGAATATTAGCAGCAGTTGTATATCAGTAAATATGTGAACAAATTGTTCAGAATATGAGGGTGTGTCCCAATATAGATGAGTCCTCACATCTCTTTTTTCATGCCTTGGTGACTCTCATTGAGGGGATGAGGAAAAGATGTGAGGAGAAAATAAGGTGATGTCAGTTTTGTATGACATTAGTTGGAATCCCTTCTACAGGGTTGGTTTTTTTAAATGTGGAATGTGTAGTCAACTATTTAGCTAGGAAATGTTTTATTAAAAAAATGAATGTATAAAATCCAATTCATAGAGTTTTTAAAGAAAATTTAAAGAAAAAATTAAAAAATGTATGAAAAATGACACGTGTGTGGCGGTTTATGTTGTAGCTCCTTGAACATCTCTTCCTCATGAGGACACATTGATGTATCCTCTGCTGGGTTTCTTGCTATTGCTGGAATTGTCCTTGAGCTGACCAAAGCACCAGGTGACCAGTTATCGATTTCTGGGTCACAGAACATGCAAGGATGTAGTAGTTGAAGAAAAAATGCAATTTAGCACTACTGGGATGGAGACCAGGATAAGGATCATTACCCAGAAAACTGCATGTAAATGTAATCATTGGAACCTCTTCCACAAGAAATCCTATTGTGAATTTAACATTTTGTGAATTTGTTCAGCCAGCACCGTCTCCATGCTGAAAACAGTAAAGGGGAAAATACCAGAGAGACTTGAACCGTGTCCCGTTTTATACTCCTGTTCAAAATGTGGACAACTAAAAGTATTCTTCAATATGGGCAGGCAACTGGTTTACCACTAAACCTGGAAGATGCACAGTGCCACATCCCTGTGCTACTAGTGGACAGAAAATATACAAGATGTGTGTTTATTGACTGTTTTTTTTCCCCTCAGTTTTGTGTGCTCCCCTTTGGCATGTCCGTAACCCAACACACCTTCACCAAGTGCATGGGCACAGCATTGGTTCCTGTTCATCAAGCAGAACTCAGGGTATTGAAGGAATTGGCTGACAGGTTAATTTTTGTTCAGTCAGAAGACCAAGTCCTGCAGCATACGTCTTTGGTCACATGCCATCTGTTGATGCTAGGCCTAATGTTAATTTCAAAGAAAAGCTCATTGTTGGGCCTCACATTGGATATCCGATCCATGAAAGCATGGCTGTCCTAGGAGAGTGGTGTCTGTCAAAATTCACGCAAGACTCACAACACTAGATTGTCATAAGCTGCTAGGACTCATGCGGCGGCAATCCATGTGGTTTTATTGGGGCTTCTGCACATGTGTTAAACAAGCACACCACTATAATGGTTTCATGACTTGCTGAAAGCAGTGTGGTTATGTTATTTCAGATTCACAGAAGAGTTTCCCTGGGGGCTGTGCACAAAGTTGCCTCCCTCCAAGGATGGGGGCGCAGTCTGGAACCATCAGTATGCTGGAACTGGGAGCAGTTCATCTTGCTCTCCAATATTTTCTCCCCATTCTGAAGAGAAGACCTGGTTTAAACAGACAATACAACAGTGGTGGTTAACATCAATTGCTAAGGCAGCTAGAGGTGAATCAGATGGTGAAAGATCTGACTCTGTGGGCAAATAAACACTGACCATCCCTTGGAGCAATGCATCTGCAAGGGATAGACAATCGAGCAGTAGATTTCCTCTCCGGTAGAGGCCAACTTTCCTTAGAAGGAAGGCACCACATCACTTCTTGTAGCACTGCAATGGTAGCAACATCATTGATTCTTGAACATTGCACAACTGATGACCTCTCAGCCATGGGTGATACCACTCAGAGCAGAAGTCCTGTCACAGGCAAATGGCAAGATTTAGAACAGAGGCTCAGCTGGTGGAAGCTGTCTGTGTTTCCATAAATGTGGTGTTCACTTACTAGGTGCTATAAAGGCAACATCGACTTCCTCTACGTGAAACTTGAAGCTGCTCTAAACCCACACATCAAACCCCCTTCCTTTCTTTAATCCCCTAAATATGTGCCCCTCCCACCGTACCCCCTACCCCCCTTATCCCAACACCATGTCCCATACAGACAGATTAACAGAACAAATGAAAACAAAGAAACAGAGCAAAAAGTACACAGACATGTTAAACAGCACAGACATACAGCACATAACACAAACAATTCAGTGCATTTGTTTACAGAGGGATATGAGTATTTTGGTAGTGATACATAATCTGGTGAAATAAAAAGTTAACGATTAATAATTATAAATACAGAAGGAACAAATAGAGATAAAAGAAAAAAGACTAATTGAAATGACATAATGAACGTGTTGATTCCCATTGTTCACTGAAAGAGATAGCCGGGTCAGTAGTAGCTAGCAGTTTATAAAATTTTGAGTTTAAGTTTTTTTGAATTTGCTATTCTATTAATGTAAGTAGGGGTGATTGGAGGGTATTGTTAGTTATATTGATTTTTGCTTCGATTACCTTAAAGATATTTTTCCTCTATATACACACTTGTGTCTTTTTTTGTTTTCAAGTGGTGAAGATAAATGAGGTTTTTATGGATAAGTCTGGGTTAAACCATATTGGTGTGATGTATATATATATTATATATACTAAGTGTCATGGTGAACTTTGTGATTTTATTTATCTTCCACTAAGCCGTCAGAGTTGTAGCGATAACAGTGCTTTTAAAGTGATCATGGTGTTTTACAGTATTAATGAGGAATGGTAAGTCAGTGACATTCTTCTGTATTGTGGTTGGTATATTGTTATCCACGGGTCACGGTGATGATTTGGATGGATCGTATTACCTGTGCCCTGGATCCCATTCCTTCACCTCTCCTGCAAAACTTTGCTCCCGGTCTTCCTCCATTCATCACCAGTCTGATTAATCTGTCACTCTCTGTAGACAAGCTGGCCAACACTTCTCTCATAAATGAGAAGAAAAGAGCAACGGTTAAAAGAAACAATAATTTATTGTAAAACCCGACCAACAAAGCAAAGAAAACCAGCCTATGCACACCAACAGCAGGGACAAAGTGAGCCTTTCCCCCTGCTCCCCAGCCACACCTGTGTTTAATCAGGCTTCAATTAGTAAGGTGTGGCTCGTTACCCAATAGGCTGGCTCCCCAAACAAATTGCCAACACGTGCACACAATTAAATGACTGACACACAGAATTGACAATTTACAATTAGCATTTAGATTCAAGGGAGAGGTGGTGAAGACTCTCCTTCACACTCTCCATGGGCAATATGCTGGCACCCTTCACTGAGCTGTGAGTCACACCCCTGCTCAAGACAAGGACTCTAGACCAATGTGATGTCCAGAACTATTGGCTGGTCTCTCTCCTCCCTTTTCTGTCTAAAATTCTTAAACAAGCTGTGGCTAACCAGCTATCCTCCTTTTCTGCTGGAATAACCTTCTTGACCCTTTTCGGTCTGGCGTCAGGGCTGGTCATTCCACAGAGACTGCCTTATTCTCCATAACTGAGGCTCTTCAATTAGCTAGAGCTTCCTCCCATCCCTCAGTCTTGATTCTTCTAGACCTCTCTGCAGCCTTTGAAACAGTGGATAGCAAAGGACAATTGCGGACACTGCTCTCCTTTGGGTGGTATCCTACCTGTCTGGATGCTCTTTCAGGGTGTCCTGGAACTGTGGGTTGTCTAGACTCCACAGCCTGTCTATGGGTGTCCCTAAAGGCTCTGTACTTGACCCCCTCTGTCATCTCCTCCCATGTTTTTTTGTATCATTTCTATGCTGACAACATGCAACTCTTCCTGCTGTTTCCTCCATCTGACCCACAGGTTTCTGCATGTATCTCAGCTTGCCTGAAAGAAATTTCACAGTGGATGGTGGACCACCACCTAAAGCTGCTATAAGTGGCTATAACAGAGATGCTTTTCGTCTCATCCAAGTCCTCCCCATGTCAAGAGCTCTCCCTCAGCCTAGATGCTACAAGCCTTACCACCAATAGCGCTGTCCAAAGCCTTGGTGTAATGCTTGATAGCCAACTGTCCTTCTCCTCTCAGGTGGCAGCAGTGAGTCGGGTGCGCAGATTCTTTTCGTACAACATCCGAAGTATCCGCCCCTATCTCACTACGCATTTGACACAGCTCCTAGTTTAGGCCCTGGACCTCTCATGCTTGGACTACTGTAACTCCCTCCTTGTTTGCCTTCCTGCCTGTACAATCAAACCTCTACAATTAATCCAGATCGCAGCTTCAGGACTTGCCTACAACCTCATTAAACATAGTTAAGTTACCCCTCTCTTCACCTCACTTCACTAGCTTCCTATTATTGCTTTCATCAAGTTCAAAATCTTGGTGCTGGCATACAGGACAGTGAATGGGACAGCTCCCTCATACTTATGACCGCTCTTCAAACCCTATGTTCCCTCAAGATCGCTGTGCTCTGCATCTACAGGGCAACTGACTGTCCTGACCCGGTGGGGTCACTCTTTTCAGACACGATCCTCGTCTGTACTCGTCCTTCAGTGGTGGAATGAACTCCCTACAGAGGTTAGGACAGCAGAATCACTGGCCATCTTCCGACGCAGACTGAAGACCCACCTCCTCAGACTGCATCTCAGTCGCACTTCAATCCCCATCCTCTAACACCTGCTACCTGTAGTATTTGATGTTTATTTTATGTGCAGTATTGTGGTGTATTTTGATTCTGTGTTCTAGGGAATGTTGTATCATAGTATGCTTGGTTTCTGCCAGATTGCACAAGTTAAATTGTGATAGAGTTTGAATGTTATGTTTGAGTGTTATGCTCACACTCACTGGTCACTCACTGAGTATTGTTAGCCTGGTCTGACACTGTTGCTCATTTAAATTGAATGGATACTCTCATGTTCTATTGTGAAGGAAGTCGCTCTGGATAAGAGCCTCTGCTAAATGCATGTACTGGAATGTAATCCATTTTGTTAGGTACTGTAGCTGGTTTGCTAGGTAGTAGTGGGTGAAGGTTCAGAGACCAATTTTTATCTTTTTGTAAGGTTATTAATCCTATCCTAGGTTTCTTATTTTTTCCAGTAGAATTTTGTTATTAACTTGTCTAATGTGTTGAGCCAATTGGTGGTTGGTTGGACTGGGTAGAGAACAGGTAATTACTTTTTGGCAGTATTGTCATTTTGCTTGTGGCACTGCATCCAAGTATTGAGTTCCTCCAACAGTTTAAGTCATCTTCACTTCCTTCCAAGAATGGATTGACATTGAGGTGGAACAATTCTGACAGGTTGGTGGAGATATTCACACTGAGGTATCTGATGTTGTCTATGGTGAAGGTAAGAGGGAGATTTTGAGATGCAGCATTCCAGCGATCCCTGAATCAGGGTAAAATTGTGGATTTATTATGGTTATAAAGCAGGTGGATGGGGTTGGCAGTGTAGCATAGTGGTTAAGGAGCAGGACTCATAACCAAAAGATTGCCAGCTCAATCCCCACTGGGACACTGCTGTTGTACCCTTGGGCAAGGTACTTAACCCACAATTGCCTCAGTAAAATATCCAGCTGTATAAATGGATACCATTGTAAAAAGAACTGTAACCTATGTAAGTCACTTTGGATAAAAGCACCTGCCAAATGAATAAATGTAAATATATTGGAATATGAGTTGATGAGCTTGACAGGTTCTTGGAGTGATTTGGTCAGTATGAAGAAGGTAATGTGGCAGCTCTAGGGAGGAACAGGCAGTCACACAAAGGCTCCCAAAGATGATTATCCTTATTTACAACAGTGCCACGGTGTTCAGGTGGTCAGTATATACAGTTCAAGCCTGAAACAGCAGAGGTGCCTCATCAAAAAGAAAAAAAACAAAGGTGTGCTTTATTGCAATTATTGGCACTCTGTGATGCTGACGGTATTGTTTTGCCTTGTACCTAGTGATCACATCACAGTAGTGCCAATAATCACAATAATGCACACCCTCCAGTGTATTATGGTTTTATAATTTAATAATTGCTTTAATCTGTAAATGAAGGGCCTTTATAAAAATGAGGTGAAAAATTTCTTTTAGCAAAAATTCTAATACCCCTGTGTCAAGCAGATGAGTGTGTGATTATCCAGGAATGCTTAGATAATACTTCATAATGCGTACACAGCACAATTCATTGGCACTATAAAAGAGTATAGTGGAATAACTTCATGAAGTATCTTTCATGCTTCATATCACATATCACAATAAATTTTAATGATGTAAACAATGCATGGGGCATGGTGGTCATGCACCAAATTAAAAGTACTGCAAACTCAAATGTAGCTACTGAATGGTGTTGCAGTAATTTTAATGGGTATTGATGGTGGATTTAGTGAGTAAGATCTGTGGTGGTTGGGTATCAGCTGCCTCCAGGTTCCAAAGTGTTAGGGATAGTGAGAAGACTAACAGTTTTACAGTACTGCTAACATTTGGTGAGGTTTCTCTGCCTTAGCATGCTCACCTGGGTTAATTTTAGTTTCCCAGTGTGGAATTGTGTGTTTCCTCTGCTTTGGTGCTGTAAGTACCAGTGGTTGGGGCATGTGACAGCCGTGTGTTAGGGACTGCAGCAATATGGTAAATGCAGTGGGGATGACTTAAGTGTACAGCCAGTGTGCCTAAATGTTGTCACTTTGGGGGTGGGCACAATGTGGGTTTTTGGGGCTACGTTCAATGTTAAGGCTCTAGAGGTGCAGCATCTTGTTGCGATTCATAATCTGTTGTATGCGGTGGCAGTCAGCAAGGTTGCAGGTGCCCATGCTGGGGAGCAGAGTGGCTCTGTGGCTCCGTGGCTCCAGAGCTGCAGGTGCTGGTACACACACCTGTGATCCCATATGATTCAGTGGTGGTCAAAAATGTGGATTCTCTGGCATTTGTGGTGGATGTAGTACTGAGGGCTAAAATGGCTAAAAACAAGTCTGATGTAATTCATATTGTGGCAGTGAGGTATTTGGAAGTAAAAGCGGCCCTGGATGTAGTGTTTGAACTTCAGGAGGCACGTGGTAATGATGTGTTTTTGATTCTTTGATGGAATGCACAGTCTCATTGCTAATGGACAGGAGTAGAGAGGAAAGGCCAGGGAGTGGTGACAGCTAAGGTTGAGTGTGTGTTAGTGGAGGTTTAGAGTGTGACAGGTAGGTCAACAATGTGTTATGGTATAAGCTACTGAAAGCTGTGGCTTGGCGTGTCATTAAGTCTGCAAAGAAGTGTAGTACCTATTGTGGCACTATTGGTAGGGACACCCCCTCACAGAAGTATGGAGTTTTATCAAGTGAATATCTGGGATGTACAGGTGTTTTGCTCTGCCTGTGCTGGAATATGATTCTCAGGTAGTGTGTTCTAATGTGGAAAAAGCAAATATACTGGTTGACATGTTCAGGCTGGTGCATAGTGGTAGCGCAATGGTTCAGATGGGTCTTGCTAACCAACTTGCTACGGCTGAATGTGATCAGGGGATGTTGGGGTCGGGTGTTGGTGGAATGATGATAATACCTACCCAATAACTGTTTCATAATGGCTGAATTGACAAGGGCCATTGATGTGGGAGAAACATGGCTCTTGGTAAGGATTCAACTCATCACATCCCACCGAGCTACAACCTGCCCCCTCGACCCCATTCCCTCCACCCTTCTCCAGTCTGTGTCCAGTGAGATCGCCCCATATCTCTCCTCCATCATCAACACATCTCTGACTACTGGCCTTGTTCCCACTGATCTGAAAAATGCTATGGTTACCCCCCTGCTAAAAAAAACCCACCGCTGACCCATCTGACATGAACAATTACCGTCCAGTATCCCTCCTGCCATTTGTATCCAAATCCCTTGAACGTGCTGTACTTAATCAACTGTCTCCCTTTCTCCACAAGCACAACCTTCTGGATCCCCACCAGTCCGGGTTCAGACCCGGGCACTCAACCGCTTGGCACTCCTGGCGGTGACAGAGGCCCTCCACGCAGCCAGAGCCTCCGACCTGTCTTCGGTCCTCATCCTCCTCGACCTCTCCGCTGCATTTGACACCGTCGACCACCAGCTGCTCATCGCCAAGCTCTCTGAGCTTGGCATCTCTGGGACGGCCCTTTCTTGGTTCAGGTCCTACCTGACCGGTAGATCTTCCCAGGTCTATTGGAAAGGCTCCACCTCCACTCCCACTACCCTCACTACAGGTGTCCCCCAGGGATCTGTACTGGGACCCCTACTCTTCTCCATCTACACTAACTCTCTTGGTTCAGTTATTGGCTAGCATGGTTTCTACTACCACTGCTATGCTGATGACACTCAACTAATTTTTTCTTTTCCCCCTCCACCCCCCAGGTCAATGAAAAGATCTCCGCGTGCCTGGCTGACATCTCCAGATGGATGGCCTCCAACCACCTCAAGCTTAACCTGGACAAGACCGATCTGCTGCTTATCCCAGCCAGGACCTCTCCTCTTCAAGAGCTCTCGGTTACTGTTGACGGCACCACAGTAACTTCCTCCACTTCGGTGAAGAGCCTGGGCGTCACCCTCGACAACAGGTTGGACTTCACTGACTACATCTCCCAGACGGCACGATCCTGTCGATTCCTCCTCTACAACATCAGGAGGATTCGCCCTTTTTTGACCGCCTACTCCGCCCAGCTGCTCGTCCAGGCCACTGTGCACTGGGCAGTGTGATGGAGTGCCGTCACTATGGTTGAGTATGTGCTCTGACTGCCATACTAACAAGCCTGGCTCTTTGGCGTTGTGGTCAAAGTTGCAGTTTGGTACCCTGTAGAGGGAGAGCCTACTGCTGAAGTTGCACGGTCTTTGGGGTTTGGGACGCATGTTTAATTGGATCTGTGCATTTTTGGCTATTCATTCTATTCAGGTTCTGGCGGGGGAAGTATGACAGGCTTGGGTGAATTTGTCAATGGACCTCCACAGGGCAGTGTGATTTGTCCGTTGCTGTTTAATGTCATGATTAATGATATTTTTTGTGACACCAGCTTGGGTTTTGCATTTGCTTTGTATGCCAATGATGGTA
Organism: Megalops atlanticus; assembly: GCA_019176425.1. Classification (NCBI taxonomy): domain Eukaryota; kingdom Metazoa; phylum Chordata; class Actinopteri; order Elopiformes; family Megalopidae; genus Megalops; species Megalops atlanticus. Next base: position 41,732,739 of record CM032880.1, on the reverse strand, counting down.
CATTGTGGAAGAGGGGAAGGAATGTGTAGTGTCACAGTGTCACAGCTGCAGAGTATGCTGGGGGCAATGGGCTCATAAACCACTCATAGCATTTTAAAATTTCTATAGCAAAGACTCAGTTTGTGGTGTTTGGGAGGAATAAGAAGCTAGGACAGGTAGGCTTGAACCTGTATGGCTCTCCGATTGAAAGGGTGTCAGTATATAAGTATTTTGATGTGTAGTTTGACCTGGAAGATACACACTGGAAAGGTTCTGGCTAAGTGTACCAAGATTTTAAAATGAGGTGTCTGGCAGAGAGGGACACTTTGTTGATACACCAGGCTATGATTCAGCCAGTTTTGGATGATGGGTGTTCGGTGCTTAAAGCAGTGTGGCTCCTTCATTAAAAAGGCTGAATATTATGAAGGCTGCAGTATTGCAGTTATATTGGTCAAGACTGAAGCAGCTGGTTTCACATTTACTGGTGCTGGTGCTCTTGCACAGGATACACAGGCCAGGATGCTGTGTGGGCTTTGTGTTTGTCCCAGGTCATGTGGACAGAGGGGAATGAAAGGGAAGATGAGCCACAAAAGCTGCAGTGGGGCTACACAGGGAGGGAGGGAGGGCACTTACCTTTCGGCAGGGTGGAAGTCAGGAACAGGATAAGGGTGGGTCACAAAATGCAGCAGAAGTGGGACATGGAGACTAGGGGTAGACACTTCATTAGTATCCATCAGTCTGTGAGGGAGAACGTGCATATGATTGGGAGGGATGGATGGGCAGGGGTTTTGATAACCAGGTTGAAGCTGGAGCATTGTGTTTTGAGGGCAGGGCTCCATGAAGTGGGAAACCATCCTGATGGCTGCTGTGAAAAGAGTGGGGGGGGGGGAAATGGTAGGAGTGGACAAAATGCCCAGCCCCACCCCTACCGGTTCTTTCCCTTCTAGGGATCCACCTGCCACAAGGACACGGCGAGTTGGAGTAACACTATTTACAAAAAAAATACAAATAGCTCGTAGCTCAGCCCACGCCACCGTGCCGGGCCTCGCCTACGTCCCAAAATAAAAAGAAAAAAACAAAAAAAGCCCTCTCTGTCGCTCCCGCGGATGGGCTGGCAGCTCCGGCAGCGACCACGTCTTCCTCCTGACCACTGCACCAGCTCCGCGGGGCCCCACTGCGGGAAACAGTTCGGCAGCCGGTCCGCCCCCCTCCTGCACCTGGACTCACACACACAACTGTCAACTCGAAGTGTTGCTTCCTTCTCAACCGAGGGCTCCACCTCCAGGGCAGGCACTTTCGTGGAGTGGGAGCTCTCCTCGGTACCAGCTGCGTCCTAGAACTGCTCACGGTTTCGCTTCTCCCTCAGGGACTCACCACGGTACTCTTCTCTGGTTGCCGCTTCTCGCTGGAGTCGCCTAAAAAACACACACGCGGACAAACTCTCACTCCCGCACACCTACGGCAAAAGGAAAAAGAAAATTAACTAAACGAAAACCAAATCCCAAAAGCCGCCCCGGGTCGCGACTCCCGGGGCTAAACCAAATGTAAAACGAAACGAAACAAACCAAAAAATAACCAACATAACTTTCGCCGTGCTGGCACGCTCAACAGAAAATAAACCAAAAGGGAATTCTCAAATTAAAACCCGTACCCGCGGCCTCCCAGCGTCTCTGCCGTGCTGCTCCCACTCACCTACCTAAATAGTCCTGGTGTCCACTTAACTAGATAGGCAGCAGGTGCGGAGCACGCGCCGGGAAGAAAATCCCATCCGAAACCCACTAATTCAATAATTGCGTTTTACCCGGCTGCATGCCCGAGCCCCCTCGCTCTCCCAGGGAGTACAGCGCAAGCACTTACCGCTGTCAGGAAGAACTCCTGACAGTAACACATGTAGGCCTACTTTTAAAATGTGTGGGCTATGCTAATGTGGTCGGACACTTAGAATGAGTGATGGAGGACATTTAAAACATTTTGCTCCCCTTTTATATTCATGCACCATGCCTTTAAGGCTCATTCCCCAAGTTCATGATCGAGCGCATGTCTAAGCCCCCAGCCAATGAGTGGCTAGCGAGAGGGAGAGAAGATGGTGGCATGGTTTTGTGGCTGCGTATGGAGCTCCGCCGTCTCGCAGTAGGATATCCCCAGTCTGAGTTTTGTGTACACGTTCGGTTTGTTGTTTTCAGTCGCGGTAGTCGCACCCCAAAGTGCTGGTTAGTGCTGTCTTCTCGCGTTCTGGATACGAAGAGGAGAGGCCACTTTCCGAAGAGGACCGAGTCAGCTAGCTGCTGTTGGCCTTGGCGAAGCTACTTGGCTAGCACAGTGAAGAAGTGATTTTATTTAGTTTATACCCGCTTAGAGGGAAAATCCCTCCTAGATCGAGAGAAGTGAGCAGTTTAATTTAGTCGGTTTGTGCTCGCGGTTTCAGTTGCCCGTTTTTTCCATATTTTATTTTGTTTAACAAGAGTACTGCTGCACCAGTATAGCGCTCTTTTTATGTGTTCGGTTTCCCGCTTCCTCCCTGCATTCATGGCGACTGCAGCTACAGCTCCACCTCAACGCAGACTGTGAGTAGCTTATTGTTCCCTGCCACTGGAGACTCTCCATTGCGAACACTGGGTCAGGAGGGAAGAGTGCCACAGACGGTAATAACATTGTGGACTGCTAACTGCACTTGTGGTATCCCGCACGGACATTTCACTTGACTCTCCCTGTGAAACTGTGCCCGGCCTAGCGGTCGTCTGACCCATGCTCTACTAATTGTGACACACACTGGTTTTATATACATTGTTATTCGATAAACGTGCCTTCCTTCACTCGTTATTAGGACAGCTGATAAGTAATCGCTGTCATTTGTAATTGAAGCGTACTGATATAGCTTGCTAATTCTTTGCGCTCTCTTAACTGAATTGTTATTTTATTTGGGGTTTGCAGTCCCCGCAGTTAAGGTACAGTTCAAAGGTATCGCAATTAACACTGTTGGTTGATATTATAAGAGAGCTGAGGGGTTATTTGTGCATTTTTATTTGGGGTTTGTAGTCCCCCTGCTTATGGTATAGTTTATTGGAATGCATTAAATACTGTTGTGTGGTATTGCCTAGAGCTAATATGTTCTCTGCATCTCACCGGTGAGAATTAGACCTTGAGGGGTAAATCAGATTTTTTTTTTTTTATGTTATTTTAAATTGAATGCGGTTTGCTGAGAATAGCAGCAAGGCTATTGGTATTTAAGGTAAATACTTTATTTTATTTTCTTTATATACCTGGTTCCTTACACTGTTTAATGAATCAAATAAACCCTGTTTTAATTTTCTTCCAACTTGGGACGGTTTGCTGACTTATTAGAAGTGAGTCTCCAGAGTAGGGGCGACTTATTCCTACTACTGTCGAGTTGGGGATTAAGGGAAGCTGCTAGGTGTTATTAAATACAAGTACAGCTACTGACACACTAGGCCGCACCCATCTTCAGGTAAGCCCCGTGACATTGAAAATTCCTGAAGCCCTATTCTCCCTACCTGTAATATAGTGTAGGTCTGAGTCGAATTGTGCTGGGAGGCCGGGACCAGATCCCTGGTTTTCCTGCCGTCTGGAGAAAGTATCAGTGCTCCCCTACTACACAGGTACAGCTCTACCTGTCACACTAAGGAGTGTAGAAAGATATTATATAGTTCTGGGACCACGCAAAAATAAATGTAGTATGTTCTCCCTGGATTTAAACTTCGTTAACGACACAGGTTTAGGTTCCAGGGTGTGATCTGTACCGTGTGCTCAGTGTCGGCATGACTCCTGACCAATGGGCGGCAGTATAATACGTTACACGGCGTTTTCATTGCCAGCAAATTCGATAAGAAGACGAGTCAGCTCAAAGGGAAGTGATGTAATAAGCCAGTTATGGCAATTGAGTTTGGTTCTATGTGGGGATATTTCTGAACAAATTACTTGATAATCGCTACAGATACATATTTTTGGTAGCTAACGCTGCACACCACATATATGTATTAAAAAACCCACACACACAGCTAATTTAGGAAAACTGACTAAGGCTGCGGCTGACTAATGCAGCTAACATGTCGATTCCGAGTTGGAGGTAGGGCAAGAGTGGTCTTACAAAAACATTGTTAGCTTGTTAGGCCAAGAGGAAGCGAGACTAAATAACGTTAGGAGACGTCAATAAAAGAATCTCAGCAACGAGAGAAATTTAATGGTAAGAGCGATATTCTGAGAGTTTGCTGTATTTTTATAGACGAGAAAATGGGTAGAGCAAAAGGACATACGTGAGCTAATGAGCTAACCCTTAGCTAACGTTAACATGCCAAGTTTGTTTTGTTGTAGCTAGCTAACTAGTCTAGTTAGTTATGTGCACTAATTTTTTTTTATTGCCGGATTTATGTGATCGGCCAATATATTGCTACCCAACGACCTCCCTATCTCGTTTGATGGAAGCCTAGTTAGCCAGCTAACTTGTTAGTTTTAGCGTAGTTTTCGTAGATGGTTAGCCAGCGTCATATCTGTTTGAAGTGATTAGCTTGCTAACTATGTAACTAGCTAGCGAAATGTACGTATCCAGCTACCTCGGCTATAGAATGTTTTTCGCTAGTTCCCTGAAAAATCTTGTAGAGTTTGGCATAGATTGTCTTGTGAGTTGTCTTTGTTGCAAGTTGCTTGCGCGAATTGATAAAATGACAGTTTGGTACCCAGACTAGCTACCGTTAACTATACTAATTTTTTGGGAGGCGGGTGTTCCGCCCAGCAGCTAACTCGCTTGCGGACCCCTAACTTACTGTTTGAAAAACTCCTTTGGCGCATAAACTATTAGATAAGGTTTATGATAAATAGTCTCACCATTACGCTAGCTTGCTCTTTGGCACTCAACGCGAAAGGCCTCATCCCATGAATGAATTACTCTACGTTGATAAATCGTAATATTTTTCGCTGTGGTTAAATGGTTTTGTTATGGTCACCTTTTTCAGAAAACCTGTTTTTGGTTCATTTAGTTGAAAATTTACGTAACGAATTAAGTAAGCCGTATTGCATCAGCAAATTCAAACGGGAGAGACTTTTTAGTTTTCAGAAGTGTAAACACACATGATGGAAATGCAGTTTATAATAATGTGACCTCATGACTTTGTAGAGATGAACCTGATTATTTTTCCCTTACTTAGGGTCCAAGGTTGGTACGTAAGACTCCAGAAAACATTCCATATGCTACCCTCAGCTTTCATAAATCTGCCCTATCAGGAAGACTTCTTGTGTCCTTTGAACATCCAACCAAGTGCAGTCCCTGAGGTTCATTTTGAAATGGTCATCCATTGCATAGTTGTGGTGAATTATTTCATGCCCCCTACCTAATTATTATTTTGAGCTGTAATTAGGCCATTGTCATGTAAAATGGTGTTAGCTAATTACCATAACGTAACAGTGATTCAGCAACATTTATATCTTGTGCTCTTAAGAATCGACCCTGTTTAAAGATCAATAACTGATTAAAACTTATCAAAATGTGGAAGAATCATTCCTGTACAGATGCTTTTTATGTATTATAGGCTACTTGTTTGATTCTTTCAAGCACAGGAATTAGAAATTTGGCTCACTCAACATACATGGTCATTCAGCTAACCACAATTGTCCATGATAGGTGAAAAGACATTTGAATAGTGAATTGTGTCAAAATCAACGACAAAATCAAATTACTGTGTGTCTTAATGTATTCCCAAATTCCCAAAAATATGACAAAAAGTACTTTATAAAATGATTAGTTGCAATACTTTGTTCCTTTCTATCAGTCTGCATTCCAGTTATCACTGATATATCATGGGTAAATGGAATTTTCGTACACCATTTTAATATTGCACGTTGACAAACATAAATATAACTGATCCATTTTGTGTCACTAAGAGGTAAGTTACTTTACCCAAGATAGAAACAGTTTGATTCCCTGCTTAGGCACTGCTGTTGTACCCTTGGGCAAGGTACTTAACCCACAGCTACCTCAGAAGATATCGAGCTATATAAATAAATAAAACTGTTACTGATGTAAGTTGCTCTGGATAAGAGTGTCTGCTAAATGACAATATAATGTCATGCTGCTCTATCCTTTGCTGTATCCAGTAGGTACTATGGAGTGGGAAAGGGAGAGGAGAGAAGCCATTAATAATGAGAGGTACCCTGGGGGAGAGAGGGTCGACTAGATGAGAGTGTAGAGAACAGTAACCTGCGTGCAATATGGAAAACTCCAACAGAGTAAAGCTTTGGCAGCATAACGAAAGGATGGGTGGCAGGGGGAAAGCTTCATCGTGGAGGCAGAAGTGAGACGATGTAGCAGTTCCAGTTGTGAGCTGGTGAGAGTTAACATTATGTGATATACAAGAAACGCTGCATGATATTAATCCTAGACTTGAAAACCAAGAGTGTGTCTGCATCTTGATATACTGTTACATAACAGAGGAGCTCAGCAGAAGGCCTGACCAACTGCAGTACGTTTTGCCACTTTTGGTGTAACAAGATAACCAGGACTTTGTGAACAAAGTATTTTTCAGAAAGTGCTTCCCGACAGTGCTTATTCTGGGGTTTGTTGTCTCCCCCACCATTTGTTGAATCAACAATTAATCAATTAATCAATCAGTGAAATCACATGTTGTAGTGATTCACATCTATTACTACTTTTAAAAGTTGACCACTGTATTAATTGACCAATTGGTGCAAGCTCTAGTCACTAATATTCACCTAGCTTCGTATGCTGCCTCTCAGGTAGCTTATTAATATATATTTTGCCATTCAGTGTTTTAAGTGTGCAGGCTGTCCACCCAAATGGAAGTTGTTTGGCTCTGAATTCTTTGAGAATGCTTTTATTCTGATACACCTTCAAGGTCAACAGTGTCCTCATTAATTATTTATGTTTTCCCTTTTTTCTACACATACACTGTTGCCCCTGCTGTTTTCACAAAAATTAACAGTAGGCCACAGTATTGCACCCTCCCAGCTGTCCTCTCTTGCTCTGCATTGTAACACTGATCTGTCTGGGTTACCCTCCAGGGTGAAGTGCTGTTGTTAGAGGGAGACGACTCCTCATCTTATTGGAGTACTGCCTCAGAAAGGGAGGTGAAAACTTCAACAGTCTTAGAGGGGCCTCTACAACCAAGAAGATATTTGGGAGAAACCCTGGGAACAGACTCTACCATTCGATAAAGGCCACGATCCTCAATATGTCGATCACCAGCACTCCCACCAGTAACGATGCTTGCCTCAGCATCGTGCATAGTCTTATGTGTCACCGCCAGGGTGGCGAAAGTGAGAGCTTTGCCAAACGCGCTATTGAAAGCCTGGTAAAAAAGCTTAAGGAGAAGAAAGACGAGCTGGACTCACTCATCACTGCCATCACCACCAACGGAGCACACCCCAGCAAATGCGTTACCATCCAGCGTACCCTGGATGGTCGCTTGCAGGTAGGGAGCTAAGCATATAGCAGAGTGAATACAGGGTGGGCATGAGTAATGGACTTTTTACATTAGTTTGATATTAGTTAGGCCATGATAAAAAATTGAGTGACTTGGGGTAATGCGCAAAAGCAGGTAGGATAACAGGGTAGGGTGTGGAAGAATCATGCAGAAACAGGTGGGTAGATATTTCTAATGGGGGAGATGTAAAATTCTCATTCTGTGCAGATGTCTTCAGTATGCCCTTTTTTGTCTGCTGAATGTGTCAGTATCAGAAAGAGCTAAGTGCAAGGCATTGGAAGGGAGAAAAAGGTGTGTTGTATCTTGAAAGTTTGTAGCTTTCATAGGTTGATGTTTCAGTCCTTATGAAAAATATCAAAAGTGGCTGCTTTTCTACCTCACTTCATTTGATTTCCATGAAAATATTGGCCTATTGGAGAAATTCTCTATGCCAGTTGCGGACCTTAATGACCATTGGGAAATGAATGGCTGTTTCGTAGTTAAAATAGTTTAATGTGTATAATGTGAACTGTCACTGATGGTAATATTGGTATACAGAAAATGCCAAAAATGACCTTAACTTCATGTAGTGTTTGCGTTAAATTCCAGTTATTCTGAAAACGGTAAAGATTTGCAGTTTCTGTCTTTTGCGTTTTTTTTAACTGAATTTGAGAGAACTTGTATTCTATTCCAACAGTGCAATTCAGAATGTGTGGAATAGATACTTGATTTAAGCACTGAAAAGACTGAATTTATATCATGTTTTGAAAACATGATAGTCTCATTTTTCCATGCAGGTATTTGAATTTACAACTTATTCCATGTGCATTTAGCTAGTGTATCTTATTAGTGTGGTTGCCCTTTGGTAAGCCCACTAATGTTCTTGTGTCCCTTATTATGATTATTATTATTATTATTTTTAGGGGCCAAGCACTGAAGGTGCAAGGCACCTATTGTAATAGTTAGAATTTTTCACTATTATTATTATACTTTCTGCCATGGGAGTCTATGGCAACCCATAGAACCCCTTGGTGGATTTTGATGAAATTTGGCACATTGATAGAGGACAGTCCAAAGTATCTAGGCATCAAATTTGGGGTCAACCACCAATTTGACTGTTGAACCAACTTGCAAGCTCGTCTTTAGCAGTCATCGCTATCAGCAATAGCAAGCACATCGTTAGCAGCAGTGGTGTCGCTTAGCCATATTCTCCTCTTTTTTAAGGATGGGGCCATATCACTGGTTTGGTCAGGGTGAGCATGAGGGATAGGACCTACAGGGTGTAGCAGAGTGTAGGCCTGTGTAACGTTAGGTAGCATAGCTAACCAGCTAGCTAGCAAAGTCAGGTTACCACATCATCACCCATCGAGCTTGCTAAGTGGACTGATTGTTAGCCCACGATTTTGAATGATGAAAAACGCCAGAAGCCTTTGAGACATATCTACAGAGTCAGAAAAACCTTGAAGTGTAATCAAAAAGATAATTCTTCTTACACGTGTAGATTTGGGCACTCGACTTGAGTGAAAATGCACATTCAGTTAGCTACATTTGATAGACGTCTCTCTGATGGTGTGCTTACAGAGATAACCTTCACGGTTTCCATAATGCCACGGGGCATTTTGGAAACCTGAAAAATTTGCAGTCGTTCACATATGTACTGTGGCTGCAGTCCGGGACAAAGCACTGAAACATTTTATAACGATTACCATTATTTATTAGCTAGCTAACTACCAACTGTCGTCGTCATTGCTACTGTCTTCCACTAGCAAACCTAGCTGGGTTTTCTAAACCGAAGATCCCAGAATGCCCGGATGAGATGGTGGTATCTGATTTGTCAGAATGTTCCCCCCGCATTGCTCTATGGGATATGACGTTCAAAAAGTGGACTACAAACCAAACTGCAAGTCTTAAATCTTAACATTTTCGGAAAATATTGAAACATTTGATGAGTCCAAATATATCCTCACATCGAACAGGTTAATTCAGGAAATTCCCAGCTCCCATTGTAATTTCCCATAGGGAATTTACTTCCGACACCAGCAAAGAGCCAGTGATGATGTACCCACCTCGGTACTCTATATGGCTGCCAACATTCTAACTGAGAAAATGAACCTTAGAAGTAAGACAACTTCTAATAAAACAATGTATTTATCTTTCTGCAAAGTCTAACAACTTCAATATGCAAAACCACATGTATGAAGAGACATGTACCTCCAATTCTAGCCACATTATTCCAATATTACGTAATGTAAAATAGCCGAAAAAGGATATTTCATTTATAAAAGGTATTTCCAACAATGACTAATAAGATGAAGAAGGGGACACAAATCATTACAAGTATTTACTGTGCTTTTTAAGTATTATTCTTTCCTTACAGATGGCTTAAAAAGCACTGACACAATGATTAACTTATCAGATAGAAAATATAAGTACCGTCCAAGTGCTAGTAAGTTAGCATGGAGTGAACATTCAGATAATTGTCAGTTATAAAAAGTGACAGTGGTATGAACGTTAACATAAATGACATAAATACACTGCAAGTAAACAAAAGTACATATAAATGCATATTCAGTAGTTATATATTCAAAGAGTAAATTCAATATACAGTAGTGCATAAATAACTTATGAGGTATTATAAAAGGTAATATATTTATAAAAAGTATCCTCCTAAATTAAATACAACATCGCACAAATAATAATCTATATTTGTTGAAACAAACAGTAAATACAGCCTCTGATCATTTGTACAGATTGCAAGATCAGCAAGAACTTGTACAACGTTTAGCCATCTTGTGCAGATAAATTATCTTGAAGTGCATAGTGCACACATTGAACAATGAACTACAAATAGTAATAGAATGGCAATGGTGATAGAAAAGTCACAAGTGGAGTGGATCTTCACATCTTAAGATTTCTGTTATTTATCAAGGATACCACCAGCTGTAAACATCTACAGTTTGAATAATTGTTTGTATAGATTTGTGAAAAATGAACAATAACTGGAATTCCTCATCACTTGTATAAATTTGTAAAAATGAACTACAACCATCCTCTGGTCATTTGTAACTTGTAAAAATGAACAACTATTGTAGCATATTGGCTGAAAAAAGCACAATTGATTGAAAAATTAGCTATTATAAATGTCTTCAACAACATCAACAGTCAACCTATTTTGTGTATGTGTGTGTGTGTGTGCGAGAGAGAGTTTGAGAATGAGATTGTGTGTGTGGGGGTGTGTGTGTGTGTGTACACGCACGCATGTGCCTGTATGACGCGCACGCATATGCCTGCAGACTTGCCTGCCTCGCAGATGACTGAATAGGCTAGCAGACAGTTGGAGAGGCCAGGGACAACAATCTAAACAGGGAGGATGGACAAAGAAAATGTCATTCTTACTGCAGAGATTACCTTACTATTCAATATATCACCATCCAATACAGAAAACATCATAAACTTTCAAACCAAAATAAATGGAAAGAGTGGAAAAACTCACCAATCACTGTTTGTAGACCATCTTGGTGTGGTACAGCTGAAAGCAACTGGTGGGGCACAGGGCAGATTTGTCTGGGCCAGTCTTGCAGAAGAAGGAAGTCTGTCCTTCCATTCTTCGCGTCACTGGTCCTCTTCCTAGAAGAGCAGACTTTGCAGTCTGGCTTAGATGCCAAGTTCTGCCCCAAGAAGTGTCGCCCCTCCAGATCTTCAGGTATTACAGCCATGTCAAGTGATGGCACCTGCACATCCCTGAACCACCCTTTCCGCGAAAGCCCCTCCACCACTTTCTTCCTAAAATCCACAGCATCCAACAGGTTGCCACACTCCTGGTACACAATAAGAGCATTCACTAAGGCCACTTCTTTCACATGGTGGTAGAACTGGTGGTACCACTTCACACTGCGGTGTCCATATTCATAGTAGGTGCAGAGCTGGTCTGCTCTGTCCACACCACCCATGTAAATATTGTAATCTTCCACACAAAGTGGTTTTCTCACAGTCCTAAAAACAGTGGGCCCCTTACACCTTACTCTTTTTGATATTATTGTAGTGTCATGCTCTTTTGAAAAACAGTGACAACTCCTGTGTCAAGAAATGACACTGCTAGCAGTGGGCCACTCTCAAAGAAAACAGGCAGGTCTGTTGGCTTTAGCTTCAGGGTCTTCATCTGAGGAGGCATTCCTCTACAGTTTCGGTGTACTGTTCCACATGCCCCTGTGTTTGCCCTATGAAGGCTACGAAACAGTTAAGGTGATGAGTAAAAGTTGTCCATCTAAACAACATGACCCTTCTCCAGCAGTCCAGCATTTCTTAGGAGATTGATAATGGCTGAATGGCCTATGCCCACAGCCCTGTTGAACTGATAGGCTCCTCCAGTGTAGATGTCCCACAGGTACATGTAGTTGGTTTTCGCATCATTGAGGACAAAGTTTTTCATTCCAAAACGATGGCGCTTCGTCGGAATGTACTGACTGAAAAAAGATTTTCTGCAATAGGAAACCATAGATTCATCTATTGTTAGATTTTTCCATGTGTAGTACTCATGTTTGAAATTTCTCTGCACTCTGTCCAGAAGAGGTCGAAGTTTGAAAAGCAGATTGTAGTTTGGGTGTTCTCTCTCAACTGTCAAAGCGTTGTCGTTAAAATGTAAAGAGGAGCTGATGATTTGGAATTGATTTCCGGACATGACACGGGAAAAATTTGGTGTCCACATCAGTGACTGACTGTCTGAACTCCAATAATCTGCGTTTTTCAGCTGTTTCAGAAGTCCCAAGATAATGTGTATAGCAAGAAAAGCTTGGATAGGGCTGCCGCAATTAGTCGACATAATCGATGATGTCATCATCAATATTTTAACCCGACGCATCGTTTTTTTAAATTTTATGAATTTACGTTTTTGATTTCTAAAACGCTTCAATTCATTGTAACGAATGTTTTTCTTCAATATCACTACGTAATTGCTGCATGCATGACATCAGTCGTTTTTGGCTTCAGTCATTGGTTGGCTCCAGTCAACGCTACAGTTTTAAAAAATCATGGCGGCTGCAGCAAAGTCCAACTCGGTTGCGAAAGAGGTTCAGTGTAAAAGTTTCCAAAGACCCAAGGCTTCGGAAGTATGGGAGTACTTCAGATTTTCACAAAACAAAAAGGTGTTTTGTACACTGTGCAAAGTTTTGATGGCATACCACAGCAGCACTAGCGCTATGCATGAGCACTTGAAGAAAAAACACACAGGTGCTATTCTGGATGATGGACTGCCAGAAAGGCAAAACCACCTGAAGTGTTGTCTGTTCATGTTTATTAAAATGCCATTAGTAGGGAGAGCTTTTTAATATCTTTTGTCGTTGTAGCTGCTAAATACACTCATTATTAAAGCCATAAAGTCATCTGGCTGCTACCTTAGGCCAGGTTCACACTACATGATTTTAGCAATGATTTTCCACTCGCCACCAGTTTTTGGAGATTGCAGAGAAAAGCCCCAGATCAGAGGCAAATCAGCGTTCACTCAGGGCTCGCAAATCGGCTCTCTATCGCTATGTGTGAATTGTTCAAAGACACCATCCAAGAGACTCACCGATGCCTCACAGACGCCAGAAAGACATCAAGCAGGCTAAATATCTGGACCTGTCGGGGAGTCCAAATTCTGTAGTGTGAAAAGTGTTGTGACCCGGTTGTGACTGGTAGTGAGTGCAACGCAAGACACGGGGTGTAAACCCAGGGGAGGAGCTGTCATCCACAGCAGCTCCCTGAACCCAGTCTTATCATGAATCTATTTGTATGGGGGGGCACAATAATATAGTTTCTATCAGAATACATTGGCATACACACAAGCTTTTCAGTATTTGTAACCTTGTCGTCCTTGCCAACCCACAATACGAGCAGGCAGCTACCTACGTTTTCATTGCAAAAATATTTACCTCCAACTCTCTCTGCAGAACAGACGATCCCTGCTGGCCGTGGGGTATCCCAATCCATTCTCTCACCCATATTCTATTCTTTTCCCTCCTTGTTTTTTCACTGCAAATCAGGGCACAAACAACTTGGATCGCTTGCCTCTTGCTGACATCCATTTTTGGAAGAAAAAAATCCCTGTCTTGTGCATGGTATTGCGTCATTCCCCGTGTCACTTCTCATGTGTGTTTTTGTGACAAAACGTAGTTTGGAGACCAGACAGACTCTTCGGAGATTCCTCCTGGTGAAAGACCTTGTAATGTGTGACCCCCTGTCACTGATCAGTCATGTAGTGTGCAAACCACAACGACTTCAAGATTCCAGATTTCTTTTTTTTTTTTTTAATTTTCTTTTTATTTAGTATTTTTACATACATTTCGCTTTCAACTGGTACATAAAAGACTTGTTCTTTTCTCCATTTCCAATGTTACAATAACAGTCTTCCACTGTCTTTTACTTTGGATCCAGATATTGAATAGCTATGCCCGCTCATTCATACAAAGGGAAAAAACAAAACATAAAATAAAATAGACTATGCTATATACATAAAGCTATAGCCCTATACGTATACATACATATGCCCATACATGTATACATGTGTTCACACCCACACATATATACCTACATCCATATATACTCAAGCAAATATACACATATATGTACACCCACACGTGTATACATACACTCAGATGCACTCACCCATTTTCAGAGCGTGGCAGTTATCCACAAACCCCCATGTGTTATGACCAGTTGAATTAACATGCTTCTATCATGTCATCCATATTGCAGATATTGTGAAATAAAATAAAATAAAATACATAATGAAGAAAGTAAACAGAACCTTTCAACATCTGTAGCTATAGAAAAAGAACTAGGGGTCTTTTATCCCATGATGTACATCTCAGATAAAGTCTGACCTAACTGGTTTTATGTACTCTATCCAATTTTCCCAGATTCTTTCAAATCTGTCCATCTCCAGTCTCACAGAGAAAGTTAACTTTTCCATCACATATATGTTGTGCATAACCTCAACCCATTCCTCGATCTCAGGTATTTCATTTTTCATCCACTTTCTAGTAATTGTTTTTTTACTCGTAATCAGCATTATTCTGTAAATATATTTGTCCTCAGATCTTATTAAGTCTATGCCCAGTGTCCCCAAGTATAGCACCTCAAATGTAAGTGGGAGATTTACCTTCAATACTTTGTCCATACACTTTTTAAGCTCTTGCCAGTAGGTACAAATGGAAGGACAACTCCAGAACACGTGGAAGTGGTCAGCTTTCACAGCTCCACACAATCTCACGCACCTTGTATCGTGGTACTTTGACTGCGCTGGAGTTCTAAAAAATCTTATGATATTCTTCCACCCATGTTCCCTCCAAGTTAAAGAACAGGTTGTTTTCCATTGCAGTTCATTTATCTCTTCCCATTCGTCCACTGAAACGACAATATTTGCATCCCTCTCCCACCTCTCTTTTATATACATGGTGTCTATTCCCTTTAAATCCTCCACTCCCTTATATAGTTTTGAAATAAGCTTTGTTCCCAATTTTGATTTATATGTTGCGGTGAACATTTCAATGATTTCTGACTGCCTCCCAGTTATGACCCCCCTCATTGTTTGCTCTAGATAGTTCCGTAATTGCAAGTACCTGTATTGATCCAGATTTGTTAGGTGATATTGGTCTTTTATCTCCTGAAAACTTTTAACCTCCTTCTTTTTTAAGAGCTTGCAGAGTATTGTAGGTCCCCTTTCCCAGTTTTTAAAACTCTTATCTATCCTATTTGGCATAAATTCAGAATCGAACCCAATCCATCTTATTAATCTACTTTGAGTGCTTAAGTCATTTTCCATAATTAATTTGAACCAGATCCTCAACGCTACCTCCAGCCATGGGTTTGCCCCTTCTCTAATGTGCTTCCTCAGCTTATTGTCCCCTATTATAGCCTGTAATGGGACCCCATCTGTTGTGTTTACCTCTATCTCTTTCCATCTCGCTGAGTAATAAGGGTTATATATGTTCAATAATGTTTTTATTTGTGCTGCTTGGTAGTAGCTCTTCAGGCATGGAAGTCCTAATCCTCCTTTGTTTTTAGGTAACTGCAGCGTTCTGTACCTGATCCTCGGTCTTTTCCCCTGCCAAATGTATCTGGAGATCATTTTATCCCATTCCCTAAATTCATCTTCTTTTAACTCCACAGGTAGGCTCTGGAACAGGTACAGAAGCCTCGGCAGTATGTTAATTTTTATCACCTCCACTTTTTGTGTAATGCCCATGTATGGTATCAAATTCCACCTGTTAATATCCGATTTGATTCTATTGAGCAATGGATTGTAGTTGATGGACTTCAATTGCCCTAGGTCTTGAGGAAGATTAACTCCCAAATATTTTAGTGTTTTTGATTCCCAATTAATTTTGTAATTGTCTCTAATAGCTTGGCCTGGTCTATAATTGAAGGTAATAACCTGAGTTTTTTGTATATTTATTTTATAGCCTGATAAATGACCATAATCTGAGAGGGTTGTCATAAGTGCAGGGAAGGACGTGTCTGGGCTCGTCAAATACATTAATATATCATCCGCAAATAGAGCTATCTTTTGTACCCGTCCCCCTATATCCACCCCTGTTATATTTTCATTGTGTTTTATCCAATTGCTTAGAGGTTCCAAAAATATAGCGAAAAGAAGAGGGCTTGCTGAGCAGCCTTGTCGGCAGCCTCGTTCTAGTGTGAAATACTTTGAAAGACTCCCGTTGATCCTGATCCTAGCTGTTGGTTTATTATACAGGGCCTTTATTACTTCAATGAATGTGTTGTGAAAATTGAACCGCTCCAGAACTTTATATAGGAAATCCCACCCCACTGAGTCGAATGCTTTTTCCGCATCTATTCCCACCACTACCGTCCCTATTTTATTTTCGATTACATGTTGCATAACATGTAAGGTGCGCCTGATATTATCTTGCGTCTGCCTTTGCTTTATAAAGCCCGTCTGGTCTAAATGTATTATTTCAGGCAGAATTCCTTCTAGTCGTCGGGCTAAAATGGCTGTAAACAATCTATAGTCTTGGTTAAGGACACTAATAGGCCTATAACTGGAGCATTCCTGCTCATCTTTTCCCTCCTTCAGAATTACAGAGATGATGGCTTCTCTCCATGAATGGGGAATTTCCCCCTCCTTCAACACCCAGTTAAATGCCTTCCCAGAAGCGGATTAATGTTACCTTAAATGTTCTGTACCAATCTGCCGTATATCCGTCTGCACCTGGGGACTTGTTGGCCTTAAGATTTGAGATTGCCTTACCAATTTCCTCGTCGGTAATTTCGACAATTAAAGCCTTATTCTGTTCTTCAGTTACCTTTGGTAAATTCAAGCTCTCCAGGAGTTGATCCATCTGGGATTTATCACTAGTTTTCGGTTGAGTGTATAGGTTTCTATAATAATTTTCAAAGCATTTTTGTATATCCTCTGTTTTGTCGACCATTGATCTTGTACGTGGGTCTCTTATTTTGTAAATGTTATTTTTTGCCTGCTGCTTCTTCAGTTTATACGCCAGTAATTTTGTTGACTTACCCCCCACTTCATAATATCTTTGTTTTGTAAACAACAGTTTTTTTTGGATCTCCTGTGCATAGATCTCATTTATCTCTACCCTCTTTCTTTTTATTTCCTGGTATATACCCTCTACCAAATTATCTTTATGTTCCCTTTCAAGCCTTTTTAGATCCGATTTTAACGTGTCAAGTTTTAGCTGTCTCATCTTTTTTAAGTATGCTGATTTGGCTATTAGCTTCCCTCTCATCACGGCCTTACACGCATCCCACAGTACAGACGGAGACACCTCGCCATTGTCATTATCCTCTATATACATCTTTAGCTCCTGCTCTATTTCTGCCTTTGTGTGTCCTTTTAACACGTTTGAGTTTAATCTCCAGACTGTTGTTTTTTTCTCACTAACCAGACGTAATGTTAAATAAAGAGGACTGTGGTCTGATAAATCCCTTACTCCTATATCACATTTCTCCACCCTATGCCTATCTTTATTATGCATCAGGAAATAATCAATCCTCGTGTATATATTATGTGGTGATGAATAGTAAGTGTAGTCTTTACCTGTGGGATTCAGATCCCTCAAAATGTCTACAATATCCAGTTCAGACATCATCATCTTAATTTTTTTACTGATTGCGCTTTTTTTGTATCCCGCCCCCTGAGGCGTCCAGCTGTGAGTTTAATCTCTGGTTCAAATCACCTCCAGCAATCAAAATACCCTCTGCCTCTAGTGTTATCAATTCAAATATCTGTCTATAAAATTTCCAATCTGACCCTGGTGGGGCATAGATGTTAAGAAAAGTTACCACCTCCCCCTCAAGTTTCCCCTTAACCATGATATATCTACCCTCTTTGTCCCCGGTCACAGATATCTTTTCAAATGAAATCATCCCCGAAATCAAAACAGCCACCCCTCGCCGGCGCCCTGATTTGTAGGAGGCGGAAAATATTTGTTTGTAACCATTTCTTGTTAGCTTTGCATGTTCCTTATCCGTTAAATGGGTCTCCTGTAATAAGATTACCCCTACTCTTTCTTTTTTCATCTTACTTATTATCTTACTTCTTTTGATTGGGTTGAGTATGCCATTTACATTATATGAGGCTACTTTAATGCAGTTCTTGGGTGTTGTCATCAATCTCTATTCTGTCTACCTTGTGTCTCTCTCCTATCCTCTCTGTCATATCCCCCCCTATAGCTACAGAAACAGTAATAAACAACATTGAACAACCTATAACGAATGTGTAACTTAAGTACCTTTAAACACAGTACTGAACGAACTTCCTTTAGTGAGGTCTGCTTTTTGACCTTCTTTGAGCTCTGGTGAACAGTCCGCTCTGAGGGATGACCTCTGCTCCCTAGGGTCAGAGGGCCCTCGCTGCTGAAAACAGCATCGTTCATGAGTTCGCAACTGCTTTTAGTGCTGCCCCGACGTCCTCGGTTCGTGAGGATATGAACATAGAAAATAAAGTCCTTATAAAACGCTGCAGTCCCAACAAAATTGAATATACATGACTCTCTCACCTCAGCTAATGATATCTCCTGGAAACAGTCAGATGTTCACCTTTTACAACGTTGTTTCATCGGGAGTCCCGGTCTCTCCTGAAGGCTTGAAATTTCTGTTTGTATCCCAGCCGTGTCTCCGTTATCCCATGGCCCGTCTTCACACTGCCCGACGACCATATTAGACGTTTGATCCGCTCCGTCCAGTTTTCCTCCAGTGTCACTACCTCCACCTGGAAGCCTCGAGACCGCATGTCTTTCGTCGCCTCCTCCGCTGTATTATAGAGGCACGTCTCCCCCTCGTAAAACACTCGGAGTTTTGCAGGAAAAGGTGTCTGAAAGCGTATTTTCTTTTCTCTCAGTACTCTTTTTGCCTCCATATATTCCTTGCGTTTTCTCAAAACCTCTGGCGCATAGTCGTGGTCTAGAAATACCTTCCTCCCCTCATATAAGAAACCCTTTTTCTGCCATGCGATCTTGATAAGTTCCTCCTTGCTGCGGAAACTTTGCAACTTCATCACGATTGATCTTGGAGGTGAATCTTTCGGAGGTTGGCGGACTAGAGCCCGATGGGCTCTTTCAATCTTTAACTCCAGCGATGCAGGTAACTCCAGATTCTCCCTGAGGAGGTTTTCGATGAACGTGATCATTGATTGAGCATTACCCTCCGCGCCTTCCTTCACCCCATGGATGCGGACGTTTTCCCTCCTCTCGCGGCCCTCCAAGTCTGTCATCCTGGTCTCAACCTGCATCTGCAGCTCCGCAAGCTCCAACGCGGCTTCCTCCAAGCTGCGGGTGCGATCCTCCGTTTCCACAATCCGCTTTTCGGCGTCATCAATCCTATTGTTTGTCTTCCTGATATCATCTTTGATTTCCTTGAGATTTTCAGAGTTCTCCCGGCGAAACTCTCTTAGCTCTTGTAGGATTGTTTCCAGGTCTGCCATACTTTTAGCAGGTGGCTGTAGCTCTCCTTGGCTCGGTTGTGCCGCTAGCTTAGTGTCCGCTCTCACACTTATGGATTCTGCTAGCTGTACAGCCTGTCCGGGTGGCTCACCTGTTAGCTTAGCTGCCTCGCTATCCTGCTCGAAGTTCAAATCAGCGTTTTTATTCGACTTCCCGGTTTTCTTTTCTTTTCCTCTGTTCTTATTCATTGCCCTTTTTAAACGGTGTCAAATTTATCATCACTTTCTCCAATAGATAGGTTTTTTTGGGCTTTTTCAATCTCAGTGTCGGGGAGCTCCCTCTTTATGCTGCTGCCATGTTGGTATCCGACCGGAAGCCCCAAGATTCCAGATTTCAAGACAGCAAGTTGTGTAGTGTGAACAGTACAGGGATCTGACGACTTTCAAAGTCATGTAGTGTGTCCGTGGCCTTAGAATTTCCATTGAATAAGTGTTTCAGAAAATGTTTAGGCTAGAATCTGGGCTTATTCTACGTTGATTGACGGTGCCACTGTGTGTGTTTGTGCATGTTGGGCTTGTTGGGACATGTACCCTATCTAATTATTTTATTTCTGCCATTATTTTAAGCACATTTCTTTGTGTAGGGAACGCCATGAATGCAATAAATAATTGTCTGAATAATTGTGATCAATATGATTAAAGGTGTAAGTTAATTAAGCAATATCACACGAGAGGGAGTGCTTTAATACTGTAATATCAGCACGGCTGTGATTCGGTCGTAGGCACGGTCTGTTAGGGTGTGCCAAGGGTGGAGGACATTGATTTTTTGGAGGAAAATGAGTCGTTTAGATTAATCGACTAATCAATGAAATAGTCGATAGATTAATTGATAGAAAAATAGTCGATAGTGGCAGCCCTAAATTTGGATCTCTGCTGCATCTGTGGGCTTCCATTCTCTCAGGTGAGCGTTCGGTGCTAGCTCGACAGCTCGCACAGCCTCAGCATACCTGTTGGTTTCGGTCACCATCAGAGCGGTCATGTCAGGTGAAAACATGGACGGAAAATAATCCACCGGGTCACTGCTACTCCATACTCTCTGTGGACCAGGCCTGGGAAGGTTTGAAAACTCCCGTCCTCTTCTTTCCTCAGAGGTGGCTAGTCGTCTCCTGGACAAGCTAGCATCAACCTGACGCCACTTGCTGCTGCCATGGAGCGCCCTCTCTCCCTTCTCCTCCCCCTCCTCCTCTCCTTCCTTCTCTCCCTCCTCTTCAGCCACCTCCTCACTCCAAAAACTCTCCAGCACCCCCTCCAGCTCCTCTTCTTCAAAACCAAAAAATTTCTCGCTGTCACTGTCCCAACTAAAAAACTTGCTTCGTACAGCACTCGCCATTCTCTCGCTCTGTGATCGCCGATAACACACTACATTAATAATGACCGCGAAATTGGCTTTTATAGGACTGGATATGCAAATTAGGTGAACAACAACCACACAGATCATCTTTGTTGACTTTGCTGGCTCGGTTCCTTGTAGTGATATCCTATTCCTACAGACCTGTGTCACTTGTGTGAAGTTGACAGCGTAATGTAAGGTAGTAGCTAACTTATTAATTTTTGTACAAGTAAATGACAACCAGTTTTTTTAAGCAATGTCAATCGGTCAGCCCCATATACAGTAATGTCTGCGTAGGTCAAAGTTTGAGGTAAGACATTTCATAAACTTGTATAGCTAGCTAGCTAGCTGCTTTGTGTTTGGTTTGCTTTACTTTCACTTTACGTTCGGTTAAAACCCACCTTAATAGTATCCACATAAGCCATGCTCCACTCCTAATTTTTAAGTTTGTTGATAATTACATATTTTATGTTGATAACTAATACACACTATGATATAATTATTGGCACAAATTATTGATTCATCAGTTCATTCCATTACACAGTATAATTGTATTTTGATTGGATGAAATGACATCTTTCATTGATGATGCATTTCTGTTGACTAAAGTTGCCCTTGGCACTCTAGAACGTTCATTGTTTTGGTGACTTTAGTTGAGTGGATTAATATTCCATTAAAATGGAGCTCTTACCAATTTAATAAGGTTCCTGCCCTTGCTTTTCCTTGCTGAGTTGTGCAATACACTCTTGGTAATTTTTTTGTAATATCAGAAATGTAATCAGTTAGTCAAATAAGTAACATATTTATTAGCTTTATTCACTTAATTATTAAAATTGATGTCAATGAAAACACTACAACTGTTTGGAAGGTCTTTCATTATCCTCCCTCATTAGAGAGAGAACTTCGAAAATATCTTATGTGGGTTGGTAAGGGAATGACAAGACACTTAGGCCATGTTTCTTAAAATTACAGAAGCCAAACAATTTTTTCAAAACTGAATATAAGTATTGATACTAGTTGGCACGGGTCTTTACTTGAACATTTTTGTGCTTTTATGCATTTCTAAAATGTCTTATGAACTTCACATTTTGGTTGGGTTCTTTTCCATGGAATTTCCATGAAGCAGAATGTCTTTGTAAGAGTCTTTACTAGCAATAAACAGCACAAGTCCAAGCAGATCAAGAAATAAGGAAATCCACTGATTCAATATTCATAGCATGCAGTGTTTCCTGATCAATGATTCACTGTATTATTTCTGTCAGCTGGCAATTCAAATTACATAACAATTTCCTTTTTGTTTCCCAGCCATGGTAAGAGCACCATCCCTAGTTGCTTTTGTTGCATTGACACAGCTTTGGACAAGAGTTCCTCTCTGATTTTGCAAAATGTGCCCATATGCTGTTCTCTTATTGATTGGTTCAGTCTTGTGTTAGTCTGGAAAGTGTTTCTCTCAGTTTGGTTTAAAATACTTGGGGCTCTGTTTAGAGCCGAGGTCACTAATAGGCGGACCGCAGTCCAGGTCCGGACCCAGACGCCGTCTTATCCGGACCCGGACATATAACCGATAAATACTGAGAATTATTAAATTTCGACAGAGCTTTTCTATTTTAATCGGCGCAGCTTTCCTAGCCTTTACGGCACTTGTTTAGCGGCCCAGGAAATTCACAGAGCAATTGCATGCGTTGTAAATCATCTCACGTGATGCTACTCAGCCAGTCAAATCTACGCATTCCGATAAGCGTTGCGACTCGAGTCAGTGAGTGAGGTACACACACACAGTGGAGAGACGAGACGAGAGACAGTTGTCAGAGAAATAAGTGAGAGAAAAGTAATTTCACATGGCGTGCTCTAAAAAGAGAAAAGTAGACAGTGAAAACAGCTTTTAATCAAGAATGGACAGACTCTTACATGTTCATTCTTCCCACGGGCAGTTCAAAACCAGTATGTCTCATATGTTCCAAGACTGTGGCGATATTAAAAGTGGCAATGTGAAGCGTCACTATGAGACAAAGCACAAATCTTTTGAGCAAACATACCCACTCAAATCCAAACTGAGGGCACAGGAAATAAATGATCTAAGAGTCCAATATGATTGATCCACCAGAATCCTAACACATTCATTCATTGCCCAAGAATGTGCTAACGAATGTTCCCTTAAAGTTGCTTGGATTTTGGGTCAACATAAAAAACCATTTACTGACGGAGGGGTTGGCAAGGAGTGCATGAGTGCGGTAGCTGAAACCTTACTTGAGGGAAAACAAAAAGAAGAGTTTTGTGAAAAAATCAAGCAAATACCTATGTCAGCATCATCAGCCACAAAGAGCACCATGCATAGGCTTAGCTGTAGATGAGTCCACTGATGTGTCTGACAATGCTCAGCTGTTAGTTTATGTAAGGTTCTTCAACAAGGAGAAGAAAGAGTTCTGTGAAGACCTGTTAGGTGTTACATCCCATCAGACCAGTACAAGAGGAGAGGACATCTACCTGGCCATAAAGGAGATGTTAACGAAGAGGGGAATAGAGCTGAAACAAGTGGTTTCAATAACCACAGATGGAGCCCCTGCCATGGAAGGGAGAGATAAAGGAGCTGTGGCAAGAATGAAAGAGCCTGAGCTCCATCAATCGGTCCTGTGCTCCACCCTGTCAGACGAGTATACTGAGGTGATGAGCACAATGATGAGAGTGATTAACTTTCTCAGGGCATCCTCTTCCCATCAGCATTGCATGCTCAGGGAATTCCTCAGAGAAGTTGATGCAAATGCTTATGACCTTCTGCTGCACAACAATGTAAGATGGCTTAGCAAAGGCAGGGTGTTGGAGTGCTTTTGGTCCATCCAAAGGGAAATCGCAGCTTTCTTGGCACGGCTGAAGAGCCGGAAGGCAACAGCATTTTCTCTCTTTTTAAAAGATGAGAGGAAGATGGATATTGTGGCTTTTTTGGTTGATATCACTTCACACCTGAATGAACTGAATTTAAAGCTACAGGGCAAGGGCAATTCAGTTTGTGACCTGATGACAGCTGTCCGCTCCTTCCAGAGGAAACTTGAGGTGTTCAAGGAAGACCTGCAGGGAGACTGTGCACGCTTCCCAACAGTGCAGGAACAGGTTCAGGGTGAGAGAGATGTATCTTCATTTGTTGACAAGCTGATTGTAAACTTCAGCAAACGTTTTGACAGCTTCAGCCTTGGACTGCAGCTCACCCTGTTCATTCAGAACCCATTCCTCATCACAGATGTCAGGGGGTTCTCAAAGGAAGTCACACAGCGCTTCAAGTGGGCAAATGCTGGGCCTCTCCGGATGCAACTGGTCAATCTCCAAGCAGATGTGGCCCTGAAAGACCATTTTGGAGGAACTGACCCTGCCACTTTCTGGCTCCAAATGGTCTCGGAGACAGCTTTCCCAGGTCTGAGGAAAGTAGCCCTGTACATCTTGACCATGTTCGGCTCCACATACAGCTGTGAGGTAGCTTTCTCCACTATGAACATTATTAAAACCAAATATAGTTCCAGGCTCACCAATGAGCACCTACACATGTGTATGAGAATGGCCTTGACACCATTCCAGCCCAGATTTAAAATCCTGGCAGGACAAGCTAGAGCTCACTTCTCTAACTGTACAAGAGAAAGTGGGGGAGTGGGATATGAGGGAAAGAGGTGTTAAAGCTGTTCAACTGTTAAGATGTGTTGAGATTGTTTATTATAAAATTGGTTGAGACTGTTAAGATGTGAAATGGAGCTAACGAAAAAGGAAAACTCAAGCTACACTTTATTTAATTTTTCTAAAATTAAGCACTTTATTTTAAGATTTAAGCATTTTTCAAAAGCTCTCTGTTATGTATTTTATTTTTAAATGCAGCCCTTATTTGATTTTATTTATTTATTTATCATTTATTCATTAGAGTACTTATTTATAATTCCTCCAGTTCAATGTGAAAACTGACAATAAATATTGTTGAAATATTATTGAATTGTACTTTATTTGATTTGACAGTCAGTTGTTGACTACATACAGACGTTGATACAGCTACTAGGCTACTTCAATATATAGCATATATATGGCACTGAATTGTAACACAGGTTAGACATTATGATGTTCTGGACCTTTGCTTGAGGAAATTTTCTCTAACTTAACTGAATTTTAATTGAATACTGCTGGCTTAGAGGGTGTAAGAAAGATCTATTCAATGCCCAAGGTGCAGTGATCAAACAGAACATTTTGTGGTGGTACAAATGGTAATTGAGTGAAAGTTGCTCTCTTCCACCTTGCTTTTATTATTTGTTCTGATTTGGTGTGAACCTTTCCTAGAGTGGATTGTTGAAAACACACCATAGGTATGTGGATCCCAATGCTGAGGACATTGAAACTAATTTCTAGGGCTGTACCCGACTTAGAATTTTGTCAGTCGAATCAGATTTGGCTGTTCAATATGACGATTTGACTATTTGTTTCGTTTTTTTTCATATAGGCTATCTGGCAATCAGAAAATCCATTGGCATGAGTTTCAGTGATGATTTCGACCACATTAACATAGTCAAATGCAACAGAGTCGTGGGAACATATTTTTCAGCATTTAACCCTTTCGCGTGTATGGTCACACCAGTGTGATTAGCCGTTTAGCGCGTATGCTAAAACCGGTGCGATTAGAAAACTTGATTGGAAAAATTCTAACTAATTTTAGCTTTGAGGAAACAGCGATTTAACATTAAAAAATATAACAAATGCTAACTGAAAACTATGATTAGCTTAACACGCGCTACAAAGAAGAAAAAATAAATTACATGCGAAGGGGTTAAATTAGCCTTGTAAATAGACTTACTGCCTGCATTCAGTGGTGTACTGGCCATCGGGCATACTGGGACAAATCCCGGTGGGCCGCCACATCGGTGGGCTGGTGGATTGTCAAAAAATCTATAAGGCTTTTACCGGTCCTCTCTGTGTGCCTCTCATCTGCTGAAATGGTTCATTTGGGAGGACTGAAGAATGAACGTTTATTTCAGTAACAAGATACCATAATTTCATGAATGCTTCCGCTGTTAAGGCATGTTGCACAGCAGTTTTCAATGACACACGTTCGTATGTAATCTTTTACTTTGACACTGACAAAGTCACGTCACGATTAGTTCAAACAGAGCTTAGTTGCGTAAGCTTACCAATAACGTGCTCATCTAACCTAAGTAAAATATTGCATTGTCACCACTGTCTTTTAAAATTAACGCTAAATAAAACGAGTTTTCAATGTTAGCTGTGTGCCGTTATCAAGGCACACAGCTAACACAGCTAGCGGGTTAAAGGGAACTTCAGGACCGCTGTTGTCCAAGTTGTACCTAGCTAGCTAGCTTCAGAAGAATATAATTGTTTGCAAAGTCCATCCGCATTAACTAATTAAGAGGTAGTCTCAGTTGTAGACAGAATCATAGCCAAATATACTTTAATTCCCGAGCAAGTCCAGGGCTGAATTTCTTTCCCAGTATATCCCTGCCTGCATTATATGTATAGTAAATCTGTCCAGATAATTGCAGAACGGCCACCTAGCTATGCAACTTACCCGTTTCAAGTGGTTTGCTTTTGCCATCTTCGATGTTGTTGAATGATAAGCGAATTCTTGCATACGGTGTTTACAATTAACTTTGTTAGGGTTGTCCTTCAAAAGTTTGAAATTCCGCCATACTTTAGACTTCTTCTGGGAGATGTACATAGCTAGCCTAGTTTACCAGCTACTCCACCTCAGGTTTCAGTTTCTCTCATCAGTTAACCACCAGCGCATGTTGGCACGTGGATTTTTTTTAGCAAGCATACCAGCTAGCCCTGCTAGAATATAAAAATATATATTTATGATTCCCCTTATTTACAATTTCTCATTGAAATGTTATTCCTGTGCATTTTTGTAAGCTTCTATCTGTTTTATCTTGTTATTGTAACTGACAAACTGACTGACAAAAAAACACTGACTGGCAAAAAAAAAAAAAAAAAAAAACGAATGCTCGACTTGAAGAATCTCAGTCGACTGACGGGTCTCCAACAGATGATTCGACTCGTCAACTTTCAGGGGGCAGCCCTAGTAATTTCCCTTCTAAACATGTCAAGACAGTTTTGAAAGAGATCACATAATCTCTTTGGTAGCTTTAAGGAAACTGTATACATGAAGTGCATTAGTATTGTCCTAGAAATCCAAAGGTGGAGGATACTGAATGCAGATGCAAACTATAGCCTATCAGAATTACAAAGAAAAATTAAGATTTGTTGAATATGTTGAGGTGACATGTCATTAAATATAAATCTGTTTTATGTTACTCATTTTGCTGTATTAATTCGCTTTTCATTGAATGTTTTACTTGTAACTGTAGACAAGCTGTATCAGTAAAAATGATTTAAAATAGAGAAAACCAACAGACATGAAAGTTGAGGATTCTCTTGTCAGTGGTTCAAATATTTTCCATCCCTCAGAGATTAGTCAATAACATACTCATACAAGTTATATAAGGGGATTCGTGGTGTAATCTGTTCTCTCTATATGGTGACAGTTTTATAAATTACTTGCTCTTACAATAGTTCTGTGGGGTACATGCTGGCTGTAATGAAGTGAAAAACACTTTTTAACTAACATATTGATATATATTTTCATTAGAACTTTTCATGCTATTCACTAGAATAACAGTAGTTATCCAAATTATCTTCCATGCCATCTTAGGTTCCCATTGGTCCAAAGCAACATAATGTAATGTAGTTCATTATTAAATCCCCACATTGGGCTAACATAGCATGATCGATATCAGACCTCCAACAGGTAAGGAAATGTAGTGTCACCTAACAAGGTAGAGTGAAATGGCTGCAGAGTGGAGACCTTTTTTATCATGCCTTTGTTTGCAGTGGGGTAGGAGGGATGTCCATGTGAGTTGAGTTTGTATTATGAAACAGTATTGTGTTGTGTTGCCCCTTAAGGGAGTCTACCTGATTGTAGAAACTGCAGCACATGGGTGATTGACTGATCACAGGTGTGCTTCTCGAAGGCAGTTTCAGTGTAGCCACAGGGCTCCAGACTAGCTTTTCCACTGGTAGCACTGGTGCTACCAACTTTCTCAGTTGGTCGCACCAGCATATGATTTAGTCGCACCCTTTTTCTTTCTTTTTGGTACAGCATGGTATTAATCAATGACCTTGCATGCTGATGAATAGCTGTCTTAATTTGCATACCCTAGCTTTGCATTGATGTAAAGATTGACAGTGCCTCGAGACTTGATATTTGCAAAATATTTTAATCTGAACATTAAGTTTCTCTGCCACGAGAAGTGGCTGACAAAATAGGTCATCTTCTATTATATAATTTTTTAAGAAAACAAAAATGTTATCAAATAAAAGCAAAGCATAACAACAGCATGTATGTTTTTACATGTACTCTTATGTTTTTACTTTTTATTATATGTTGCATTTAACCCTTTCTCGCGTATGGTCACACCGGTGTGATTAGCCATTTAGCGCATATGCTAAAACTGGTGCGATTAGAAAACTTGATTGGAAAAATTCTAGCTAATTTTAGTGATTTAACGTTAAAAAATATAGCAAATGCTAACTGAAAACTATGAGAAGCTTAATAATGCTAATGAAAACATAACAAACCATGTAATGTAATACGCGTGCTACATAGCATAAAAATAGAAGTAGAAGTAGCTTTATTTGTCACATGCATGTTGTACAGAGTACTTCAGCAGTGAAATGTAATTGCAACACTCCGACTGTGCAAATAAGTGACACACAGCACACCAGTAGAGATAAAGATAGAATATAAAAACATATAAAATAGAAAAAAGTATGAAAGAATTAGAAATATACACTATTTACACAACAGATACTATGTACAGAGCAGATGAAGAGTCCTGAGGATATAACGTGACATCCATGTTATACAGTGAGGTAATCATGATGAGCAGCAGAAAGCAATAGCAATAACAATAGACAAAGTGCAAACAAGACAGTGCAGGTGTAAAGGAATGTTTGCTGTCCATATGGCCTGTGCAACATGGAATATAAAGTGTCTTGCTGGGTTCTATATACAATAGAGTAAGTGGCTAAGTGGTGGTGTTTATTGTCCGTATGGCCTGGGGAAAGAAGCTTTTTCTGAAGCGCTCAGTCCTGGCCATCAGTGAGCGGAGCCGCTTCCCTGAAGGTAGCCACTGAAACAGTTTATGGTTGGGATGGTGAATGTCTTTGATAATCCGTCGTGCCCTG
Source organism: Megalops atlanticus (assembly GCA_019176425.1). NCBI lineage: Eukaryota > Metazoa > Chordata > Actinopteri > Elopiformes > Megalopidae > Megalops > Megalops atlanticus. The sequence continues at coordinate 41,703,815 of CM032880.1, read as the reverse complement.
AACCTGCATCGCCTGATGTAGATGTCAGGCAATTCAGTCCTGGTAATGCGTTCGGCACAACGGATCACCCTGTTTAGGTCCTTCCTGTCCTGGGAGCTGCTGTTCCCGTACCAGACTGTGATGCTCCCAGTAACCACAGACTGTATGGTGGCTGAGTAAAAGGCTGCTTGTAGAGCTGTGGAGATTTTGAATTTCCGCAGCCGTCTGAGGTGGTACAGGCGCTGCCTAGCCTTCTTCACCACCGTGGAAATGTGCTCCGACCAGGACAAGTCCTCAGAGATTAGTACTCCTACGTACTTGTAGCTGCTTACTCTTTCCACTGGAGTCCCATAGATCTTGAGTGATGCGTACTGGGGGCGCTGCTTCTCCTTTCTGAAGTCAACCACCATCTCCTTGGTTTTGGAGACATTCAGGTCTAGGTTGTTCTCCTTGCACCACGCTGACAGTTCTGCTACCTCATCCATGTAGGCTGCCTCATCGTTGTTATGGATCAGCCCCACCACCACCGTGTCATCTGCAAATTTCACAATGGCGTTGGAGCTGTGGCGGGCCGAGCAGTCGTGCGTGTAGAGGGAGTAGAGCAGGGGACTCAGGACGCGGCCTTGGGGGGCACCAGTGTTAAGGGTGATGGTTCTGGAGTAGTGCTGTCCAATCTTTACTGCTTGCGGTCTGTGGGTCAGGAAACTCAGGACCCAGGAGCATAGTGACGGACTTAGCCCCAGATCACTGAGTTTGGAGGCTAGTCTGGAGGGGATTATGGTATTAAATGCGGAACTGTAGTCGAGGAACAGCAGTCTTGCATAGTTCCCTTTACCAGTGTCCAGGTGGGAAAGAGTGGTGTGGAGAGCATGTGATATGGCGTCATCTGTACTTCTATTTGAGCGATATGCAAACTGTATAGGGTCCAGAGATTTAGGAAGAGATGAGCAGATGTAGTCTTTCACCAGCCTCTCAAAGCACTTCATCGTCACTGATGTCAGTGCTACTGGGCGATAATCGTTTAAGCCAGCTGGGTTTGCCTTTTTCGGTACGGGAATGATGGTGGAGCGTTTGAAGCACGTAGGGACGATGCAGTGTACTAGGGACATGTTGAAGATGTAGGTAAACACCGGGGCTAGCTGGTCAGCACAGGCTTTCAGCACTTTCCCTGGTATACCATCCGGTCCCGCGGCTTTCCTGCAGTTCACGCAACGTAGAACTCTTCTGACGTCGTGCTCCGAGACAGAGAGTGGGCGCTCTTCTGCCGTTGGTTCGAGCCTTGGTGTTGCACAGGCGCTAGCAGCAATGCTAGCTGTGCCGTCGCCGTGACCGCTTGAGCTGCTGACCTCGAGGCGAGCGTAGAAGGAGTTCAGGTCATTCACAAGTGCAGGATCAGCTGTGGCCGAGGTGTTCGTCTGTCCCCTGTACTCCGTTATGGTCTTAAGTCCCTCCCACATGCGTCGGGTATCATGATCGCACAGCTGGGTCTCCACTTTGTTCCGGTACCTCCGCTTGGCTTCCTTAATCGACTTCCGGAGTCTGTACGACGCCGCTTTGTATGGGGACATGTCTCCTGAGATAAGCCCTGCGTTGTAGGCAGCAGTGCGTTCCTTCAGAGCCTTGCGAATCATTTTATCAACCCACGGTTTCTGATTAGGGAAGACCCTAACAGTCTCCGTAGGCACAATATCATCGATTAGCTTAGCAATGAAGTTCGTCACTACTTCCGTAAACACGCTGACGTTCTCAGAGCTATCCCAGAACATGTCCCAGTCCACGTCACCGAGTGCAGACTGCAGCATTGCCTCTGGTCCAGCGTTTGACCTCTCTGGTAGCTGGTACTTCCTGTCGTATCTTTTGTTTATATTCCGGAATAAGAAATATGGCGGCGTGGTCAGATTTTCCGATAGCCGGCAGAGAGACGGCTTTGTAGCTGTTCTTGTACGGGGTGTAACAGTGATCCAGCGTGTTACTGCCCCTGGTTGGACACTTGACATGTTGATAAAAGTTTGGCAATATCCGACATATCCGAAAAAAAGTTACGTGCGAAAGGTTTAATTGCCTTGGGTGTTTGATCTCGTGTTATTACTGTTTTTACTGCTGCACAACCAATTGCCCCTCTGGAGACAAATAAAGTTCAACTTAACAGCAAGCATTAATTAAAAGTAGTACTTTTTCTTCTTCACTGGCTCAGTCAGTCTCTCCCTGCCTGCACCTGCACTCTCCCTGCAGCCTGCACTCTCATCATCAGTTGTGTCTGAGTCGGGACCTCTCGTTGGCTCTCCCTCTCCACCAGCCTCCTTCTCTCTCTCCTCATTTTGTTTTTTAAAATAATCAGCTATAGACCGCTTCATCTTTGGAACATGGTAACAGCTAAATGGATTGTTTTGCGCATTTCATCATCAGTGCGCGTGTACATTCGCGTTAGCGCTCCACTGTAATCACTCTCTGTCTTGCTCTCTCTCTCTCTCTCACACACACACACACACACACACACACACACACACACACACACACACACACACCAATTCTCACTCCCTCCTGGTGTTTCACGTGATATACAATGATGATTAAAAAAAAAAAAAAAAAATGGGGGGCATATTTGCAAGTCACACTGGTGTGCCTAGTTATAAAATTTAGTCACATTGTCTCCAAAAATGGTCGCAGTCTGGAGCCCTGAGCCATGCCTCTGCAGCTGAGAGTATCTTAATGTCTTGAGTTTGGCAGCCTGATTAACATTTGCTACTGGCTGTTGGAGTGGTTGGGAGTTGGTTTAATATGGTACAACCACTCAGAGGGTGACCATCACTAATCATATCCACTAATAGTCATTTTAAACACACATGCTTAAGACTTTCAGTTTAACCCTTTCGTATGTGACTTATTTTATGCTATGTAGCGTTGTTTTCATTAGTGTTATTAAGCTTCTCATAGTTTTCACCCCTGCATTTGCTATACTTTGTAACATTAAATCACCATTTCCTCAAAGCTAACGTTAGCTAGAATTTTTCCAATCTAGTGTTCTAATCACACCGGTTTGTCTGTACGCGTGAAAAGGTTAATCACACCGGTGTAACCGTACGCGCGAAAGGGTTAAATGTACAGCTGCCAAAACATTTTTGACCTTTAAAAACATTTTAGGTATGTTTTAGTGTTTTGCATTCTTTGAAGGACAATGCGGAACAGCATGTATTTATGTTATGTTAGTTTCTGGGTGAACTGGTTATCTGATAGTGTTGTTTATTATCCTTCCCTTGTTCTAAGGTGGCTGGGCGAAAAGGTTTCCCCCATGTGATTTATGCACGGTTATGGAGGTGGCCTGACCTGCACAAGAATGAACTGAAACATGTGAAATACTGCCAATTCGCCTTTGACCTGAAGTGTGACAGTGTCTGTGTGAACCCTTATCACTATGAGAGGGTGGTGTCACCAGGAATTGGTGAGTGTTCATGTATTTTGATGCAAAGTTGCTGTTACAGAAGCTAATTCTTTTGCCCACAAACTGACGTTCCTGATCTCATGTTTCCTTATAGACCTGTCAGGACTGACATTAACCAGCTCTGGTAAGTATGTTTTGTTTTCTGATATGTCAGCTCCCTTATTTCATGCTTTTTAAATAATTTTCCAGATAGATCTACCCTGGCCAACATACAGAGCATTAGTGTTAAGAAATGCAGGGAACCAGGGGAACCTAGTTCGAGAGACTCCTGGAAAATAGTGAAAATGTTAACAGGGATACACATAAAAGGCATCAGTAAATCGCAGCAGCTCCATTCTCTTCACAGTGATGCGGACAGGTAGGGCTGTGCGATATGACAATATAAATCATGTGACGATAGAAGAACATCTATTGTTTCATATTATGCTCTATCGTTTATTTCGCTGTGTCGCAAATCACACACTTTACAGCAACATTTTTCGTCATCTGGATGACACTTTGCATTCTTCCACACAGCACGGATGCAGGCAGGAAATTTGCAAGAAGGGCAGGCAACACAAACAAACATGGAGGGGATTGAACTTGACACAGAACTGTAGTTGAAAAGTGTTTTCTATTTACCTTTTTATATTTTATACATTAATATTTTACATTTTGTTACATGCTTATCCTTTTCGCATGTAACTTATTTTTATGCTATGTAGCGCGCGTGTTACTTTACATGGTTCGTTATGTTTTCATTAGCGTTATTAAGCTTCTCATAGTTTTCAGCAGTGTTGTGTATGAACATGTTAAAAGAGCGCGTTCATTGAACGTGCTTATTTTTTCGGTGAACTTGAACGTATCCGTTTGCAACTAAAGAACGTGAACTTGAGCTCATTCAGTTTTGCGCAAGATTCAGAATCCTTGGGTGTGTTAAAGTTACTGCTTGATGAATAAACACGGACAGCATTATTTCATACTTGAGACGTTTTCATTAGTGCAACTCATCAGATAGACAACTTGACAGCTCGCAAGCAACTGCCCATGTCCCGCGTAACAATCACTGCGTGTGTAGACGTACACATAAAATAGTCCCTGGAGCAGCTCATTTAAAAAATGGAAGAAATGAACTGGGACTGTGAACTTGTTCAAAATTCAAAATTGTGAACTATGAACGTGAACTTGTTCATTTTAATCTGTGTGAACTGAACTTTGAGCTAGCTCTTGTGAAGTGTGAACTTGCACAACACTGGTTTTCAGTTAGCATTTGCTATTTTTTAACGTTAAGTCGCTGTTTCCTCAAAGCTAAAATTAGCTAGAATTTTTCCAATCTAGTTTTAATTGCACCGGTTTTAGCATACGCGCTAAAGGGCTAGTCACACTGGTGTGACCGTATTCACAAAAGGGTTAATTGAAAATTTGCACAAAGGTTCTAAATAAAAGGAGAAAAATAATCAAACATGAGTAAGTACCTTTTAATTGTCAAGTATATAATTCAGAATGTAATAAGAAATAGGCCTTTCTGTGTGGTCATTTTATATAAACTATTTATTCATTGAATTTACAGAAAATGTGCTATATCGTGATATGTATCGTTATCGGGATATGAAATGACCTATATCGGGATATGAGATTTTGGTCATATGGCACAGCCCTACAGACAGGGGATAACAAGGTGGCATTGAGCAGGCTATGCCTGAGGCGGTGCAGTGACAGCCCAGTAATCTAGTTCTTTGCGGCTGTTAGATCAGCAGGAGGTAATCTGCAGCTCTAGCAGGTGCTCCAGAGCATGGGGGGGGCAATAGAGAAGTTTTATTAGGAAGATACACTTGAAGAGAGGATCGATTAGATCAGTGGTTCTTAAAGTTTTTGTCTGGCGACCCCCCAAAAAACATTGGTCAAGTCCTGCAACCCCATTCTTTCCCAACCCACTGATTTGACAGCATACTGTCATGGTTAACCTACCTCAAGTGTTAACCACTGCATAAAACGGAAAGCAGAAGCTAAGATGTAACAAGTATAAGGGTTTATTGTTCACAACAAGAAGTGCAATGCAAAAAACATCGATGTGGTCTATGTATATTGCATGCGTAGGCATGCAAATACAGTACAGATGACAGTACCAAATGCCCGCCCATAATTTTTTGCGTCCTCTGACGGTAGAGACGGTCTTTAGAAATGTAAAGTTTTTGGAAATGTAGCCCACTCAATCACTTGCTATTTTTAAACAATAGTCTGATAGCTAGTTACTACTTTACTATCTATCTAAGCTATCTAATGTTTCTCTGTCGTATGTCTACACATTTGAAATATTATACGATATTTACATTTATGTGACTGTGCTCTAAAACTTAGTTAGCTAGCTTAGCATTAATGGCGCACACAGGCTACCTTGTCAGATACAGTAGCTGATGTACCTGTGCATATCTCATGACATGTTGCTAGCTAGCTAATGTTTTTGCACTTTGTCTTGTGTTACTGCAATGCTAGAGCAAAGCAAATGAGATGCCTAATGTTTTCAGCGCTATATGTAACAGTTGGTTATAGCTAAAACACGGGTTGCATTTTCTGATGATTGTCTACACTATCGAAATATGCTACCAGTCGTTTTATGGTGGTATAATTTTCTTCTAAGGTCATTTTAGACAATTTTTGTCATTTTATATATTTTAAATATGATAAGTATAATATCATGTTGGTAGCATTTTCTGACAAGATCCATTTGTTGCCTACTAAAAATGGTACACAACCTAGGGTAGGCTACCTGCGGTAGTATAGTTAGGGTAGCAAAGATCGATGGCTGCAGATAGGACATTTCAACAAGGTGGGTCAACACGACAGAACACCCAAAATCATTTATGAAAAACAAATCAAAGTTATGAAATGGTCCTACCGATCGTACCCAAGCCTTCTCTTTTTGGGGAGGGGGGGTTTGCAAATAGGCAAATACAGTTAGTTTGATAATTTACACAATTTAGTTATCTTACGCTGACTTTACTAACGTTTGACTTATCAAAATGTGCTTCCTATCGCTAACGTTACTGTTTCTATAACACGTCAAAATCATGTGAAAGTTGCTGCCTTCCGGTAGCATTTTTTGACAAGGTAGCAATAGTTTATAGACTATGCTATCAATTCCTGAGACCGCTAGCAAAGTCTGATAAGGATGCAAAAAATGGCAGAACACCGGTCCGTTTCTTTCTCTCGAAGGAACAGTATGGAAACACTCTCAATTGTGCATCTAGGCTACTGAATAATTTAAAAAACGATAGATTTAAATTTTAAAAACTTTAATTTTTCAAAAAACCTGTTTAATACATTCAGACAGAAAATCATCTTGCGACCCCTCCCATTTTTTGGCGACCCCCTGAGGGGTCACGCCCCCCAGTTTAAGAACCGCTGGATTAGATGAGGTAGAAAGTAGAGAAGCCTGCATGCATAAGAAAAAACCCTGCAAAGTAAGGCTATGGCAGCACAACAAAGTTATGGGACACAGAGGGCCATCACAGTCATGAGGTCAGACCCAAGGTTGTCACCTCCAGATGACAGCTGGAATACAGAAGTAGCACGCCATTACCTAGGAACAACACTTTCCACCAGTGAGACTTCTTAGTCCATTTCAGTCCTCCAAACCCCATCCCTTAACCAGAGGATTTACAGAAAAGGTAAGTTTTAAGCTTAGTAGAGGTATCTTTTTGTCAATTCAGAATTTAATAGGTTGCAAGTGAAGGGCAGCTGAGGATTCATGTGCTCAAATCTCCTCATTCTGTTTGAATGCATGCAGCTGCATTTTGGACCAATTGCAGACCCTTCACTAAGGTGTTTGCACATCCAGATAGCAAACATTACAATATTCTGAGTTAGAAGTAACCAAAACAAGAACTACCTTTACTGTGTCATGTAGGGACAGAATTTTCCTTTCCTTGATTTTAGTGATGTTCCAGAGGTGATAAAAAAGCAACCCTGGAGATGCTTTTTATATGCATTCCATGTGTGGTCTGGATCGGTGGTTACACCCAGGGCTTTGATGGCAGTGAGATGCTATCAAGGTTTAAGATGTCATCAGATCATTTCTTAGGAACTCAGAGCCAACTTCTAACATCTCAGTTTTGTCCGAGTTTAGGAGGAGGAAGACGATTTATATATTTTTATGTCTTTAAGACAGATTTCTGTCCTACAGACTTGCACAACCATGTCAGGTTTGACTGATATATACAACTGGGTGTCATCCATGTAATCGTGGAAGTTAATGCCATGTCTATAGATAACATTGCCAGGTGGTAACATATATAAAAAGGAAAGCAGAGGTCCAAACACTGATCATTGATGTATACCAGATCTTACCCTTGAGCTTTTGGTGGAGTCATTGTTAATGGGGACAAAATAATTTCAGTCTGATAAGTAGTCTCTAAACCATGTTAGAGCTAGTGTATAAAGTGTATAAAGATATGTGTATAAAGATATGATGATCAATCGACTAGGGCTGTGATGCAGTCTGACATCTGACTGAAAAACATCTAATTTTGCTGGAGTGTAGGAATGAGTGAACTTATTGAAAAAGGGGGAGGTTTGAAATGGGCCTGTGGTCAAATAATTCGTTGGGGTCAAGGTTTGGCTTCTCGAGGAGAGCTTTAGTAACTGCTATCATGTCCAATACATAGAGGACATGATAAAATCCTACAAGCCTGCAAAAGTGCTGTGCTCTGCTACCTCGTTGCCTCCATGTCCTGAAATACTCTTCCCAGTACTGGCTCCACACTGGTGGAATGAGCTTCCTGTCGAGATTCGGACAACAGACTCCCTGGACGCCGTCAAGAAAAAACTCATCTGTTCAAGCTGTATCTGTAGCTAAAAAGTACCTTCCCCCCTATGTATGTCTATCTATCCTATCGATTGAAAAAAACTCCACACTAGACTAGCACTTAACTTTGTATCATAGTGACCTCAATGTCTACTCTTAGCATAGTGATGCACTTATTTGTAAGTAGCTCTGGGTAAGAGTGTCTGCTAAATTATGTAATGTACTTTGAAGGACTGATGTATGTATAATGATGTTAGGGAGGCTGTGACGGAGAAAGAATTCTCCGCACAAACGTGCGCATCCGCCTCGCTATGGCCTCGTGGCCAGCCAACCCACTCTGACACCATATGTAGCAAAGGCAGAGAGCAGTCACCCCACTCGGCCTCGAACCTGGATCTACGGGGTACCAAACCTGCGACTTGACCGCAACGCCAAAGAGCCAGGTTCGTTGGTATGGCAGTCAGAGTGCATACTCAACTGTAGTGACGGCACTCCGTCATACGCGGCGAGCAGCAAACGGGACGACAACAGATTGAGGTGAACGAAGACAAGATGTTTAATAGTGCTATACAACAAACACAACAAAGAAATAACTATTTACAATAATGAATAAATAACACTGGGCAATTGTTCCCAGGTGCCGCCTTCTCTTACACAGAGTCTATACTCTCCTACAGCCTTCTGCCAAATGATGGAACTTGGGTGCTTAAAGTGTGAGCCCCGCCCTGGACTAACTCATTACCTGGGTCAAAATATTAAAATCAATGACATGAATAGAGCACAAAATTATGACAATAATTCATCCCATAATGAAATACACACATTCCATTGACAATCACACATTTCCTTTCAAATAAACATATTGCGGGATAAAATTCACATTAGCAGCACAACCTCCCCCTTCCACGTTACAACAGATGGGAACTACGCTACCCATAATGCTATATAATTCCCATGACCAGTGTACGCACTCATTTTGCCTGTTGCCGGCAGCAGCTCTAACTCACAGGTGAGTCGTTTTAACTTTTAATTGCACTTATCACATTTCGTCTTAAAGTAACAATCATAATTTCTTGGCTGTCAAATTGGCAAACACGATTGCTTGGTTTTGTGTGCACCCGAAACAAAGCGTTCGTGTTCGCTGCATTATCGTTTTAGAAAACCCCGAGCAACAACAAGCAATCCAAACAATGCTATACATTGTTGTTACAATCCTATACACTGTTGTAACAATCTTCTTCCTTTTACAGGACTGAACACAACACTTCTAGCCAAAGGAATAAACTGATACAATTTAAACTGAGCCGTGTATTATTTTAACATTACGCAAAATGCATCCATTGACGCCCCCCGCTTCCTCATAGCGAGGCGGATGTGCACGTTTGTGCGGAGAATTCTTTCTCCGTCACAGAGGCACTAATAACATTTAGTAGTGGTGTGCTGATCACCAGTAGCACTTCTTTTAAGAGCTTTGTGGGTATGGGGTCTAATAATCAAGCAGATGATTTATAAGAAGTAATTAAAGCAGTAAGTTCACTAAATTCAACTAGAGTGAAGAAGTTTAAGCCTGAAGTCAGTCTTGTGGATCTCTCACCATCCATATGTTCTGAGACCAGTGGGACCAAACTTACATCATAGGCTGTGGGATATGGTTTAGACATTAGATATGGTTTTACAGGGTGTAGTTTTTGTTAAATTATCAAAACAAACACCCATTTTGTTTTTAATGGATAAGTAAGCAGATACTGCCTCAATGGCATGAAACTTGGGTAGCAGTTCAAGGGAAATCAGTTTAATTATGAGTTGTGATAAATTGCTTTCTGATATTTATGCCTTCCCCAGCTCCCTCAAGTCTTATGGTCAAAGATGAGTATGACTTGGATGGCCAGAACCCCCCCTCCAGGACAGAGACTTTCAGCTCCCCTGCTTTGATCCCCCCCTCAGAAGCCAGTACCTCTGCCTTCTCCAGCATTACAGTTGGATCTACCTGTAAGATACCACTGACTCATCTCTTTTACTCCTTTTCATGCATGTTCTCCCTGTCTAGAATTCTCTCACTTTCTCTTTTTCACCTTACATCTCTGTGGCATTCTGCATATCTTAGTCATTCAGGAATTTTGAATACAGTATACTTCTGCAGACATACTCACATAAAGCTCAGTTCCTTGGATACATTAATCTTTTCTTCAGTTTCCTCTCTGTTCTACCCAGTAGGGAGATGTTGAACCACTGTGGAGTATGAAGCTTAGTGTTTCTGTGCAGTGCCCAGTCATTGCAGTTGTTTGTGTGTGCCTGTATTTTATGACTAGGTCTTCCCTGGCTCAAAATAAAATGATGAAAATGGCTGTAAAAGGAGTAGCTAGCTGAACCTGACCATGTGTTGTGTGTGTACGGGAAAACCCAAACCAACAAACCCAAAAAAAATGGCACAAGGCAGACATTCCAGTCTAAGGTAGCAAAAGGTAAACTCACCAATACTAGGGATCTCCTCACAGGCCAGCTCTGTCCTCTGGGCTTATTTTCATTTAAAAACAGTCCCAGTTGTACAGTCAGTATATACAATGGACCTACAGTGTTTACCAAACGACTTAAAATTGTGAAAGCCCCTGACAAATCCTGTATGCTGGTCTCACCATCCAGACTGCATTCAACTAGTCATCTCCGTTTAGTTCATACTTTCTGCCATATGTTTCTCTCTCCTCCCTCTTCTGGTTATTAACTCACCTGTATGGGCTTACCTGGAAGGGAGGCTGCCTCTAGCTGCATGGTTATGTTGTTGCATGTATCAGATAAAACCCAAAAGAATAGCTGTGAACATGCATAAGGAGAATGTGTGGCCCTAACCGTAACAACCCTCCTCAGCCCAGTCCACCAATTTGCGATCAGGGAGCCACAGTGGGGAAGGCCTGTTGCAGATAGCCTCAGGAACAGGACAGATCTCACAACAGAATGGCTTCACCTCTGCTCAGCCTGCAACCTACCACCACAGTAAGCCCTACCGTCTCTGTATATGCCCTTCCTATAAATGGAGGCCACACCCTTTCTACAGGTCCCACATAAAATTTAATAGAAGCCTCACCCCCTGCAGTCTCTGCTCACACCTATGATTATTAAAGCTGTAAACATCTTTAAAGCCTGTAGAATTTTCAGCTCAGCTTTGATTAGTGTCTAATTTCTGATACATACATGATGTTTTTTGTTTTGCAGAAATTTGAATTAACTTAAGGATCACACAGGTAGTAATCATAACAGCTTGGAGGTTAATAATTCAGTGCAGCATATTACTTTTGTCAGTTTTTACTAACCTCACAAATGGCAAGAAGTAACTTGTCAGCAAGTATTTGTTTTTCATAGTTGCAAAAATGACCACACTTAAGAAAAATGGCTGCTCCCGAGTGGCTCAGTCGGTAAAAGCACTCGTTCCAAGTGTAGACTGAACACTACGGCCCGGGTTCGATCCCGGCCGTGTCACTAGCCGACAGTGACCGGGAGCTCACAGGCGGAGCACATTGGCTTCGTTCCGCCAGGGATAGGGGTGGGTACATCGGCAGGGGCTTCGGTCCCATTAGCAACAGTGACCCCTGCTGGTCGATCGGGCGCCTGTGGTCCACGTGCCAAAAAAAGCTGCATATGAAATGTCTTCCTCCGACTCATCTCTGTGCTAGCTTGGCTTGTGGACCGCAGAGCGAAAAGAAGCAGCGGCTGACATCACGTGTCTCGGAGGAGGGCACGTGCTTGTCTACGCTCTCCCGGATTGACAGTGGGGGTTGCGCAATGGGACCGAACATCGATGACTAATTGGGCATTCCAAATTCGGGAGATTGGCCATTCCAAATTGGGGAGAAAAATGAAAAAATGACAAAAAATAAATTAAAAAAAAAAAAAAAAGAAAATGGCTGACTTAGGTCTTGTGGAAGGTGTGTGTGATTCTTTTGTACAACTCCTGCAACAGGTGCAACCTCCACCTGGACGAGAGACAGCAGTTTCACATCCAGCGTCCCTCACCATCAAAATGGACATTTACAGCACCACCCACCAATACCCCATACAGGGCACTACTGTAAGTTCAGCACACATAACGCACAACTTGAGTATGGTGGGTGTGTATTACATATGTATGTGACACCTTTTTCTCTTCCAGGGCCAGTACACAATGAGATCGCATTCCAGCCCCCAATATCTAACCATCCAGGTGAGTTGCAACCACAAGTCCAACACTGTATTCTCAAGACCTCAAATTGCCATAATAATTGGTCATTTAATGCAAATCATTACAACAGCATAATGCCCAAGTCTTGGTTTTCCCGGTATGAATTGTTGATGGGGACACACATGTTATGTTTTATGGAGAAATACTGTTTAATTATTCTGCCACTGCTAAATAATAGGTCCTGGGAGGAATTTATCCTAGAGCTTTATGTTTAATTCAAATCGCTCACCCATCATTCACTCAACATACCTGATACTCCTTTTACCACACTCTTCGGTCATAGTTACCATAACAGATGAAACTTCATTTTTTAGTGAATTTGAGCCCACTATCTATTGTACTGTAACGGAATAATTTGGATTTTTAAATCTTAATGAGTCATTTTGTTGTTTACATCATCATCTTTGCATTGTGTTCTTGGTATTTGTATTTTTAATCTGGCTTTTTGCATTATGTTTGAGACTGTATATGTTTCACAAGCATGCATAATAAAAAAAAAGTCATAGAATCAGCCATTCAGGCACCATGAAGACATTATACAAACTTCCATTGAAGGTGACTGAACATATATGGTACAAAAAACAGGTTATTGGTAGAAATTGTGCATAACAGAATTAGTTTGATTCTGGGGTCTTTATACTGGGCAAGAATATCCCCTGCTTCATTCAGTGCCCACAACCAGTAAGGAGATATGCTGATCCAGACTTTGCTTGCTCATGAACAATAGTCTAGACCTGGCACTGTGCCATCAATAAATAATACATTGTTGTGTTAATCAAGATATGTAGTTCTCTGTGTTCATTACCAGAAGATATAACCAGTGCATTGGTGTCACAGTACAACGATGAATACATTTATGGAGGAAATAGCAAACAACTGCAGAAACAGGTACTTGTATTTAGTCATGCACACTTGATTTTTTGAAAGGAAACTGTTACTTGACACCATCCACATTCGATGTGAACAGACATTTTGCATTAACAAAGGGTTGTGCAGACAGTTTACGGTTTTACTGGATTGTAGCCATTTGATTTGAATTAGTAATGGGCATTGAAATGCAGAAGAACTGTAGTTTAGAATGTGGCATAATCACAGAAATGCATGCAATAGGAATCAGTTTTTTCCTCTATATATGTGTTGCCATCTGTCTAAACCTGCACTCTCCAATGCCTGTCCCTCAACAAGAGAGTAATAGGCTTGATAGTAATAATACTAGTAATAATAACCCTGGAGCCACTTTACCTTGCCATTTTCTGTGTCTTGCTGTTATATGCAGCAAGTGTGTACTGGTAGGTGTGAGTTTTAGAAAAGTATTTCACAGATTTTGTGCAGATCAACTGATCAGTGATAGTAGGAGAACTGACTGATGTTGTAGGCTTATTATGAGGGTATGTTGTAAGACCATTGCTGTACTTTGAGCATGGAACCCCTCACATTTCCCAGAGGAGCGAAGAATTATTATAGGGTCTGATAAAATAGTGTTTTGCCCCATTTTTTATAGCTAAGAATACACAAGATGTGTATGGCTTAACTCATCACATAAAAGTGCAGTGTCTTATTCATGCAAAGCTGTGTTTGAGAGGAGATATGACATTGTGATGGTGCTCTTCGTTTCTGCCTAGCACCTGAGTACTGGTGCTCCATTGCCTACTTTGAGATGGATGTGCAGGTGGGTGAGACCTTCAAGGTACCCTCCACTTGCCCCATTGTGACTGTGGATGGGTATGTAGACCCATCTGGTGGTGATCGTTTTTGCCTGGGCCAGCTGAGCAATGTGCACCGGACCGAGGCCATCGAGAGAGCTAGGTAGTGAGCTACATTTTTCTTACATTACATGCTGTGTCTTATTAAAGTATTTTAAGACACAGACACAATTCTTACTAAAATATTAAAATATTCCAACATATATTAACATGTGTTGTATTAAACTATCTTAATATGATTTAACATGAAGTTTATTAAATTGTCCTAACATCCTTAACATGTCTTGCATCACATCAAGGCCAAATTCCACTGAGCCTTTTTTTCCTGTACCCTCAGGCTGCACATTGGCAAAGGTGTACAGCTGGAGTGTAAAGGGGAAGGTGATGTGTGGGTACGTTGTCTTAGCGACCATGCTGTCTTTGTTCAGAGCTACTACTTGGACCGGGAGGCCGGCCGTGCCCCCGGTGATGCAGTGCACAAGATCTACCCCAGTGCATACATCAAGGTGGGATTCCAGCCTTTAGCTGAAATTTGAGGGCAGAATGTTCTCATTGGCAGTTAGAAGTTACATGATTTCTCTGCTGCTCTGTCATCCTCAGGTATTTGACCTGCGCCAGTGCCACAGACAAATGCAGCAGCAGGCTGCAACTGCACAGGCAGCTGCTGCAGCTCAAGCAGCTGCAGTTGCTGGGAATATCCCAGGACCTGGCTCTGTGGGTGGCATTGCCCCTGCAATCAGTAAGTATCCCACTGTCATCTTGTTCCCAGTTTTACTTTAATTCTCTTCATGTCATGTCATCCTGCCATTAGAGTCAAAGCTATATAGCACAGCAGTATCTGTTGTATAGGTTAAATAAATACTGTTCTATTTTTCCTATTTTAACAACACATTGCCATTGCAGTTTTTAATGGTAAAAACCTAGCTTTGTCAATAATCGTATTATAGTCTGTCTAAATGAATTACATTTCACTAGCCTTAACTAAGTTATCCTGTAAATGTGCTTCAGCCTGACATATTTCAAAATATCTTAATAAATTAATTTTAAATTAAGCATGTAGCCACATTTCAGTAGATGTTTCTTCTTTTTAACGTAAACACAAAAACACAAAATCCAACCAGAATGTTTTGCCTGTAGATGGTAAAGTCTCTCACAGCAAGCAATTTCCAAATTGTTACTTTAGTACATCTTAATTAGGTAACTAGGTATTGCAATATTTTCTCTATTAATAAGCCAGCTTGCTAGCGTTCTTGCTGAATAACTGACAGCAATCTAGTTTGTATACTTGTAAATATTGTAAGTTCAAGTGCTAATATTTCTTTGACTTTGCAATGGTCAGGATCATTGCATAGGTTTCTGGAGTATATGTGATTACATTATGGGCAAATTAAGTTGGGGAATAGGAGAGTTGGGAAGAAATAACAAAATGGTTAAAATTTGAGCATCAGTTGCATGGCTGAATGAAGTTGTATTGATGTATGAGGTTACATGAGCTTAGATGATGCAAAAGTGTATTTAAGGACTGAGACCTGTGGGTCATTAAGGTTATTTCTTTTTGAAACAACATAAAGTTTCTGATTCTCAGTGCTGTATAGCAGTGTGCCCTCTCAAGTTGTACATTGGCTGAGTGGCACACTTGAAATCTCAATAGCAGTGCTGAATGTAATAGTAATTGCAATAATGGGTTACAGACAGCCATTATGAGTCTGAAAATGTTACTGCTGTCATCATGAATGAATGTGAGGTTCTGTCCACCAGGTCTATCGGCAGCAGCTGGTATTGGTGTGGATGACCTCCGTAGACTCTGCATCCTGCGAATGAGCTTTGTGAAGGGCTGGGGTCCGGACTACCCCAGGCAGAGCATTAAAGAGACCCCCTGCTGGATTGAGATCCACCTGCACCGAGCACTTCAGCTTCTGGACGAGGTTCTGCATACTATACCAATAGCAGATCCCCAACCCCTAGACTGAGCCAGAGGGGGCACTGCAGACTGTTCTTGCTCCACACAGTTCTTCACTATGATGCTTCTGAGGAACAGGAAAGAAGTTGTCCTCTGTACCACATCAACAGTAGGGACAAAACGTGGAGACACATACATATTTTTTTTTATTTGATTTTGCCTTGACCCCACCCATCCATTACAAACCAGGCCAACGCCCCCCATCTGAACCCCCCAGGACAGTGGCAGGGATCCCTGCAGGTCTCATGAGATTTAATTTAAGATTTGATTTAAGCTTTTCGGTGCGTGTTGCCCTGTTTGTGTGTGACTATAAATCACAAAGCTACAGTCTACACTATTCAGATGGTGCTCATATTGATGAAGTGAGACATCAAGGTGTAAGCCTGCAGTGTTGGTTTGTTCCGCACAGAGGTTAGCAGAAAGGTAGTTAAGTTCACTGCGGCTAGCATTGAAGCTCCTCACAATGGGGCAGATGTTACATGTTTGTTATGGGTTTTGAGGTATGTTGTTGAATTGTAAGTTATGAGATGCTGATGCCAGGAAAAATTATAGGTAGACTATGGTTTTTGCATACAGTTAATGCAAAATTTCACTTCTGTATGTCAGTTTTGATTGATTGATCTCATTTTTTGCCAATGCACACTTTCTTTAGGACTGTTTTGATCTTCGGGTACAGTCTGTCATGTCATTGAATTCAAGTATACTCATTTTTCACTTTCAAAATATTTAATAGTAGCTCCTAAGTAGCTCATTGTTTAAGGTGCTTACCTTGAGTCCAAGCTGAGCTCTATGGCTTGGGTTTGATCCCAGCCGTGTCATGAGATGATGATGACGACCAGGAGCCCACAGTGATTTTCGGGTAAGACAGGCCCAGTATATCCTATTGGTGATTCCAAAAAGAGTGCTTCATAAATGTGTAAACAATATATTGAAAAGAAACATTATTAAAAAGGTTCATAAAACAGCTTGAAATCATACTGAATGTTGAAACAGTGTATGTGTATCTTCACCTAAACGGCTAAGGCCAAAAATATAATGGGCAAACAGCCTTGATATGACAGTGCATTCCTTGGCTCATACATACTTCAAAATTTAGTTTTCAAGTCAAGTAGTCCCAATGAGAAAATATGACTGCTTAAATTGAACATATCTAAACATTATTCATGGTTCATGGCATTGACATGGTGGTGACCTTGGTGACCTTGACTGTATAAATGTGTGCACTATCTTTTGAAAAAAATCTGAGAAAATGGGGCTGAGCTCAAATGGCCCCACTTGGAACAATGCACTCACATGAAATAAGTTGCATTTTGTAACACAAAGCACTCTATTTTAAAAGTAAGAAACATATTTTTTTTAAGTTTTGTTTCCCGCTTAGAAATGCATTTTATCTTGAGTGGTGTGCTTTCTGTAGATACAATAGAAACTAAACCTGTTTTGTAAATACTGTCACTGTAAGTCTTTATTTTTGTAAGTTGCATGTCAGGATGTTTTTGAATCTAATTGAAAAGGGTAGGTCTGGCAATAGATCTTACATCAAGAAGCACAGCACCCAGGTCAGTATTAAACAGAGAGGACAGTTCTCACTTTTAACAAACTGAAAAAAAATTGTCTTCACAGCAGCCTGCTGTCCCAGTAGTTCTTTTAGTTGCAACCCCTGCTAAGGGCTCATTGTAGCTTAATCATTGTAGTCTGCATGAATTCTACGTGACTCTAGGACATATTTATCTGGAGATGATGATACGGAACTGTCATTTCTTGTGGGCTAATTACATGAAGTAATTATCTGTTATTTATTCTGGTCGATGTAAAATCAAGCACCACAACCATTGTGTGTCCTGTGTATTTTCTGTTCTATTTGGAATTGGTGACAGTCATTGCATTCCTTCAAACTTCTCTGACAGCTCTTGTTGCTGACGGGTGACCTTGTGTGACAAATCTGTTATGTTCCTTAAATTTGATGAAGGAAGTGGAAACAGGATGAGATGTTTGTGTGTGAGAGTGGAAAGCCATTGTTCAGGTGAGCTGCTGAGTTAAGACAGGTGAAGTTTGGGATGAACAGAATTAGTGCCAACACTTGGTGAAGCTGGTACCTCTTGTACTCAGGCTTTCAGATGCTCATTATTTGATCGTGTAAATTTAGATGAGAATTTTGACCACTTTAAAAGATGGCAGTTTGGGGACGTGGATATTTCTTGTAGATACTCATAACTAAAAGTGCAGTATTTCAATTTTCAGTTTCATGACACTTAAGCAGTGGAATCCTGCACCTTCACCAAAAATCTGGCAATGATGTTAAAAAAGTTAAATTCTAAAGGGTCATAAACTGCTGATGTAACAGTAGAAATGTGTTTAGAATTTAACACTGGAACAGCCACCTGTCTTCATGCAAATAGTAAAGGTCTAATCTTTGTATGCAATTAAAACAAATTTGGATTAAACTATTGGTATTCAAGTTGGCTTGAATGCAGGTGCTAAATACATGGAGACTAGGAGAGAGATTTATTGTCTTCTAGCAACATGGCTCACTTGGTCAGAATTTAGAGAAGCATGTAAAAGGTAATATGCCAGTGGCAAGATGAAGAAAGACCAGTCTGCAGTCAGTTCTTCAAAATTGTCATTAAATAAAAGGACACTATACACCATTGGCCTAGAGCTTTTCAGTTTGCTTAATGTTTTCAGAAATGTTCAAGATTGTACTGTCACGGTATAGCGCCGCGACGAGACTCAGACGTACCCTATTACAGACGCGTAAAACACGAACATCGCAACACAACACTTTTTACATCTTGCCGGCAAACTCAACAACAGTTGTATTAAGTGTGTGCTTGTATTTGCGTGTATTATCTGTGTAGTGTGTTAACTAGCTGTGTTTTGTTGTTAATGTAGCCATTTAAAGAGCCCGCTAACCTGTTCTGAATAAGGCCTGTTAGAACTGCGGTATTAGCGTTTTAAATAACGACGCACTTATATTTTAACAACAGCGGGTAATGGTTATAAAAGATAACAGAACAATAAAAGTATTTTTAAGAAATGTTTATTTGTTAATTTAACTTTAAAACTCAGCAAGAGAAATGGAAACAAATGTTTACCTAGCTGTTTGTTTCATCCACTGCCAAACAGGTTTTTGAGGAAATGGAAGGCGCCTAGTGGGAGGAGCTACACCCTTATAGCCTGTGGGGTTTAGAGCTCAAAGGAGTTGCTGAAGAAGTGTGTTGAGAGAGGAGGACTGCTAGACTTGGATCTGATTTTCAGATATAGCCAAGCAAGCTTAGTTTCCTTTTTGTTTGTCTGTTTATTTTGTAGTTTTTGTAAATAATTATCACCGAATGTTCCTGCACTGCCACCGTTCTCCACCATTTGCCACCTGTAAATAAATTCCACCATCAGCACCTCGTCGCTGTTCCATCGTCTTCTGTGTCCTCTGCCCTCGGTACACCCTAATATGTAGCCTAATTTAAGCGCATATAGTGTGGGTATTGTTCTTGTATCCCTTATTAGTATTATTATCAGTGTGTGAAATACCCGATGGAAATCGGGGGTTCCCCCTAAATAAATAAGTAAATAAATAATTGTATGTAGTGTATGGATTGTGTGTATGGAGTACAAAAAAATGACATAACCATAAATAATTAAATGCAGAAATAAATACATAAATAAATACATTTTGGTAATGAAAAAGGCTATATCTGTATTTTCACATTTATTTATTTATTTATGCACTTCTACATTCATTTATTTATGCATTTCTACATTTATTTCTGTATTTCTACATTTATTTATTTATGCATTTCCACATTTATTTATTATTTATTTATTTATGTTTTTCTACACTTCTACATTTATTTATTTCTGTATTTCTACATTTCCACATTTATTTATTTCTGTATTTCTGTGTCCGTATGTTAATTGAGTGGGTGGTCCTATACCTCAGTCTAAAGCCGGATTGGTTATAACGGTGCGATTGGATCTACTGCTACTGCCTTGACTTGACTGGGGTTATGCATGTGACGTAACAGTAGGCGGAGTCACTTCAGGTTCCACCGACTGAGTGGCAGAAAGACTAACCCTACGTTCACACTGGGAGCGGCGAAAGCGTCAAAGCGACTGGAAGTCATTCATTTTCTATGTGAGCCAGCGTCTCTCGGCGGCGAGCAGTGGCATGACCATTGGCGTCGCGTCTTGGGCGGCGAGAGCGTCAGAATAAAGTTGAAGTCTGGGCAACTTTATGGTAATGAGCTATGACGCGGTTTGGTGGCAACCAGACGGAATTTAGAAGTGCTCCGCTCTAGAGAATTCTAGAGAACACAACCGTGTAAACTTTTGTTCCCACCAAACATTAGTTCCCAAGCACAATGGAGAAGAGGTTGATAATTAATGTAGGCTACACACAAATTAACGTTATTGTTAATTAAAGACCAAGGCTAGTAAACGTGTCCTATAAACTGCATGTTGAAATTTGACTTAGCACTTAGCAATAATACAAAAGTCACACCACACAAATGGCTTTTAATCAGTTTATTTTGTTAGTTTATTTTGTTACCAAACGTGATTATAATTGTTCATTTCTTTCCTTCATCAATCGATTTCTTACCTTCACATTTAAAAGATTTCACAAAGTTAACTTATAGCCTACCCTACTTGTGGTCAGTTGGCACAAAACGACACGTTTGTTTGCTTTGCGGCCCCTTTAAATAACGTTTGCAAGACCAAGCATTTCAAACGAACTTGTAGCCGCCCTAGGGGGGCTTTCGCCAAGATGGTGGCCGCGTAAGGTGTCTTTTTGCTGAGCTCCTGCACGAAGCATGTAAATTCTTTGAAAAACAATAATCCTCGATTGACTAATGCACTTCTGAACTTAACTTGCTTTTGTGACAACCTGCAACAATCTAATGGTAAGCAGTGACAGGAAAAGAATGCCTAAAAAAGAAAGCAAGTCTGAAGCTCCGCCAAGTAACGCTTTGATAGCCCCGTGCCATGACTATGCTAACACCATGTCAACAGTAGCGGTCGTGTCAGAAGACTTCTCTGCATTACCTGTAACTCCATGTAAATCCCCTGCTGCAAAAAAGGCTCTTTATAGAGTGGAAAGTGAGTCCTCACAAGATAACATCATCTCCACCCTGACTCTATTGAAAAGTTGGTTAGTGAAAACTCGAAGAAAATAGATGAAAACTTGTTGAAGATAGAGGGGTTGAAGAAAACGCTGGAGAATGTGGAGAATGTCGATACTCGTCTCAGAGAGGAAGAACAGAAAGTGGCTAAACTCCTAACACATGTTTCTGATCTGGAGTCTTACTCAAGAAGGTGGAACTTGAAGCTCTACGGCATTTGCGAAAGCCAGAACGAAAATGTGAAGGATAAAGTTGTGGAGCTGTGCCGAACCATCCTCCCTGAGGCAAAGCTCAACCCTGCTGAGGCCGTTGATGTTGCACATCGCCTCGGGAAGTTGGCACAGAACAACACCAAGCCAAGAGCCATCATCATTCGGTTCTCTATGAGGACCTACAGAGATGCTCTTTGGAAGGCTGCGAAAAATCACCCCTTCTTGCGTGACAACAAGCTACGTTTAGCTGAAGATCTGTCTCAACCTGTCAAGGAGGCTAGAATGAAGTTTTGGCCGGTGATAAAGCACAAAGTGAGAGGAAAGTCTGCTTATTAAGTTGGAGGACGAGCATTTGTCGATGGTCAGGAGATTACTTGACCTGGATTAGCTGTCTGTAGGAGGCTGTTCACATAGCCTAGGCGACTGAGGCCTGTTAAACATGTTGTCTATACCTCTGGTGGGCAAGTTGACTTTAGAGAACTGAGACTATCTTCCAAGACTCCTTTTTGAATATAACAGGCTTAATAAGTTTGGCTTGTGTCTTGGTCTTTATTAACAACCTAGGTTTTTTTGTTGTTTTTCTCCAGAAGGTTTTGATCTCTTGCGTGCAGGCTTTCTCAGTGTCAGTTTCTGATGCTTGTCTCATATTCCAAAAGTTACTCTCTTTTTTAAAGCATTTCAGTCTCTATAGTTTCGTTAAACGCCAGGGGTTTAAGAAATGTAACTAAACGTAAAGCATTATTTTTATTTGTTAAACAGCAGAACTCAGATTTATGATGTGAATTTTTGGAGAAGTCAGTGGGGTAATGATTTGTGGTTTTCTCACTGCAATGAAAGATCAGCAGGAGTTTTGACTTTAAAGCATAGGTTTAATGGTGACATTTTACACACAGACACAGATCCAAAAGGGCATTTCATTTGCCAGGTTATTGATTGCAGTAAGGTTATTTTCATTATTTTGAATATGTATGGGTATAACACTAGTGCAGAAAACATATCAACTGTTTCTTGATATAGAGAACAAACTTCAACATTGGTTAGCCAATTTTCCAAATTCTTATATAGTAATGGGAGGGGATTTTAATGTCATTTTGAATCCTCTGATACAGTGTTTCTCAATCCTGCTCCTGGAGGCCCATTGTCCTGGATATCTTCTATCTATCCTTGCCCCAAAGACACCTGATTACTGTGATTAACATGCTCTTGATTAAATCAGGTGTACTCAGCTAATCAAAAGTGCCACTGATGAGTTCAGTCAGATATGTAAAGCAGGGAAAGATGGAAAACATGCAGGACAGTGGGCCTCCAGGAGTAGGATTGAGAAACACTACTCTAATAGATAGGTGGCCACATCCTTGCACTAATACCAGGAATACCTATTTGAGGCATTTTATGGATAAATTTGATTTAGTGGATGTATGGAGAGTTAAGTTCCCAGATGCAGTCATGTTCACATGGAATAACAAAGATAATACAAGGCTATCCCGTATAGACTTTTGGTTGGTTTCTAATAGTATTAATGAACAAAATATCTCAGTAAATATTTTTCCTTGTCCTTTAAGTGATCACAAGGCTATATCCATCGCTTTTAAGTTATTCCCTTCAAATAATTGTAACAGAGCCAATTATTGGAAGCGAAATAACTGTCTCCTTGGTTATGAAGAAGTGAAAGCCAATATTTCTCAGTTAATATCACATTTTTTTGATAAAGCCAAATTGGAAAGTTCATACTGTTTAAATAGGGAATTATTGAAATATGAATCATCAAAGTATTTAAGAAATTTTGGAAGTAATCTAGCTAACCTTAGAAGGGCAGAGGAACAAAGCATTATTACTAAAATCTCCTTGCTCTCCCAATTGTCTCCAGACACATTAACAGAAGAAAACCAAATATAAATGATTAATTTGCAAGACAGCTTGGATAAAATATATAAAAGGAGGGCTGAAGGTGCTTTTGTTAGATTGTGGAGACGCTGGATAGAAGAAGGAGAACAGAACTCTGCGTATTTCTTTAAATTAGAAAAATATTGTGCTAAAAAGAACACTCAATCAACTACAAATTGATGGCATAGTAACTGATGATCCAAAGTTTATTTCAGATTTTTGCTCCTCCTTTTACAAGAAACTGTACACAACAGATAATTCTGAAAATGATACCCAAAGCTTTTTTAATTTATTACAGGATATCCCCCAACTTGATAAAACAGACAGAGATGTTTGTGACCTTCCTTTATATTTAACAGAGGTCTGTAATTGTATAGGTCTTCTTAAAGACAACAAATCTCCGGGAACTGATGGTCTAACCTCAGAATTTTACAAATTATTTTCTTTGCAGTTGGCTCCCTTTTTATTACAAGTGTTTAATGAGAGCATATCAGCCAATACCTTACCTGGGAGTATGAGTCAGGGATTGATCACACTCATTCCAAAACCTCATAAAGATTTACTTTTTATTGATAACTGGCGCCCCATTTGTTTATTAAACAACGACTACAAAATACTGGCCCTGATATTTGCTAAAAGAATTAAAACAGTACTTGCTTCAATTATTGACGAAGCACAATCAGGGTTCATGCCTGACAAGCATATCTCTAACAATATTAGGCTGGTGTTAGATTTACTTGATTACTCACACTTAATTTCAGAAGACAGTTTTATATTTTTCCTGGACTTTTTCAAAGCCTTTGACACTGTGGAGCATAAATTTCTTTATCACTCACTTAGAAAATTTGGATTTGGAGACTTCTTTTGCAGTGCCATCAAAACTTTATATGACAATGCAAATTGCTCTATCAAGCTTAAATATGGTTCTTCTGCTAGATTTGATATACAACGGGGCATCCGTCAAGGTTGCCCTATATCACCTTATCTTTTTCTACTTTCAGCCCAACTTCTATGCACTTATCTAAAGTCAAGCAGTCTACAAGGTATCACTATTGCTGATACAACTATAATTATCAGTCAGCTGGCTGGTGACACTACATTGTTTCTAAAGGACAGCTCACAAGTTCCTTTAGCTATTAGTATTATAGAATTGTTTACTAGGGCTTCTGGTCTTTGTTTGAATCTAAAGAAATGTGAACTATTAGCTATTAAAGATTGTAATGTTGAGTCAGTAGCAAATATTCCTGTAAAGAATTCTGTAATCTATTTAGGCGTCACTATCCACAAGAATGACTCCCAGAGATGTTCAGTTAATTTTAACCCAATTATAGAAAAAACAAAAAGAAAACTGAATCAATGGCTTCTTCGAAATTTATCCTTAAGAGGTGGGGTTTTACTTTCAAAGGCTGAAGGGATATCTAGGTTAACATATACTGCTCTTTCACTTAGTGTTGACAGTCACACATGTAAAGCTATAGACAAAATTTTATTTGACTTTGTTTGGAAAAATCGCACTCATCATTTAACAACCTAGTCTCATGGGATATACGTACCTCTGACCACTTTTTTTGTAGAGCCACAAATACGTACTGTCAAGTACACTTTGTCCCAGTTTTGAAAAACAAATGTCCACTGGGGGTGCTAAAGAGAAGCTCAGACTTTAATGTAACATTACGATCATTTTGCCATTGTAATGGACTGTAGTTGACTTTGTTTTTTTTTTTTCTTTTTAAAGCTACATTGTCTTGAAGCTGTCAATTGTCAGTGTTACTTTACTGATAAATGCAGAATAATTTGGGAGCGCTCATGATACCTGTTGGTTCGTGAGTGGGCAAAGCAGCTAATGCCAGTGCCACCTCTAACATAGCATCCGGTACGTATAGTTGTGGCTATTCTCATATCGTTTGGTGGATAAAGCAGATCGTGTACTTGCTGGCTACCAAGGAGAGGTTCCCATAACCTTTTGGCTTGAGATATCGGGGAACGGAGGAACAGCCTACTGATTCATTCGCCTGGGTTATTTAGCTAGCTAGCTACCTTCAATTACGTATCCTGTAGTACATATAGCTAAATCACCAGTTCTTTCAGTCCGCTTGCTATCTCTAACTAAATAAAAGTCTGCGATTTGCTGTTGGTTGTTGCTTGCTACAAAGCTCAGGTTGTCGTAGCCTTTGTGAGGAGAACGAGATGATTGCTGGCAGGTCTGCCATCGTAACATACCCGAGGTGTCAGCTGAGCTGGTACGTAGCTTCAGGTACGTTATGTAGCTAGGTGGCTAGTGAGCTGTCAGCTTCTGCGTTAGCTAGCTAGATTTGTACTTTGGTGTACTTTAATTTACGTACCCAGTAGTGTATAGCTATGTATCGCAAGAACGCTATTCCTTCTCTTAGTCCACTTGCTAGGTAGCTAGCTAGATAAATAAAGGAGTCGGTGTGTTTCTGTTGGTTGTCACGATGTGCTGGCTACAAAGCTCAAGTTGTTGTGGCCTTTTTGCAGGAAAGAAGATCGCTAGCTGATCGGCCTGCATTCGCTGCCATCACAGCCTTTACCAGATGTGTAAGCTGAGCTAATATACTAGTAATAGCTGGCTAGTGAGCTGGCTAGAAAACTAGCTAATGTTATATATTCGCAAAAACACATCTAACAAATCACATTGCGCATCCATATGTGCAAACAAATGCGGAATATATTGCATTGCTTTCTATGTATTTTTACTTTGGATGTGCTTTATTCTACTTTGAACATTTGTATTTGCATGGCACTTGGTCTCTTGTCATTTGCACTCCAGTCCAGTCGGTGTCAGTCTCACGAAAGAAAGAACTGTGACTGTAATGTCACATGCAATGAACCATTCATAATAAGCTGAAAAAGGGATTGTCAAAACATCATTAATTATATTAAATATGTTATCAGAATGGGAAAGGTATCGTGGTTCTTCGTACAAAGTGTTGAACAATGACATCTACAGCGTGCTTTGGTAAGGGCACAACAAGACTGTGTACGTTTATATGCCTTAAGAACTACAGATCCCATGAAACTATCGACCAATTCAGTACACGGATTGCCGTAGTCATAAGAACGTGTAGTTTTTATGCACAACATGCCATTTGTTGGTATAAGTTAAATGTTCCCAGTAAAGAGATGGAAAAAAAACCCTTTTTACGGATTTTTATTTTATATTCACTCCCCTAACAAAATATAAAAAGGATAAGCAATAATCGGTACACAGCTCAAGCTCTTATCCCCATAGAGAGGACAAGTGGGTCACGTGAGAAAATGCGATTTCCCATTCATTTTACCACAGGTGTTTACAAAATCTGTTATAAGCAACTTGTTTGTGACCCAACCATGAGACTACCATTTTGCAGAACATTTAGGTCTTCTCTATCAACCCATACTAGTTGTTCAGAAAATTCTTTTGATTTTGTACGATTTCACTGCCCTTTTTGCGGGTGTACAATAAATTTCGCTTTGCTTTCCTGGCGCGGGTTTGATCGCTTGCCTGAAAAATGAACAAGCGAATTTCGCGTCACGTCACAGCAAGCAGTTTTGATTACACCAACGCTGCTAGCAAGTTTGCTAGACACAATAGAAGACAGTTATCTTGCATTGCTAGCTAGCTAGTTAATTAGCATATATAAATACCGCACACAAGCAGTTTGTCATTACTTGTGAACTCTCTTTTTTAAGAAGTAATGTTTCTCTAAAGTTTCAAAGCTAATGGTCAACACAACGATGGGTCCACGTTTTGAAACGTCAGCTAATGGACAACACCAATCAGCCTGAGATTTCTGGAAAGGGGCGTGGCTTCTAGCCTTACTTGAAGGTGATTGGCTTTTGTCAGGCGAAATTTTCGCTCGAGTTGAACATTTTTTCACTTAAGCAACTCTCATTTCGCCCATTTCGCGTCACTCGCAGTTTTGCCGCGATTAATTCCGCCCATTCACCTCCTGCCATTGACTTTTCATGCATTCACGTAGTGTGAAAATTTCACGCCCCTCCCTATTGAAAAGCATCATGTCAGTCACCAAAAACCAGGAACTAACCACGTGACTTGCAAGCTGTACAGTACAAGCAGAGACCCATCTTTGGTACAAGCGCTCATCAGCACAGCAGGTTAGTCTTTTCATTTAGCACCAACTTTGACCATATCCATGTGTATATGAAAGCGGATTGTACTAAATTTATTTATGTATTGGATGTGTACTGTATGTGCAATTTAATGTAGCTGCTGTACCTGCCACACAAAGAAGAACTTGCACATAAGACTCCAATATTATCACAGTGGACAGATCCGAAGGCCTTTTCCCCCGCAACATTGCACAGTCTTTATCTTATGAACATGACAAATTTACTACTATCCGAAATAAAATAGGCCTACACATATCAAACATAGCGCGACCATGACTCTGCCATGAAGGCATATGTAAAAATGGAGAAATCCATGAAAGGCGAATGTATATGGTGCGCCGATTAAACTAGCCGAGGTGGCTAGGCTAGCCAGTGGTAGCTGCCTTTACACTAGTTTAAAAAGTTGTATGTACAATTGGGCCTCTTGTTATTGGGGCTCCAACCTAATTGGTGTCAGTCTCACGTAAAAAACGAGCTGTATTACGGTTTTTAATGCCATTTATTTCCTTCTGTTTAGAAATGCCAGGAAGCACAAAATAAGTGTGCCTGGGGTGCAAAGCCCAAATAAGTGCTGTCCACTTGGCAAGGAACCTCAGCCATATAAGGCCAAGCTTGAGGAAAAGAGAAGAGTATTTAAACAAAATAAACCTGGGTGGACAACTTCCATTAAGAAGAATAACAACAGGACTGTTGTCCTTAATAGCAGCCATGTGTTGGTAAGTGTGATAATTGAATAAGTAGGTGTTACAAAATGTTAGTCAAAATATAATGTAATAATAATATTATAAATATAATATTAATTTTAGTCTTTTTATAATGTTTATTACATCTTTTGTAAAACTTAAGTTTCAAATAATCTCACTGGTCAGGGCTAAGGGTGCTAATAGGGATGAAGTCAAGTCAATTAATGCAGTCACATATTTCACTGAGATTTTCTAATTGTTGTCTTGTTTTTCACTGATGTGCTGAATTTTCTGACCTTAAAATACTAAGTCTCTTATGGTGAGAGCAAAGTTCTTGGCTTTTGTGTATTATGGATAATAAACATGAGTTTTGATTGACTAATTTGGATTTTACCCCTGTATTTCAAACAAAGGGAGCATTGTTAACAGGAAAAAATGATCATGATGATAGCATTTTTGGAATATTTGGTTATAAACCAGTAGACACCAAGTAATAAGTTCCTTGCTATGAGAGTCACCTTTTAATAGTTTTGTATATACATTACTCAAACATGCCGTTCTAAAATGTGACCATTAACCAGCTGTCATGAAATGAATATTTAAAGCAAATTATTATATTTTGTGCATGGTATTTAAGGAAGAAATGCGGGGGCAGCTTGGTGGCAGATGCTATACTAGGTGGCGATTACCTTTTAGATGATGATTTGTTCCAGAGGGTAAAAGTGATGTACGAAGCCGTGTTAAAGAGTAAGTTATTTATTTATTTTTTTAATGGTACTTCTACTTCTCAAACACGTTTCCCTAAACAATTACCACAGTGTTGTTAGTTGACATTGTAAAATAAAACTAAATCTCCCCTTTCAATGGGTACAACAGTATTCTTTGAATAAACATTACAAATCACATGTACATTAGAACCTTACTAATCTGAAGTTCTGTATTATAGAAACACTGGTAACCCAAAGGGGTATGAACCCACAAGTACCATTCTCATTATGCCTTATTAATTTTAAACATTGATGCAAAAGGGTGAGCATTAAACTGACATGCTATCACATTTTACATAGATAAAAATGCAGAATACAGCCATAATTGCATAAAACAGCATGTGTTGGCTCCGTTGCTAAAGAATACTATTTGGGGAAGTCAACAAGCTAGAGAATATAAAACATAAGAATAATTTGCAAATATCTAACTCAGGGGTAGGCAACTCTGGTCATGGAGTGCCAGAGATGTTTCTGGTTTTTATTCCATTTCTGAGCCTGAATATCCTGAGTCTGAGTGATGAAATTCTTCCTCCAACTCCAGCGCATTAATAAATTG
The DNA here is from genome assembly GCA_019176425.1 of Megalops atlanticus. Lineage (NCBI taxonomy): Eukaryota > Metazoa > Chordata > Actinopteri > Elopiformes > Megalopidae > Megalops > Megalops atlanticus. Next base: position 41,674,394 of record CM032880.1, on the reverse strand, counting down.
TAAATCTGCGTTCATTAAGCCTAATAATGTATAATGTAGTTGGGGGTTTGAACGGAGCAAAAACCAGGAACATCCCAGGCATGCCAGGACCAGCGTTGCTTACCCCTGTTAGCTTCTTCTATACTTTATTAGCACCTATGCAAAAAGGCGAACAATAAATGAAAAATAATTATATTTTCTGTTGATAATAAATGTAAACCCCTCCCCTTATAATTTGCACATTTAGGGGGAAAGCCAGAGTCAATAACAGTAACAGTACCTGCCTCCTCCTACAGACTAAAATAAAACACAAGTTTTTGATGCATTTGTTTATATGTTTTTTTTAATAGTAATAATAATAATAGTGATGATGATAATACTATTTTTTAATAGTTGCTTGCTCATAAACTGCTGCTTAATAGTTGCTTGCTCGTAAACTGCTGCTTCCTGTTTAAAAGATCCTTAGTTGACAAGCACTTTCATCTTTCTATCTAGCACTTTTATTGGATAAAAGCTTTCAGTTTGCCTGAAATATACACACATTTGTTATTTCCTTTTGTCATTTGAAGTTCGTTTTTTTGCAATTATCCGCTACAGGTACAGGTTTGAGGTATATTTAAGGTGTGTGCCTATATTAGTTGACAAGAACTCTTGCTGCCAATGTTGGTAGCTACAAAAGGAGAGCCTATTTAAAAAGTAATAATTCAATTATGTAAGTAATGGTTTCAATCAAAGGATTGATTGATTGAAAGGCCACATGTGAAAAATGTTTTGGAAGGAGCATGCAATTGAATACTGTGGATTGTCATAACATTTATGTTAGTGGACTAATATAGGCTGTAGTCTGTGTTGTAGACAGTGTTGATGGGTGAAGGATGGTGGTCAGGATGAATAATATGTATTTCGACAGTTTTGTGACATTATTTACAATTGATGGGAGAAGACATGTTGTAGGTCTTTGGATTGCCCCTGATCCCACTGTAGTTAATATTATCTAGTCCTGATAGGGGCCCCATACCAGTAGTTTTAGGCCCAATTTAATCTACTTTGGACATAGCCTCAATTTCCTGGCTCAGAGCACTTCCCTACTCTGAGTCTGGATAGAACAAGAAGCAGTCGGCTGTTTTCTCAACCAATCAGAATTTTAGAATGGATTGGTCTTCCTGTGGAAACAATGGTTTAAAGCCAGCATTCTCCAAACTCTGGGCTTCCCCCTCTACATATGCCACCAATAGAAACAGCAGCTTCACTAGCTCTGTACTTCCCACATTATCATGAAAATCTAGAATGCTGTGATCAGACAGTAAGAGACAGCCTCACCTTTATGACTGGGAACTAGATGACTAGACTAGTTGACGTAGATTGGTAATAGACAATTAATGCTGCTTTTCATTCATACCGTAACACACCTGTAATGTAGAAATCAATAATATTATAAATATTAGCCTGGTATCATCACTCACCAGTTTTTGCAAGTCCCCTTCCTTGTGGCATCAATAATTAGTCATAGGCTATATGGCATAAAGTGGCATTGAGGAAAATTCGGGCAAAATGGGTTTGATCTTTCTTGTGTTATGATGTTTGTCTTGTCTTTAAGTTCATTTTCAAAGAGAGAAGAAGAAGGCCACTAGAGGCCCGGAAACCAGTGGCCTGGAGAGTAGCCCAGAGACAGCTGGCCCGCAGACCACCAGTCTGGAAACCACTGGCCTGCAAACCGCCAGTCCGGAAACTGATGGGCAGCTGACCTCCAATCCAGCAACCGCTGGCCTGCAAACCGCCAGTCCAGAAATCGATGGCCCGCAGACCGCCAGTCCGGAAACCGCTTGTCTGCAAACTGCCAGTCTGGAAACCACTGGTCTGCAAATCACCATTCTGGAAACCGATGGCCTGCAGACCACCAATCCAGAAACCACTGGTCTGCAGACCGCCGGCCCAAAAGCTGCCAATATGAGAACTCCAGGCCTGGAAACCACAGGCCCCAAGACCACCAGACCTCCAGAAGGAAGCATTGTGACTGGTCACCAGGGCCAAAAGGCCAAAAAAAGACCAAGAAGTGAAGTATATTTTCTTAATAGTCAATAATGTGTTATTAGGGAATAATGTGTGGAGTATCACAGTACTATTTTTTATATGTTATAAATTCATTCTAACTTATTTTAATATAGAAGTGTTAAATCACTTGTATATTTTACGCAGAGCCAGTCCAGCAGAGGGGAGCCAGCAAGATAAACAAAAAGCAAATAAGTAAAGTACATTTTCTCTAATTAAAATATGTTGTTAACATAAATAATGTATGGATTATCAGAAATCTGAAACAATGATTTAAAAGATGCAGTATGTGTCACATTATCAACCCAAAAAAGGTGTCATGGTTACCTGATTTGTTGTTGTATATAAATTGAAGTGTTAAATAGTTAACAAAACTTGGATTCTGCAGTCACTGTTTGGTATGTTGTCTTTAGTAAGTGTTAATGCAATCAACCAAAAATGTCTTATTTCAATATTATATTGCCTATCTTTCAGATGAGTGTCCTGAATGCTCTAGCAGAGTGAGGCAGAACAACTTCCCTTACTCCAAGGTGTTGAAAAGAAGAGTGAGAGAGGTTAGTCTTTTTAAAGCCTTTTCACACAGGCTTTATATAGATGTACTTGGGTTCACTCGTTGTTCGATTTTGTAATCCTTTTTGATTCTACAAATAACAAGACTGGTTAAGTTTTAATTCAGTTTAGAAAAATGCTTTCTAAAATTTCTGAATTGTTTGAGTACTCGACTCTCTACAACTGTACATCTGGAGAACAGTAGCCTGGATTTAGTGTTCATGCAATGAACAATAATGTAATTGGTTTTAAAACAAAGTCTACTTTACCATAAAAGAACCCTTTAATTTGGCTTTACGTTTTGCTCATATCGTCTGCTCTCCTATCAATACTCAGACATTTTACCAACTTGGAATGGATTTTAAAACCCATCCATCAAATTAGTTTGAAATCATTCATTTCAAGCTAGTTAGTCACCCTCTAATAACTTTATTTGTAATCAGGTGGTAACAGACTGGCTCCGGGTATTAGTTATCAATACGTTTACCATCCAATTTGAATTCACCACTTAGCTATGACTCTCAAACAAAAGTGTAATCAAGTCACATTGTTCCAAGTTCATAAAGGCAAGTCACAAGTCAGTGCATTAGTGGTGTTCAAAATGATTCTTTTTAGTGATTCGGTTCCTTTCATTCAGTTCAATAAAATGATTCGAATCTTTGACTCACTGATTCGTTCATTTCCATATCCGGTCGGGTGGCATACACAAATCTGTAAATAGTTTTATTGCATTTTAAAAGTTACTGTACATTGTTCCAAACATCATGTCCATTATTAGCCTGCTCTGCGGCAAAACAGCACGTGTGAAACCAAATGTCAATGAAATTAACAATAATTAAATCGTAATGTTCATTACATGAAACTGCACCATGCTATTCAAACAATCATGCAGCCGCAAAAGGTAATAGCTCCCCACATTTTAACGCGTATAAAAGCCTAAGTACATGTCATTTGCTAAAAAAAAAAAAATCACTGAGGAAAAAAGAGCCATGCTTATATCCAAAGCGAATAACTTCGTTTTACAAGTTTTGCACTAACCCAGCCCAAACATTTTAATATACTTGTAGGCCTAGTCAGCGATGTCGTATTTTTATTTGATGTTAATGTAGACATAGTACGCTACAAATGATGCATAGGCTTATGCATCACATTTCTGTTTTGTTTTACAGCCTACTATGTTGATTTGTCAGTATTTATTAATAAGGACTTTATTCACGTTAAATAGAAATGTGATGTCAACATTAAATACATCGTAGCCTACGTAAAATTGCAGTTGTGATAAACAAGAACTGCGATACGTTGTGCGCACCTAAAATATGCTACTGCTAAAAATATAAATATAAAATAATATTCCAGGTAGATGAGCAAAATAATATTTAATAATATTTTTTATTCCTATAATAATGTCACGGGAGCGCTCTGATTCCTTTTGCATCGTCACAGTCAATGGCGGATGTAGCCCAAGCCTGTTATACTGAGAACTAGCGATTCTGGCAACACGTAGTCACCAAGTCTTCATAGTCAGTGAATCTTTGGAGTCCAAAGGAACTGGTGAACTGAGGAACTTGTCAGCATAGTCACCAGTTCCTTTGAGTCCGAACGAACTGGTGAACTGAGGACTCACAGTTCCTTTGAGTCCAAACAAACTGGTGAACTGAAGACTCATGGTTCCTTTGAGTCCGAACGAACTGGTGAACTGAAGACTCACAGTTCCTTTGAGTCCGAACGAACTGAGGACTCACAGTTCCTTTGAGTCCGAACAAACTGATGAACTGAAGACTCACGGTTCCTTTGAGTCCGAACGAACTGAGGACTCACAGTTCCTTTGAGTCCAAATGAACTGGTGAACTGAGGAACTTGTCAACAGTTCATCAGGTCAGTAGGTGGAGTTTAGAGTCTTCGTAGTCACCGGATCTTTTGCATTGTCCCACATCGTCAGCTGTGCCGAGATGGCCAATGGGAGGTGCTTCGAGAGTTTTAGCATTTCAGCCATTGGCTAGTTGTTGTCATGAAGGTACTGCTGATACAGTTTTGTGATAGGCTGCTTCGTGGACAGACCGCATATCTAATATCCACTGGAGTGAGAGTTATAGCTGTTATGCCAGCTAATCAGCGCGCATGTTTGCAAAGAGAAAGGAACAAATCTTTTAGACTAGGGATTCAGTACACTCAGTTCACCTCAAAGATTCGTTCAAAAGGATTCGTTCGTTCACAAACTGCATGTCACTAAATGACACACTGTTCCAAGTGCACCAAAGTGTTGTCGTGATTTTGGGGCTTCCAGATCTCTTCCAGATCCTTTTTTTTTGCCTATGGTGAAAATGAATAGGACTTTTAGTTTCTCTTTACCAATATTTTTTTTTCCTTTAAATATGTGAACCCCTAATGTGAGAAATACCGAAAGGTGAAGTCATTATACATATTATCAACAAAATCTATGTAAAAATATTTAATTGCTAACAAACTTGGTCCGGATGTGTGTCACATCAAAGCCTCATGAGCACGCATTGTAAAATTGAGGCTTGTGTCGTAATAGTTGTTGTGACCTGTAGACATGTTCCTCAGCAAGTTTAGTTAAAAAAGTAACCCTTATTATAAAATATCTGTAAATACACTTGTAAATATATTTGGAAGTATTATAAAGGCGACCAAAAGAACAAGGAGAAGGCGCAGAGCAGGTGACCTTTGTGTCAAATGCGGACATGCTAAGCTAGCTGATGCTATCGATTTTCGTTATTTTTTTATTGCAGCTTCAAAAACGGTTGCATACCATACCAACAACTACAAAAATCCATATAAAATCCAAATTTTAAGCAAAACAAAGTGTTGGCATCAGACATGGCTACTTTGAGGTAATCATTTAAAAACCCTATTCATTTTTCCATTACACTGGCAAGCCGGTGGATCCGGAATCCCTTATTTGGGCATAAAAATTATGTCACACTTTGGTGGTCTTTTGTGCCAATGATATACAGGTCACATGGTTAATTCCCACTTCTCACTGGATAAGTCAACAGTTTCATGGGAAGTGTAGTTGTGAAGGTATTGAAAACATACACAGTATTCTTGTGCCCTTACTTTTTAACCAAAGCATGCTATTGATGACATTATTCGACAATTTATAATTTTATGAGTACCACACTGTCTTCCCTGATTGGACAATATACTTCAGTGTTCATCTCTTATTGAAAATGCATTCATTCATGTTACCAAACAGCATTTCCTGAAGAAAATAGAGGGCGTTGCTTCATGACGTTTTGATTTACAAGCCCAATTTTATCATCTTCTGAACGATTCATTGACTACATCTGATATTACCACACGTAGCTAATCCTTTCCTACATGAGACTGACTGACTGGACTGAAGTGCTGATGACAACCTGAACGATCGGATCATAGATTGTTCAAAGTAAATTAAAACACAGCCAAAACATAAAACTAACATAGAAACAAATGCAGTATATTTTGCATTTGCTTGGACATCATAGATATGCTCATAATTGGTGACCAGTTAAATTTGTTTTTGCTATTACCTTAGTTTTCCAGCTAGCTAGCTACATAGCGTACATACCACATCAGGCTACTATGGCAGCGAGCAAATGCAGAACGATCAGCAATCATCTCATTCCCAGGCACAAAGGCCACAACAGCTTGAAGTTTGTAGCTAGTGACAACCAACAGCAACATACCGACTACATTATTTAGTTATCAAGCTAGCTAGCTAGCAAGCAGGCTGAAAGAACTGAAGTAGCGTTTAGCTATATACTACACAGGGTACGTAATCAAAGGTAGGCTACATACCAGCTCAGGCCACTATGGCAGCGAATGCAGCCCGATCATCAATTATCTTGTTCCTGGCACAAAGGCTGCAGCAACTTGAGCTTTGAAGCAAGTGGCACCCAACAGCAACACACCTACGGCGTTATTGAGTTAACTAGCAAGTGGGCTGAAAGAACTGGAATTGTGTTTTAGCTCTATATGTACTACAGGGTACGTAATCAAAGGTAGAAAAATCACCCCCACGGATAAATCAATCGGCTACTGGTCTCCTTCCACAGTACCATGAGCCAAATGGTATTATTTATTTTTTATTTTATGTACTTTTTTATTTAGCAAACCTGATGAAAATATTTAAATAAGTGAGTGATAGCTACCTGATGTCACCTTAGCGAAGGTGGCAACATCAGCTGCTTTACCCTATCATTAGGAGCAGTTAGGCATCTTGAGCGCTTCCATGTGATTCCGTTACATTTGTCATGAAAAAACATGTGAAGTCTATTTCACAGACCTTCTCTTTAACACCCCCAGTGGACATTTGTTTCTCAAAACTGTGGCAAAATGTACCCGACAGTACATATTTGTGGCACTGCAAAAAAGTGGTCAGAGGTACGTATATCCCATGAGACCAGGTTGTCATTTAGGGAAGTCAGTTCTAATGAATGAGTATAGTAAAGGTGGCCTTAACTTTTTGGACTTTACCACTTTGAATAACACATTTAAAATGAACTGGAATAGGCGATGCCTCAGATGTCCAACTTCTCTGTGGAACTTTATTCCCCATTATATCTTCTCCTCGTTAGGTGGTCTTAACTTTCTTTTAGTATGTAATTATAATATTGATAAGATTCCCCTCAAACTTGCTTCTTTCCATAAACAAGTGCTACTGGCATGGTCTTTAATCTTCAAACATGACTTTAGTCCACACAGGTTTTATATATGGAACAATAGATATGTTCTATATAAGAATAGATCCATCTTCTTTAAAAAATGGTTTGACAACAACATTGTCTTGACTAGTCAGTTATTTAACCAGGTTGGCCAACTTTATTCTTATTCTGAATTTCTGGAACATTATCAAATCCCTATTACCCCTAAGGAATTTGCAGTTGTTTTTGATGCCATTCCCAAAGGTGTTGTTACACTTTTTAAAGGATTTAGGGCCGATGGTAATCTTTCAGGTTTGGGTGATGTGCTTGAGACAAATGTTGGAAAATGTTGTTTTTCTCTACATTGTAAGAATATAAACAAAACCATTTGTCACCTTTTTCAACATGAAGTCATTAGTACACCCTCTTCGTTGTCTTACTGGTCCCATTTTGTGGGGGATATCTGTTGGGATAATGTCTGGCTATTGCCACAGAATTTTTTTCTGACTAATAAAGTTAAAGAGGTATCTTTTAAAATGCTTCATAGGTTTTATCCTACTAATCATTATTTACAGAAACTCAAAAAAGACATAGATGTTAATTGCACATTTTGTGGGGATCATAGGGAAACTCTTGTGCACTTATTTTGGTTATGCCCTTATATGAAACTTCTTTGGAGTAAATTGTCACGATATATAAATGATTTTATTTACCCTGATTTCACTTTGCGTTGGGAAAATGTACTGTTGCGCTTTTTTAATTTCAAAAACAATCTCACTTCTCAGTTTTACATAATCAATTTGATTCTTATTTTAACTAAATTTTATATAGGCCTACATAAATCTAAATTTCAAAATAAGAAACCAGATTTTATAGAACTTACTTATAATATAAAACATTATATCTCTTCTATATCTGGTTGCAAAAATAAGAAAGCTGCTAAAACGATTACACTTTTTTTTCCTTACATAGTGTTTATGTAGGCCTTTTTTATTTATTTATTTTTTTGATCTCCCCTGGCGTAATTATGCTGGTTATTTTGTATACAGTGTTAAGTGTGTGTATTTGTATACTTTCCTGTGTACTTTTTGTATACTTGTTATTATTTTTAAAAAAAAACATTAAAAAAAACTTGTAGCCGCCCATTTCATCTACGTCAGAGCATCCACTTCTTCGACAGCTTTGCTGGCAGGGCAGCCAGAGCGAATTTTGACGCTCTCGCCGCTCCCGGTGTGAACGTACAGTTAGACTACTGAGTGGCAGCGTTACCGTTCAGCTTGATTGCCGCGAAAACACAAAAAACACATCTAAAATGGGAAGGAGCTGTTGTGCGATTGACTGTACAAATAGATTCAACAAAAAATTGGAGCTATCTTTTTACAGACTGCCGAAAGCTAAAGAAAAGAGAAGCAAATGGATCGCTGCAATCCGCAGAAACAACTGGAATCCAGGCACCGAAACGTGTAGCTTACAGTTTTCCAAATCAAACTTGTAATAAAATAGAAATATTTGTACAAACCACATACAACCAGAATATCCGTTGGTGTCCTCATCACTTTAATTTCGCCAACAAATCCCGCCTTGAAGTAGCCTACGACCAAGCATCAAGGCTTTTGCGGGCATTCTAAAACGCTTAGCGTGAAACGGCTTAACTTGGCTTAAATGTTCCAAAGCAGCGATCAATGATCACCAAATTCCTCTCGGACATCTCTTGTCATAAACACTTCCACCTGTCAAAAAACCGAAATCCTATGAGTATGGACGTTATCCTACATTAAGCGTTTCCTCTGCATTTGCTTCTCTTTTCTTTAGCTTTCGGCAGTCTAAAAAGATTCAACAAGAAATTGGAGCTATTTGTACAGTCGATCGCACAACAGCTCTTTCCCATTTTAGATGTGTTTTTTGTGTTTTCGCGGCAATCATGCTGAACGGTAACGCTGCCACGCAGTAGCCTAAGTCTTTTTGCCACTCACTGGGTGGAACCCACAGTGACTCCGCCTACTGTGACGTCACATGTATAACCCCAGTCAAGTCAAGGCAGTAGCAGTAGATCCAATCGCACCGCTATAACCAATCCGGCTTTAGACCGAGGTATAGGACCACCCACTCAATACTGACATACGGACATACGGACACAGAAATACAGAAATAAATAAATGTGGAAATGCACAAATGTGAAAATACAGAAATAGCCTTTCATCACCAAAATGTATGTATTTTTCATTTATTTATTTATTTGTTTATGCTTGTCATTTTTTGTCCTCCATAGTTTTCAATCAGCCAGGTCATTTGATGCTAAGATGGCGGCGCGTGCAGACGCATCGGCTCCTCTCTGTCCTGAAAGAATGGTGTTTTCGTGTTTATTCTCGTGCAAGTCGGCGTGCTTTTGTTAGCGTATGTTATGTTTGTTCAACACAAGGCGAATATACAACCGGAAGGATTTCCTAGACATCAGCAGATCTGGAATTTGGAAATTAAACACCACGTATTCTGAGGAACTTCAGAGACATGATTTACTCCGCTGGCTTACCACATCACCAGCCCCGATTGTGACTCCCGACCCGGAGAGGAGGCGTCGCAGGCGGTGTGAGAGAAAGCAGAAGAGGGGCAAGCGCGGAGGTACCCGAGTTAGGCTAGCAGCTAGCCCATACAAACCGACTATTCCAACTATCCTCCTCGCCAACGTACGCTCTTTAGACAATAAAATGGATCACATCGGCTTCTGAGATCTTCTCAGTGAGCTGCGAGAGAGTGCTCTGTTTTTGTATTCACCGAAACGTGGCTCAACAACAACGTACCGGACTCCGCCATTCAACTTGACCAGCTAACATGCTATCGAGCAGACAGAGCCCTGGTTGAGAACGGTAAGCCCCGCGATGGTGGGGTCTGTGTTTACATCAATGATGCATGGTGTCGTGATGCCACAGTGGTCTGCAGACATTGTTCACCCCTGGCGGAGTTTATGATTGTCAAGTGCCGTCCATTCTACCTGCCGAGGGAATTCACAGCCATCCTGCTAGTTGCTGTTTACATTCCCCCCAGCTCTAACAACAGCGACAAGAACGGGGCAATCAGTGAGCTCTACCAGGCCATCAGTGAACAACAGACAGCCCACCCAGAGGGATTTCTCATCTTAGCTGGAGATTTCAATCATGCAGACCCTAAGACTGTGTTTCCAAATATACATCAACACATTAACTTTCCAACACGGGGAAATAACACTCTGGACCTGGTTTACACAACACATAGAGGAGCATGCAGAGCCTCACCCCTTCCCCACCTTGGCCTCTCTGACCACATCACTGTTATGCTAATGCTGGCATACAGACCACGGGTGAAAGTCACCAAACCAGTTCAGAGGGAGATCAGAGTGTGGCCAGAGGGTACTCAGCACTGCAGGACTGCTTTGCCACCTCAGACTGGGACATGTTCAGACAGGCAACTACCTACAACCAACACATCAACATTGAGGAGTACACAGAGACAGTTACAGCCTACATCACCAAATGCATTGATGATGATACTGAAACCAAAACCATCACCACACGGGCTAATCAGAAGCCATGGCTGACAGGAGAGGTCCACAGGCTATTGAGGGCTCGAAATGCTGCCTTCAGAGCCGGTGATGATACTACACTGAGAACAGCCATGTAAGGAGTCTGCTGCATGACCGTTTCAAAAGTTGGCCAGACAAGGTACAAGCTAGCTGGTAGAGACAAGTGCATTAAACCATTAGATTTTTTTTTCTGAAAATAAAGTTTGAAAACAAATTGTTTTAGATGGTAGTTGTAGCGAAGGGAGAGAACAGTCACCCCACCCAGCCTCGAACCTGGGTCTACGGGGTGCCAAAGCTGCAACTTGACCCAAGTTCAAGACTGGGTGGGGTGACTGCTCTCCCTTCGCTCTTCCCATCGGAGGCGTGCCCAGTGTGTGAGCCGTATGAGGGACCCCCAGGTTAGGTTGACCCCGGTGTGAGGGACCCCAGAGATGGGTGAAGCACGAGTGTGTGGGGCACCCCGGGATGGGAGAAGTATGGTGGGGGAATGCACGAGGGACGCCTCTGGGCGTGAAGTGCATGGGCGCGCTTCCCGAAGGGGAGGGCAGTGTGATGGAGTGCCGTCACTACGGTTGAGTATGCGCTCTGACTGCCATACCAAGAAGGCTGGCTCTTTGGTGTTGTGGTCAAGTTGCAGGTTTGGCACCTCGTAGACCCAGGTTCAAGGCCAGGTGGGGTGACTGCTCTCTCCCTTCGCTATATATGGTGTCAGGAGTGGGACAGCTGGTCGCATCAAATCCTACCTCTCTGGACACTCCTTCAGGCTGTCCTGGAATGGTGGCTTGTCCACAGTCTGTCTCGGCCCCCTCCTCTTCTCCCTTTACATGCAATCTCTTGGCTCTGTCATCTCCCACGGTTTTTCATATAATTTCTTTGCTGACAACGCACAACTCTTCCTATCGTTTCCCCTCGTCTGACCCACAGGTTTCTGCACGCATCTCAGCTTGCCTAAAAGACATTTCACAATGGATGGCAGACCACCGCCTGAAGCTGAACCTGGCTAAAACTGAGATGCTTTTCATCTCATCCGAGTCCTCCCTGTTTCACGAGCTCCCCCTCAGCTTAGTCTCACAAGCCTTACCACCAATAGCATTGTCAGTAGTCTTAGTGTAATGCTTGATAGCCAGCTGTCGTCCTCCTCTTAGATGACAGCAGTGAGTCTGGTGAGCAGATTATTCTCGTACAACATCCGAAGTATCCGCCCCTATCTCACTACATATTCAACACAGCTCCTAGTTCAGGCCCTGGACTTCTCATGCCTGGACTACTGCAACTCCCTGTTTGCCTGCGTGTGCAATCAGTCCTCTACAACTAATACAAAGTGCAGCTACACGACTTGACTACAATCTCCCTAAACGTAGTCAAGTTACTCCCCTCTTCATCTCACTTCACTGGCTTCCTGTTATTGCTTGCATCAAGTTCAAAACCTTGGTGCTGGCATACAGGATGGTGAATGGGACAGCCCCCTCAAACCTACGACTGCTCTTCAAACCCTCAAGACCGCTGTGCTCTGCGTCCACAGGGCAACTGACTGCCCCGACCTGACAGAGTTGCTCTTCTCAGTCACGATCTTTGTCTGTACTGGTCCCTCAGTGGTGGAATGAACTTCCCACGGGGGTTAGGACAGCGGAATCACTGGCCATCTTCCGACGCAGAATGAGGACCCACCTCTTCATCTCAGTTCCACTTCTATCCCCACCCCCTAACACCTTTTACTTCTAGCAGTCAATGTTATCTTTATGTGAGTATTATGATGTATTATGAATTTGTTCTAGGACCTGCTGTATTGTAGTATACTTGGCTTTTGTCAGATTGCACAAGTTAACTTGTAGTAGGGCTTGAATTGTGTTATGCTCAAACTCACTGTCAGTGTTGTGAGCCTGGTCTGACACTGTTGCTTGTTTAAATTGAACGGATACACTTATATTCTATTGCAATGGAAGTCGCTCTGGATAAGAGCGTCTGCTAAATGCATGTAATGTAATGATCAGGTGAATGCATCTATATACCATATATGATGGGAAAGGTGACACAAAAACAATCCCCAATTCATATCAATAATTTGAAAATAAAAAAAAATCACAACAATGAATAATTCCCAATTAAATTATTTTAAATCTTGATAGCTGTGTAAAAGAAAATGGGGGCTAACCCTTCCATTCCACTACCCAGGCACATAATTGGTTTGTGCTAATGTCCAAGCACACTACAGTGGATTACACTGGAGCCTGCAGTTACATCTTTACCACAATACATTACATTATTTACATTACATTATTTAGCAGACACTCTTACCCAGAGCAACTTACATATGTTACAATGTTATCCATTTATACAGCTGGATATTTTACTGAGGCAATTGTGGGTTAAGTACCTTGCCCAAGGGTACAGCAGCAGTGCCCCAGTGGGGAATCGAACCTGCGACCTTTTGGTTACAAGCATCTCAAAACATTTCTAGATGAACAGAATGATTCCTTGTAGGCTAATGGGGGGGTCTTAACTTCTACTATTACAAAATGTAATTTGTCATTTTAACTATGCTAACTCAAGGTTAATGTTCATTATTTTAGAGAGCATCTATTCTGAAGTGGCTACTGGGTGTACTTATAGCTACCTAATATCTCTTGAAACAGAGAAACATTGTCATTTAAAGCAGACATCTCCTTAAAATTTAATATTATTCATATTATTCATATTATTAATATACTTAATATTCAGCATGTTAATATTCAGCTCACTGCAGATTCAGAAAAGATACATCAATCTGTATCTTTTATATTGCTAAATATTGCTATCCTTCAATGTGTGTTCTGAAATGACAAAGGCTGCTTACATAGGCAATGTTTTAGTCCTTAAAATGGTTGAATATTTGCTTAAAATGAACAATGAGAGTTCATGCTCAATCCCTGTGTTTTCATCTTTCTCAGGAACAAATATATATTGGTTTCTGCTGACCCTGACAATGTTGTGAAGTTTGCGCTCCAACCATAGCAGAATTTTTTTAAAAATTATGTCAATCGTTTGTGCTATGTTTGTACTTGCGCCATAAAAATCATTGTCATTTGTGCCAGTATGGTCTTCTACTCATGAGAAATTATGATTTCAGAAATGACATCACCCAGCACCCCACCCCTGTCCCCGTGGCTTATTTGTTTGTGCTACATTTGTGCCAGTTTGTGCTGTAAAATGTGTTTGTGCCGATGCAGTTTTTAAAATATGAAATTGCATAATTTGTGAGCAATAATGTCACCTAGTATCCCAACCTTTCAAAATACCACCCTAGTTGCTCAAAAATAGTCTCATTCGTTTGTGCCAGTTTGTAACGAAAAAGTTTGTGTGCAGTTAGTTTTCTAGTTATTAAACATAATTTGACAAATGCCTTCACCCAGAACTCAAACCATGTCCAAACTGGTCCATGGGATTATTCATTTGTGCTAGACAGGGGTGCAATGAATAATCGATGTTGTCGACTAAAATCGATGATCAAATTAGTTGCCAACGAATTGAATTGTCGATTAGTTGGTGACGTCATCGCGTGTGTTTTTCGTGCTGACTCGGAATGCTCAGACATATAGCCTAAGCTACGTTGCTTTACTGGAGTGAACAATACAGATGGCAACACCTTCACAACCAAAGACCTCAAAAGTGTAGCAGCATTTCACTTTTAACCCTTTCGCACATAACTTATTTTTTGTAGCACGCCTGTTATGTTACATAGTTGTTATATTTTCATTAGCGTTATTAAGCTTCTCATAGTTTTCAGTTAGCATTTCCTAACTCACTTCCTAAATCACTGTTTCCTCAAAGCTAAAATTAGCTAGAATTTTTCCAATCTAGTTTTATAATCGCACGGGTTTTAGCATACCCGCTAAACAGCTAATCATACCGGTGTGACCGGACGCGCGAAAGGGTTCAAATAATAACCTATTTTTCACAACGATAATGTTCACATTCCAAATGTGCCCTAACTTTACAATGTTAAATGAGAGCCCGTCTGCTATTTAGAAATTCTCTGCTTAAACACTGCATCGTTGTCGTGGCGATGTTTATAGCTGGAGATAGTGTTGCTGCCGAGTACACAAGTTTAGAGAACACCGGAGAATGTGATACTTTCTAAATCGCGAAATATTTCCGTTCTTTTTATCGAGCCGTTCTTTTTATCGTTGCGCCCAAATTTCACTGCCTGCTCTAAATCCATTTAGTGTAGCATAGTGGATAAGGTGCAGGAGTCGTAACCAGGAGGTTACTGGTTCTCGAGAGAGAGAGAGAGAGAGAGAGAGAGAGAGAATATATAAATATATTTTTTTTCCCTCCAGCTCTCTAGCTTTCAAAGCACAAATGCACAAAGCTGTAGGATCTGGCTCCCTTCAAGCTAAATTTAAAAGCTGATAGATAAATAAGAGCCGTTGAGTAATTGTGTGATTCATAATCCGAATAGTCGATTATTCGTTTCAATAATCGATAGATTATTCGACTATGAAAATAGTCGTTAGTTGCAGCCCTAGTGCTAGATATTGTGCTATGCTGTTCTGCTAGAAGAACTTTTGTTCATACTACTTTTGTTTTTGAAATGTAAAAAATTATTAAATGAAACATTCATCCTCACTCAGTCACCTCCACCCATTTCACCAATCAAAGCCAAATATAACCTATGCAATGAATTGCACAAAGAATTATTTTTGTAAATTCTACAGATGAAGAATGTCATATCAAATTGAACTCAAATAAAATTAGAATGTTAATCAACCAACATAGAATTAAGTAATAGCCTACATCATTAGAGGTGGGCTGCACTTCAGCTTTGGCAATACTGGACACAGTTCTTTTAATGTTAGCTGGTCAAGCACTAGTGTCAGCGAGAATAACACTTGAAACTTGGCCACCTTGCCTCTAAACCTTCATTGGATCATGTTTGCACCAGTGTGCAACGCATGATTCTTAGCCAAGTTATAAGTGGTGGTGCCTGACACTTTGTAAATCATCAGCAACGTAAGTTTGTTGCAAGGAAGATCACCTTGTTGATATATGTAGTTTAGCAGCTAGTCGTGTAGTGCCTAAGACCATACGTCCTAACAATATTCATGATATTCATAACATAACTACACTGGCTAGGTGCCGTATCTAAGCCACATTCTAGGACAGGGAAATAATGTAAGCAAGTAGCCAGAAGGCAGAGAGCTTGCTTCAGAGTTACTGGCATCCGTCCATTGAGAGCAGGAAACAGTGTAACACCTTTTGTCTGTCCGAAACAGTATGTGTGCACTCTCTGGTGCAAAACAGAATGACTTCCAGGACACTTCCCTCAGTAGTTAGCATTAATTGTACTGTGAATGGACATGAACACATTAATGTTTACAACAAAGAGAAATAAAGAGTTGTTGTAGTAAGCCAACATTTGAACTCTGTTATGTTAACATGAAATAAACAAGGATCTCTCAAGACTGCTTGTTTGCTAGCTCATTCACTGGCTAGCTAGGTAGTGAATTCAGTAGCACTGTTATATGGATGTTACCAACATAACCAGAACTGGATTCAGCCAACTATGGATCCATTTTATAACATTGTGGCACTCAAACCTATGGTAGGATGTATTATAAATATGATACGGTTTCTCATGATATAATGCTTTATAATATCATCATAATATAGTATAGTATTTTGACCAGATCTACAAGTGAATGTTCTTTTTGCACAAACCGGCACCAGTGTTGCACAAATTGGATGATGTAACTGCTCATAAATTGTGATGTTTCATATCTAAAAAAACTACACTGACACCAAAGACATTTTAATGGCACAAACGTACCACAAATGAACCCACTGTGTGCATATGCACATAGCATATGAGATCAGTTTGGAGCGATTTATACATGGCTCGGGCACTGGTTGATATCATTAGACAAAATTTGATGTCAGCCAACCTCCCTGTTCTCCTTGCACAGAGCTATGATAAAATTCCGTACCAACAACCTGCAATGGTTTCCCTTTTATTTAGCCCTGTCTCTTTTGTTTTTTGTAAATTTGTGTACATTTGTTAAGAGCGATGAAAAACTGGGGAACGTTGGGAGGTTGTACTGCTTTTCCTTTGGGAATATTGATCTTTTAACACCCACATGCACATTAATGACCGTGGCAGAACCTAGTGGGCTGTTTGTTTTTGTTACCGCACTAATTTCTTTATTAAACACTAGGTGCACTGCCACTCCACGGATGCCTCGTCATTTCTTCTATTATCTTAACGCCCAGTTACCAGCTAGCGGAATTGCATGTTCTCTGACACATCTTCACCTTGCCATCATTACCAGGGTGGTAGTGTCAGGAGGTAAGCTGACAGTGGCCGCCGTACGCGTGTTGAACCTCTCAATTGGGATGTTAATTGGGAACCGCGGGTGCGTTGTTGAGCCAGGGGTTATTGAATGGTTGCTTCCGCCGAACTGGCGGTGCTCGCAGCTGTCATTACCGGGGGTGCAGGTATAAGATGGCGACAGTTTAGACAGTCGGGAGTTGGACGGCTCAGGAAAGGAAGGCTCTGCTTGCTGGTTTTACTGGGGAAACATTTTTTTTCTGTTAGGTTTTTTTTTTCCCATTGCTTTCTTTTGGTTACTTTCAGTTTTGGTTTGATGTTTTTGGCCGGGTTTCTTTTTCTTTTGTTAATAAGTTTTGTTTCTTTTTTTGTGTCTTTTTGATTTAATTTGGGGGGTGGGAAATCCCTGGAGGGGATTTCTTTTTAATTTGTAGAGCGAGTGCGGAGCGAGTGACGGTGGAGCGCTGCAGACCTGGACTGCTTTCTGGCGTGACGCATGGAGCAGACAACACAACGGAGGCTGGCTGGGAAAGGAGAGGGGAAGAGAGGCATGAGAGCGGTGAAGCAGCAGAGCCCCAGAGCCTCGCCTGGGCAGGAGGCGGATCGAGGCGGAGCTCCTGTGTAGTAAGGGACGTGACTGGTGGTGCTACCGTGGTGTGTTTGCGTGCCCTTTTTGAATCTGCCCAGCCTAGTAGAGAGGGTGATCTGTGCCACGTGTGTTCTCCCCCCCAGTGCGGTCGAAGTTCCTGCTCTGGAGCTGCACGAGGTGGACAAGCAGCGAACCCCAGCGTCTAGAGGCAGTGGTCTGGACCAAGAACACCAGCAGTACTCCATTTTTTTGTGGTTTTGTTTTTTATTTTGGGGCACAAGCGAGGCCTGGCATTGAGGCGCAGGCCGAGTTGCGCCCCACCTTCATTTCTTTGTATGTGTATCTGTGCGTGGACCTACTCCTCCTTGGTGTGCGGTACCCCCCCTTTGGGCGGCTTTTTTTTTTTTTTTTTTTTTGTAAATCCTTCATAGACTCCAATTCTGTTTACCACATTTCAAAAGTGTGTTATACTTGCAGGTAGCAGACAATTGTGATTAGTAAACTACAGATTATTTATATTGTTTAGGATGGATGCAATAAAAATGTAGTGAAGCATGCCTTATGTACTCTCCCATCTTTTGCTTACCCTTTTGCCAGTGTTTGCAGGTGACATGGTGTTGCGGTCATCAAACTGGAATAGATATACCAACACAAATGAATAATAGTTAAATGACTGCATTATTTTCAAAAGCAGTGTTTCCTGTCAAAGTTTCCTCCCACTTTTCTGTTTTTGTCATTGATCATAGAAGATCCCCAGCCATGTGGAATGACATGCAGAGCAAGAGCTGGGGTAACGAAATATAAAACACCCCACCTGGTGTTCTACCAAGCAGAATGTAGTGCGGAGGGTCAGGTCTTGGATCACCTTGGAGCTGCCAAGCGGAAATATGCCATCAACACACAAGTAAGGCCAATGTACTTCCATTCTTTTCAGAGCACCTCACAGTTAGTGTAGCAAAGGGGTGGAAATTTTCTGGTAAACATTCCATGGGAATTTTGCATCAGCAACTTTGGGAATTTCCTTTTTTTTAATTACGCACTTGTGAGAATGTTGTATTCTCAGGATCCGGCCCACCATTAAAATTATTAATAGTGGATGATTTCTGATTGTTAAACAATCTAATGCTTAATGCTGGATCATGTTCCGTGAACAAACCTGACTCAGGTTCTGACATTTTGGACATTTCAACATCAAGTACAGATCATACCTCCATCACATACACAGGGGGAAAACAAAAGCTACCTAGGCTACCTGTGACTGCTATTCAACTCTGGGACGACTTTTCTTTTGGAAGAGGTCATTTGTTGATGGTGCTTGTTTTACACTTTATCATCACAATCTTGTGATGTTACTTGTCAAAAATGACAACGTGCGCTTATACATTTTGATATAACAGGAATGTGTCCAATAATCAGAATACGTATGCAGTTTGATGTTCCCAATTGCTAAACAATGCAAGGTCACTGCAGACAGGACATACTGTTGCTAAATTCAGTATTACAAATACCACCAATTACTGCAAGACTATACATTAAAGCTGAAGCAACTTGCATGAAACTATAGTTGCGTGTGACTTCAATACATGCAAATGTCAGGAGCGACGTTGGCTTGCCTCTGAACCCCAACGGTTCTTTACCCTTTTGGGATCCACCCACCACAAAGGACACCAGGACAGAGTACGTAAAAGGAAAGCGAGACTTTATTAACAAATACATTAAAAACAATGCATACAAACAGGGACGCCAAGACTCACTATTTCCCCCCCGTTCTGGTTTGCTCCCCTCCCCAACCTGCTGTCCCCTCCTGGGACTCCTCCACCCCAGCCCGGAGATGACCCGCAGGTATGGGCAACCCCCACATAGCACACCACACACACACCGCTCAGACCACTCGGGTCTTCTCCCACACATGTTATTAACCACTCCTGGTGCCCCCACTCTGGCCCTTCCCATGCCCGACCCCGCTTTGTTCACTCTTGTTCTCGCCGTCCGGCCTCCCAGCGGCTGCCGCAGTCCCCAGTTGTCGGCTCCACCTCGTCGACACCGCACCGTCAGGTCCGGAGCTTCTTGACACCGTACTGTAGGAAGGGGGACAGCAGCAAGTCAGGGTTACCCTGGCCCTCCGCTGCTACCGGTCACACACACCCCAATGCTTCCTATGGGTGTGGACGTTCCTTACGACGACAAGATTTCCACTCCCCATCTAAATCTCCCTGCATGCAGAGCCTTCTTCCCTGGTGTCCCTCACAACTAAGACTCGCAACCCTCCTAAATACCTGCCCGGCGCCCTAATCAGGAACAAGGAGCAGCTGCGAGCCCACACTCCAGCCGAAGCCACTGCCCAAAAGCAAATCAAACAATCATTCAATTTGCCCTGGAATGCGTGCTTCCGGTGCCTCACCAACTTTCCTCCAGTGAATCCAGCCTGGCCAAATAACCCTGTCAGGACTCCTGACACAACTTTACTGCTACACAAAGCAATTCACAAGCGATTCAAATGTGATTTAAATTGCATTCAGTATCCAATCATATTATATCCTCTATAAGAACTCCTTGCATGACATTTAGTTTAAAAATTTAAAATGATTGATTATTTAAAATCAACAATTGCATTAATAGGCAACTCAAATTTTCGCAAATAAAATGCATGTAAAAACTATAATTTTTTTTTTTAGCTAGCTACCAATCATTTCAAACTCTGAACTAGTGACTAGTTTTCAAGTCACAAAAAACTCAGATACAGATACAACAACCGGTTTCTTCACAACTTCACAACTGACGTAAATGTGTTACCGAAAATTTCCTGTTAATGTCGGGAGGTGAGCTGACAGATGCCATCGTTTGAGCCTCTCGTTCGGGGATATTAATTGGGAACCGCGGGTGCATTGTTGAGCCGGGGCAACTGAATGATTGCCTCTGCCGAACTGGCAGAGATCGCGGCTGTTCTGAATTGTCATTATTACCAGGGGTGCAGGTATAAAAAGGGGGAATGGACAGCCCGGGGAAAGGAAGGCTCTGCTCGATGGTCTTACTGGCGGAATTATTTTTGTTTCGTTTGCTTATTTTTCTGTTGCCTTCTTTTAGTTTTGGTTTTGTTGACGTTTTTGGCCGGGGTTCTTTTTTTCACAAATATTTGTGTTAATGTTTTGGGGGAAGTCCTACGGCCACGGGGGAGGCTCCACACATGCACACACACACCACGCGGACACACACAGAACAAAAAGGAAATATAAGGAGGGACGTAGCTCAGCCTGCGCCACCTTGCCGGGCCTCGTCGACATCCCAAAATAAAAAAGAAAGAAACGCAAAAAGACAAGCCCTCCTCATCACTCCTGGCAGCTCCGGCGGGGACCCATGTCGTCTTCCCACTAGCAGCTTGTGCCGGCTCCGCGGGTCTCTCTGAGGGAAACAGTTCTTCAGCCAGTCAGCCCACTTCCCTCTCCGCCTCGCGCTGGGGACTCACGCTCACAGTTGCCGGTTCGCGGTGTCGCCTCCCTCTCAACCGGAGGATCCACCTCCCAAGCACGCACCTTCGCGGGGTGGGGGCTCTCCTCAGTCCCGGCTGCATTCTGGAACTGCTCACTGTTTCACTTCTCCCTCAGGGACTCACCGCGGTACTCTTCTCTGGACTCCGCTTTTCCCTGGAGCCGCCCAAAAACACACGAAGACCAACTCGCATCCACGCATGCCAAAAGAAAAAAGAAAATTAACTTAAACGAAAACCAAACAACAAACTCCAAATCCACCCTGGGTTGTGACTCCTGGAGCTCAAACCAAAAACAAATGAACCAAACAAACTGAAAATAAGCAAATCAGAAACCACCATGCTGGCACGCTCAACAAAAAATAAACCAAAAAATAATTCCCACAATAAAACCTGTGCACTCGGCCTCCCAGCGTCTCTCATGCTGCTCCCACTCACCTGCCTAAATAGTCCTGGTGTCCCCTTAACCGGATAGGCAGCAGGTGCACAGCACACGCCAGGCAGCGAATCCCCTCAAAACCCTGTTAATCCAATCATTGAATCAACCCTGCCGCACGCCCGAGCCCCCTCGCTCTCCCAGGGAGTACAGCTCCTGGCAGTGCCGCAAGTAATGGCTGTATAGCATGGAGAGCGGCAGACTCTACCATCTTGTAATTATCCAGAAGCCACTGCAGCTGTGTGTGTCATTCATATCAATCACCTACATACCACCGCAATTGTGTGTCTATGTGTGGGGTGGGACCAAGGAAAGGACAGGACATATCAGTCATCTAACATAAAATTTAACTGAATCTGACCATATGTCTATCGAGAACCACTTTTGTGTGAATTAAGTTTTTTTGCAGGGTTTGGGTTTAACTCTGCCATTGCTGGTCCCCAGCTCAGAGGAGAAAGGAGAGATGGGCGATGGGCTAGTGTCCCCTCCCCATAAAAACCTATTGCTACAGAAATGCCAATGAAAGAACCAAGGAACATTTCGGCCCTGGGAGAGGATGGAACGGCCAGGCCGACGACCGTAATCTCCCCTAGGTCCACCATCACCATTGGAACACGGAACGTCAGAACCATGCACGAGGCTGGAAAGACAGAGCAAGTGGCTGCTGAGATGGAGAGATACAACCTCACCATTCTAGGAATCTGTGAGATAAGATGGACTGGTTCAGGTCAGAGGAGGCTCATGACGGAGAGTTGTGGCTGTTCTCCAATCACGAGGAAGATGACGTGCCCCATATGCACGGAGTGGCCCTGATGTTGCCCAAGACAGCCCAGAGAGTGCTCATCAGATGAGAGGCACACAGCCCATGGATCCTCACAGCCTGTTTCCAAACCAAGAAGAGGAGGCTCAATATGGACGTCATACAGTGCTACACCCGACAGCAATGAGAAGCACAAAGAGGAGTTCTACAGCAGATTGCTGACCATCATCCAGAGCTGCCCTGGACGGAACATCGTTGTTATGGGCAGCTTCAATGCTAAGATCATCAGCGACAACAGGGGCTATGAGGAGGTCATGGGGCAGCAGGGCCTAGGCGAGATGAATGACAATGGGGAGAGACCTCTGCGCCACAAGCAACCTGGTTACTGGCAGGAGTTTCTTCCATCACAGAAGGATACACAAGGCTATTTGGGTATCACCAACTCTGTTGACGGAGACCCAAATCGACCACGTGTGCATTGGGAAGAAGTTCAGGAGATCTCTTCAAGATGGTGCTGTGGGAGCCGGCGCTGCTTCAGACCATCATCTCCTGGTTGCACGGTTGAAGCTCAAGCTGAGGAGGAATTGGACAGAGGAAACCTGTCACCGCCAGCGACATAACACCATGCTCGTGAAAGAGACAACCAAACGGGAAGAGTTCAAGGTCACGCTCTCCAACAAGTTCCAGATCCAGCAAGAGAAGAGGAAGGGACAATCGACAAGGAGTGGCAGGGATTGAAGGAGGCTGTAACATCAACATGCCAGGAAGTACTGAGCCCCAAGAAGTACAGCCATAAGGAGTGCATCTCAGCAGAGACTTTAAAGAAGATAGAAGAGAAGAAGAGGTAGAAGGCAGCAGTCAACAACAGCCGCACATGAGCTGGAAAAGTCAAGGCCCAGGAAGAGTAAGCGGAAGTGAACAGGAGTGTCAAGAGAAACATCAGGGCAGACAAGAGAAACTACATGGAGACACTGGCTGTAGAAGTAGAGGAAGCAGCGCACCATGGGAACATGCAGGACATGTACACCACCGTCAAGAAGCTTTCCAGAAAGTACACCAAGCCAGAGAGACCAGTGAAGGACAAGGAAGGGAAGACAATACCTGACGAAGAGGGACAGAAGAACAGATGGATGAAGCATTTCGAGGAGTTGCTGAACAGACCAGCCCCACAGGTCCCACCTGACATCCAGGCAGCCGACAGTGACCTGCCGATTGACTACAGCGCACCCTCAAAGGAGGAGATCTACAAGGCTGTCAAGCAGCTGAGGAACGGCAAGGCTGCAGGACCCGACAGCATCCTGGCAGAGGCGCTAAAGGCTGATGACGAGACCAGTGACAAGATGCTCTACCCCTTCTTTAGCAAGATCTGGGAAAAGGAGCATGTCCCGTCAGAGTGGAAGGAGGGCTACCTCATCAAGCTCCCAAAGAAAGGTGATCTCAGCACCTGTTCCAACTACGGAGGGATAACACTTCTGTCCATCCTGGGTAAGGTCTTCAACTGAGTCCTCCTGAACAAGATGGAAGACGCTGTCGACCCTCAGCTCCAACACCAGCAGGCTGGTTTCTGCAAGGATAGATCCTCCATCGACCAGATCGCAATGCTGCGCATCATCCTGGAGCAGTTGCTGGAGTGGAACTCACCCCTCTACTTCAACTTCATCGACTATGAGACGGCATTTGACATGGTGGACAGGCTGTCTCTGGAAGTTGCTGAGAAACTATGGGGTGCCGGAAAAGATCACCAAAATCATCAAACACTTACAAAGGAATGACCTGCGGAGTGGTCCATTGCCGACAACCCAGCAATGCCTTCCAAGTGCAGGCAGGAGTGAGGCAAGGATGCTTGCTGTCACCTTTCCTGTTCCTGCTGGCCATTGACTGGATTATGAAGATGTCCACAGCTCAGAAGTGAAATAGCATCCAGTGGACCCTCTGGACACAGCTGGATGACCTTGACTTCATCGATGACCTGGCCTTCTCCCACACCCAGCAACAGATGCAGGAAAAGACTTGCACCATCGCAGACAACTCAGCACGCCTGGGTATGGTCCTAAAGGTCAATGCAGCTGACGCAACCCCCATCACGCTGGAAGGTGAAGCACTAGAAGAGGTGGAGAGCTTCACCTACCTTGGCAGCATCGTCGACAAGCAGGGTTGGACAGACGCTGACTTAGGAGTCCGGATAGGCAAAGTGAGGTCAGCTTTCCATCAACTGAAGAACATCTGGGGCTCCATGAACCTGATCAACAACATCAAGATAAGGATTTTTATCACCGTCGTGAAGCTTGTGCTACTCTGTGGAGACGAGACCTGGAGAACCACCGTAACAACCAGGAAGAGGATCCAGACATTCATCAACACCTGCTGCAGAAGGATCCTTCGGATCCGCTGGCATGACACCATCAATAACTAAAACCTGTGGCAGCGAACAGGACAGCAACCTGTAGATAAAGAGATCTTCCAAAGGCTCTGGGGATGGATTGGCAACACCCTCTGCAAATCCACATCCAGCACAGCAAGGCAAGCTCTCACCTGGAACTCACAGTGGAAAAGGAAAAGAGGCCGGCCAAGGAACACCTGGCGCTGCGATCTGAAGGTGGACACCAAGAGAAGGGGACTCACCTGGGGGCAGCTGGAGCGACTGGCCCAGGATCAAGATGCCTGGAGAACTCTCGTAGGCAGCCTATGCCCCACTAGGGGCCACAGGCGAAAGTGAAGTGTGTTGGGTTTAAGGCTTTCTCATGCTGTTAATCCAGTGGCAGTAGGGTGACACAAACTAAATCATTAGTTTTACTTTATCAGAGTTAGATCAGTATCACTATCAACAACAGAAGTCATAGGATTTTGTGAAATTATTTGTCTTTAGACAGAAGACGACACCAGACAGAGCAATCTAGCAAAAAGTACAGACAAAAGCATTTTTTCGACCACAGAGAAATGATGGAGACAAAACATTGTCTGAAGAGCAGAGACGTAGAAGTGTTCATTACAACATATAGCAGAAAGTGCTTACAAGAGCGACTTACATGGCTGTTAAGCAGTGAACTTCATTGAGCGGACAGACCAGATTTTGGGAGAGTCTCAATTGCCATTTCAATCTGACAGGCCACAGAGCATACACAAAACTAGATTTGTGTGCATTTTCTTAAGAAATTGCAACATGTGGTTGCCTGTTTGCATTATTGAGCATACGTGCTGTTTGAGTTGCTGTGTGCCAGACTGCGTACACATGACTTAGAGTGGAGGCTGAACTTGGCAACTATTTTGGCTCATAATTCAAAAACCATATATCACAGTGCTGAACTGGTGACATTGTGAGAATCTACACAGGTTGTGCCTCTGTTTTGATGTACAATTTATGCCTGTAGAACCAGGATTCACGGAGATGCAGCTGTTAAAAAAAACTTTTTTTAAATGGAGTGAAAGCATGAATTTGTGTGTATTGGGCTTGCCGTCTCCCCCCTCCCCCCGTCTCTCGCGGTGGAACCTGACACAGAGCAGTAATTTCACACTAGCTGTCTGTGACTGGCTCCGTTGCAACAATTTAAATATCAGATGTTAATCTGGTTAGTTAGGGGTTACCAAAGTCTGAACAAAGGCTCATATCTCAAAAACCGCTCATCACAGCGCTGAACAGCGAAGACATTGTGAGACTCTGCACAAGTGTGCCTCTTTTGACATATAATTTATGCATGTAGAGCCAGAATTCACAGAGATAAGGCAGTTTAAAAAAACATTCAAACACAGAAGGGAAATTCTCCCGCTGTTCGCACCTATACTTTTGAATGGGGGTAAAATTAGAGTGATTTCAAGTATTGTAGAAACCCCTCGGGCAACCACACTAATAAGTAAAACAAAGACAGAGAAGAAATAACAGCTGAAGCAAAGCAGCATTTACACAAATATAGATCAGAGGAATTCAATGACAAAACCTCACAGAAATCATTGAAATTCAATGACAGAAACAGAGATCAGAGGCTTTTGATAAAGATTACCAAAATTATAACATCAGTGTCAGCATCACTCAAAAAACAAAATACACAACATTCTCATCCCTACCCCACCCCCTCACCAAAAAACAAAACAAAAAAAACACCCAGCTGAGTACAAATAATGCTTGCAATGATTTCTCCACATATTGAGTTGTATTTGTGTTATCTTCTGTGTAATGATGAGCATATGATAAACTGTAAAGACATACAATTCAAACTTCTATGCACCTTTGATGATATGCACATTTGGAACTCCTCCCACAACCCTCATTGGGAAAAGTATTCTGAAGATAGATTGATGGAAGTATGACCATCATACCAGTTTTTTCACAGTTGTCTGCAACATGATCACTTGCAGCCACCTGAGGGCAGAACAGACGCACCACATAAAGCTAGAACATACTGCCTTCCAACATTCTATCGGTTCTCTGGTGTTTTTTTTTTTTTTTTTTTTTTTTTTTTTTACTTTAATCATCCCCTCTCAATGCATGTAAAAGAAGCTATCTGCATTATTTATCCTGGTAAAACATCCCAAACTAGACTCATATTCTTGTTCACAAGGGTCTAGTTTGGGACCAATGAACTAATGAGCACAATGGTGTAAGGTTTAAGAGACCCCATACAGTGCCGACACATGTACCCACAAATGCTGCCATGAGAGACCCCCTACAGGGTCTCCGCCATTATCCCACAGACGCAGAGGTGCCGACACCCTAGGTGCCAGCACACACACACACAAAGGACTGTTACCTGGCTAGGCTTCTGGTGGCGGGCGGAGGGTCAGACCCCCTGCAGACCAGCAGACAGCAGGTAACAATGGTCATGGTCAGAGATAGGAATGCCAGACACAAGAGTGTAGCTAGAATACACATTTCTGTTTCCCATCTCTGAGGACAAAGAACTCAGAGAAGGTATATAAAGTGACTCAATGTATCAATCAGTGTTCAACTACTCCACGAACCCAAAGAGACTGTTTTTCTGTGACGCTTTGCCGATCATTGTAAAACTTTCTCGTTGCAACTGCTCGAATGCCAATAAAACAGTACCAACTTCCAAACTACATCGGACCCGCGCCTCTTCAATTCTTACAACTGGCGAGCCACCCGGCCAGGAGGTGATTTCGAAGAGAGAAGACCACAGCTTTCAAGAAGAAAGAAAACCACGACGAGTTTCCAGACGAGGCCGAGGAAGACGCAACAGACACGCACCAACGGTGACTCCGACACGACGTCAACCGGGATGAGCTCTGCTTCAAGTGTGCGGTAAGGAATTGGTTTCCTGATTTATGACAAGCTGGTTTAACGTAACGAAATCCCCCCTGGTTAAAACAATCTAGAGTAGAAAGAGAGCGTGTTGGTATTGTTCTGTTGCTAATCAACAGTAGGAGTCCTAATTCCGAAGCACTGGAGTTAGGTGAAGATCCTAAAGTAACTGGATCTTGTTAATCTACTGCGCTCGAAGTACTGAGGCAGTGATTATTGTTTAAGGTGTTTGGTTAAACGGTCCTAAAGTAACTGGACTGTAGGAATTCACTAAGCCCGAAGCACTAGGGCAGTGGTTCTGTATTCGCGATCCTAAAGTAACTGGATCTTGCTGGTCTACTGCGCTCAAAGTACTGAGACAGTGACAGCAGTTTGAGGTGTTTGAACGGCCCTAAAGTAACTGGACTGGGGGAATCAGCTGGGCCCGAAGTACTGGGGCAGCGATTCCATAGTGATAATTATCTTAAAGCAGCTGGATAGTTAGAACACTGTGTCCGACGAGCTGGAACAGTGGTTTTGATTGGCCTTTTGTTGTGATCGTGATTTGTTACGTGTGGCTTTGACCGTAGGATTTGGGATACCGTTTTTGATAGCAATCAGTTCGTTCATTGGTTTTAGAATGGAAGCATTCATGGCTCATTATATTGCTAAGCATGGGCGATCTGAGGTGCTAGAGGGGATAGAGAACTAGGGCGAGCCCTACAAGTGTCCCAGTTCGACAGTCACCCCAAAATAGCGAAATTAAGTAAAAAAGGGAAAGTTGCAACGGCGTTGCAAGGGGTCCTTGCGGCATTTAAATTATGCAGAAAGAGACTGCAGACCATAGAGGTGGAGAATGAAAACCTGAAGAAACAGATTGAGGACAATGCGTGTTCAATCAAAAGTTATCAGACACATACCAATCTGAATGCAGAAATACAGTTAGACCTGAGAAAGGAGGTTGCTGAGTTGAGGTACAGTAACACAGAGTTACAGTCAGAATTAGAGAAAGCACGGGCTGAAATAAGAAGACTACAAACTGCGTACGATTATCTGTTTGAAAAATGTAAGGGAAACATGAGCAAATGCGTAGGAAAAACAGATGATAGTACGAGTGATGGTTACTCGGATTACACCATGAAATTCCCGGTAGCTCCAGTCCATGAGACTACTACACTTATACCTGGGGAGGGTGAGGACCGGGTGACGACTACTACCACTATCAAGCCTCTGTCACCTAGCACAATTGAGGCTCTAGTTAAAAATATCGGTACATTTGAGCCCCTAAAGCGAGATCCCATAGAATTTTTAGCCAATTTAGAACGTACGGCCGACCTACACCAGATAACAGATGCCGATGCCTGTGTAATTTTAACTACTTGTTTGCCCCATGCCCTAGCGAGCGCGCTTCCACAGGCCATACACAATAGGAATGCAAGGAGAGAAGACCAGAAAACAGCTTTGTTAGGAGTTCTGGGGACACGCTCAATAGATTGGGAGAAAATCAGAGAGGTGGTAATGGCTCCAGGCGAACATCCGGCGGCGTATGCGGCTAGGCTGTGAGAAGCGTTTAATTCATACAGTGGGGTAGCAAATTTAACGCAGCAAGACCCGATGTTTAAATCTGCTTTGATCGCGCAGTGTGACTCTCATACACGCAATGCCCTCGCCCTGCATATAGATTCAAGTACGCCATATTTGGATATAGTTGCTAAAATGACAAAGGTGTATAACTTTCGTATCCGTAACCCCACTAACAAAAGACCAAGTTTTATACCCCCACTTCGTAATTCAAATGGAGTTGTTATATGCCACAACTGTGGTAAACCAGGGCACATTAGGAGGCACTGTTGGGCAAAGGGGGGAGGTAGTGAGGGGCAGAGACCACTACAGAGAAATGGACCCAGGAGATTTAGAAACAGCTCTTTTACAGATAGATGCCACAACTACGGGAAAATAGGCCACTTCAGAAGAGATTGTTGGTCTAAAGGAGGTGGACAAGGCAAAAGTTGGACAGTCCACAAGGATATGGTTTCATGTGGACCAACTCAAACGACACAAGCCCACACAGTGATAAGACAAGGTTTAATAGGAAGATAACTCCCCCCCTTCTGTATTATGTTTGTTATCGTAGTGATTATTGTTTATATAAATTCTTTCTTTTTTCATTGCATCTGAAACTGCTTCATAGGTTGGTGGTAAGAATATATACTGCCCCTGTTTCTCTCTGTGTCATTTCAGATCAAGCCATGTGGAGATTCCTGACGGCAATACTCCTCCCCGCGACGGTGACTCTACAAGGATGCCCGGACCAGCGCCCAGCACCACCATCAGGAACCATTTTGAAGCCACACCAGGGGATCCTCATCAACGATGTCCAGTGGGTCCATGTCCAGGTCCTCATCAACCTCACTGGATGGAGTCCAGACGTCGATAAGCATTGCCGAGGAGAAGGAGTGACGACCATCTGCAAGGACCTCATCACGACAGCCTTCCTGAAATACCACGACACAATAGCAGCCAATTTGCCTCAGGGACCCTCCACACCTGCACACCCGGGAAGAAAACTGTTGGGTTTACTGGAGGGAGTCCTGGGAGCTACAGGTGCAGGATTGGGAATCTCAAACTGGATCGACAGCCAACAACTGAGGAGAAGCGAACTCAAGTTACGTGAAATGATGGCGTCACAAATATTGAGAACAGATGCCTTCTTGCAGGAGGGGCTCAGAACAGCGCTCAATGCCATCCACAAAGAACTATACTGTGCCCAGTTTTCAGCTGTGAAATATAATGAAATTTCTAGAATATTACAGGATGTTTTAGCTGGCAGAATACCTTCAACTCTAATCACAGAAGAAGTAGTAATGAAGTGGTTTGGACTAAAAGATTGTTTCATGAAAAACACCACAGGAAACCTAAAGGAGTACTTGGAAAAGCTGGGACGGTGCAAACTACCCATTCCATACAGCCATATAATTGAAATGGCGAAAGTGACATCTCATCCCATTCCTGCGGGATTCTACAACCCATTCGATTATGGCCCACTGATGAAGGGTATTGTTCTACCTTTTACAGAGCATGGGGAGAAACCATCAAAACCAAGAAACAGGGCTCCCCCCATTCAATTCTTAAAATGGTGGAGACTGTACGAACAATAGAGATGATAAAAGTTGGGCATGCTCTGCTGGCCATTCATTTAAACAATTAGGTTGCCCCATGAGACAAAAGTATGCTATGTTGTTGACAGTGTCCATTCCAATTTTTCAAGCAGATCAAGTCTTCAACCGGATTGTTCAAATTGAGAGCCTTGAAACCTTGCAGGGAAATGTTTTGAAGGAGATGAAGAACCTTCTAAGATTAATAACTCAAATCAAAACAGGAGAATGGAGAGCACTAAATCCAGATTGTTGTGATAGTACCCCATTTGGATACTTTTGTGGTTGTGATGCTATAGGAAAGCTACAACTGTGTGGTATGGGAGAGGACATTAAGGAAAGGTGTGACGTAAGTTTGACACATATCCATAATAACTTCACAAAAGCCATACTTCGAGCTGAGGATGTATGCATAACTACCACTGATAGCCATTTTTACATGTCTTTAAACAACAGCCAGAAACCTTGTCCAATAGCAAGTTAATGTCAGTTGCAACTAGCTAGTCACTTAACTAGCTAGCTGGCACAGTTAGACACAAAGATGTTCATACAAATGCTTGAATAAACTTGCAAACATAAAACTATATCCAGAAAATTATTAATTTATTGTATGACTGAATAGTGAGTGAACGAGTGAACGATTTTGGACGCAGCCTTCGTCTTCGCAACACTTTCTGCTAAGTTGTATCTTTTCACTGCAACTCTGCATCAAGATTTAGGGAATTATTACTTTAAAAAGTAACAGCTGCAGTAAAACTGTATTTCAGACTGTTATGGTTAAACTTTGCAATTAATCCATGCTGTTACCGTGACTGTTACCGTGATCGGCCTTTTATACCATGAAACAAATGGCAATAGCCAATAGGTTTACAATGTTGCAACATCAACCTCTGCTCCCAATGCAAACCAGAATCTTGGTGTTGATGCTAAAGGCCCCTTTGTCTGTGGTGGTTGTCAATTGCCCACTCCCGGTTGTATTCTACAATTGATGGCTGTCGCCTGCCTTAATCAATTGCTCTTGGCTCCAACTGTAACATGGCGCCAGAGGTGTGGAGCTTTCTCTGTAACTATGATAATAAGGCGGTCAGGTTCAACAGTTCTCTTATTCTGAATCATGTCTGGTCAGAAGTTACTATAATTTCTTACACCACAGAGGAATAAAACATGGAATGGTTTTATTCTGATGGAATCTTGTGCATCATGTTTTATGGACGTGGATACTGAATAAAATACAACAAAAGTTACCTAGAGCAAGATCCAAAATGCAAGTTATTCAGATTCAATTTCAAGGCATTGTAAGGTTTGAGAGACCCCACACAGGGTCTCCTGTTATCTCACAGACACAGAGGTGCCGACACCCTAGGTGCCAACACACTCACACGCAAATGCTGCCATGAGAGACCCCATACAGGGTCTCCTCTATTATCCCACAGACACAGAGGTGCCGACACCCTAGGTGCCAACACACACACACAAAGGCTGCCATAGACTGTTACCTGACTAGGCCTCTGGTTGAGGGCTGAGGGTTGGACCCCCTGCAGACCAGCAGAAAGCAGGTAAGAGCGGTGATTGTGTTTCCCGCCTCTGAGGACAAAGAACTCAGAGAAGGTATATAAAGTGCCTCAATGTATCAACCAGTGTTCAATTGCTCCGCGAACCCAGAGAGGCGGTTTTGTGTTTTTCTGTGACGCTTTGCCGATCATTGTAAAACTTTCTCGTTGCAACTGCTCGAACACCAATAAAACCGTACCGACTTCCAAACTACATCAGACCCGCACCTTTTCAATTCTTACAGCATGCAATTTCATAGAATATATTACACATGAACAAATGAATTTGAAAATGTTCAAATAAACATTGTAACTTAAGGAACAGAAGATTAAGACTGTAGTATATAGGCACAATGTTTTGCTTGTGTTACAGCAGGTAATATATAGAGTACATCTGTTTTCAGCTTTCGCAAAGAAAGATTTTTCCAGATAACTCCTGAGATGACAATGGAGCAAAACTAATTTTATGCATGCAGATTGAGACTAAATGCCCATTATTAGTAATTATTTTGTCATTTTGAGTTTAGATGTATATTCCATATGAAAACAATGGTAAAAATAAGCTTGTAGCTTGTCAAACTTTCTTATGCACTCTCAGGTGCCTTCACTGTTCACGTTGTCATTGCGCTCTCCCACAGTTTGGTGAGGAAACTATCAGTTCATCCATCTTCTATGTATCTCTCATAAATCACATTTTTTGTTGGCTAAATTAGTCCCCCAATGCATCCTGAATATTATCTGGGACATTTTTGGCTTAGCAATCAACTTTCAGGCTATGCATTTACAAAATGTGGCACTCATTTTTCATGAGCCATCTGATTGAGGCCGCTTGCACCTTACCAGCTTTCTTGTGTAGACTTATTGCTAGTGACTCATATTTAGGCCAGATTATCTGTTTTTTTTGATAAATCATCTGCAAAACCACAGGGGCAGGAGTATTGCTGGTGGCCACAGTCCAAGAATTTGCTAGGTACACCATTTCTGACACCAGGGGCCTCATTTATAAAATGTTCTTACACACAGATTTGATCTTAGAATGTGCGTATGCTCAAATCCATGTCAAAGTTCAGATTTATAAAATGGTCTTTGATAGGGTTGCCAGCTTCCTGAAATGGAAATAAGGAATGCAGGGTCGGGGGGGGGGGGGGTTGGACTGAGGAGCTCCGACTACTGTGGAGCTGTAACAAATATAACGGGTCTAACACCTGCATTACCCTTCAGTAGTAGACTTACTGTATCTAAAGGTATAACATAAAAATGCCTACATATTTGGTTGTGAGAAGTCCTATCCATACCATAATTTTATTTGGGCTGTGCAAAAGTTTAACATATATTATTTTTGTATTCTTTAGAATAAAACAACTGTATTTTAACAAAAAGATTGCAGCAGTAAGTAGTCATTTCTCCTCGAGAGCTGCACTGTAAAACTCTGAGCAAGACATTTCAAAATTCAGAGTGAAGATCAGCTCACTCTTCATTAGTGCAACAGAATATTTGTTCCGCACATCTGTCCATTTATTTTTCATTGAAGAGAAAACTCTCTCCACATACCCAGTAGAGGATGGGATGCTGAGGGCAAAGGACACCACAGCCAGGATGTTTGGAAGGTGAGCTGCCTGGAGAACTGTCATCCAGCTCTCAGCTGTTCCCCTGGACACCCACTCCTGATGCTCTGTGAGGCGCTCTAGAATGCTGTTGGCAGTAACACACTCATCATAGAGCTCATCCATGGAGATGTTAAGCCTGCCAACCAGGTGAAGCCACTCAGTGATCTTCTCCATGTCGTCATAGGAGGTCCTCCCAGATGTCAGAGAGAGGGGCTGCAGGTGAAAGAGTTAGTTGTCCTCTGAAAAGTTGAACCACTTCTGGACATAACTGATGGTGGTGCTTAAGAAGGCTGTAAACTCCTGTCTGGCAACATCAGCATTAGACAGAGAGAGACGCTGAAGCTTTTGTTTTGTCAGGAAGCCATAGAACCCATCACCTCTTCTCTGAGTTAATCTTCTCAGAAAAGAGTGCATAATGGCATAGAGGTCAGCTGATGTGGTGTCATCCCTCTCCAGCTTCTTGACCACCTCTTCAAAGAGAGACAGGACATTATTACAGAAGAGGAGGTACACCTCCACAAGAACAGCCTCCTCCTCAACTCCAGCAGCATCCCCTTTCAACCTCAGCAATGCTTGCAGGTGCCTTGGACAGTCATCACCAATGCTGATAAAATATGCCTTCAGAGGAGTCCAGTTCTGCAGCAGGCGGGTGATTGCAGGGTTGAGTGACAGCCATCTGGTCACCACATGGTGCAGGATTTCATGGAATTCAACATCACAAAAGGCACAAAACTCCTTCAGGGACTCTCTCCTTTTGACAGAGGTGGAAAAGAAACTGTAGATCTTAATGACAATATTTTCCACGTCAACTGAGAGCTGATCCAGGGCATGTTTAATAGTGTTATGGACAATATGTGCATGGCAGTTGCCTTGGAGGAGGTCACTGTTGTACTTTAATTTTGTGAAGACTGAATTGTGGATGCCATAATTGACATTTGTATTGTCTGCACTGAATGCAGACACATGATCCAAAGTCAGGCCCAGGTTTTCAGGAGAGCTCAGGATGGTATTGACTATTCCTTCAGCAGACTCATTTGGATTTTCAACAATATCAATCAATTTGTTGATGACCCCGCTCTCTGGAGTGAAAAACTGTACAGCCAAGGGTAACATCTTGCGATTGCCCTTGTTAGAGGCATCTGTTTGTATAGATAATGGGAGTGGATTCTCAGCGCTTTGTAATTTGTTGATCACCTCCTCTACTGCCTTTGGAGCAAGGACATCTGTGACCAATGCCTTGGCTTTTGTCCTCCCACAGGACATCTTCTTGGCAATGCTGGAGTCACTCGGTGTTCGGTGAGTCAGAACTGTTGTAGCTCAAGTTGTGCTTCACAGTATGACAGATATGTGCTAGCTCAGCAGCAGTCACCTGTGAAGAAAAAAGGATGCAATTTCACTGTACATATGTATAGTTTATGTATATAGTATATGAACTACCTGTATAGTATATGTATATGAGCTGTTTGGAGTTGTAAGATGTGTGTAAAAGGTTGTATATATATATATGTATATAATATGTATTATTATTATAAATAAAATAGTAAATATTTACTACTGTTGTTATTAGTTGTTACTTTTTACATTATATGAACCTATATGATGCACTTCACTTTTGAAGTTTGTTGGTAGTTCAACTACATTCATATTTGCATACTGATTCAAGTAGTTAAATTACTTTTTTTGCCATTTTTTGTGTAGTTTACTGAAACTACAAACAATTTTGGGTCATAAAAAGCTGATATTCCTTGCACTTTCCCATGAATAGTGGGGTATTTTAATTTTTTGGTTTATGCATGATCTGTGAACAAGTGGGCACTTTCTGCAATAAACTCAATTGAGTGGCATTTTTTGCTGGCATGTGACTTTTTGTATTATATTGACAGTTGCTGCGATACGCCTGACAGCGGCGTGGGATTTTTAAAAAAATGGCAGGGCACAGTCTGCCGGCAAAAAAAAAAAAAAAAAAAAAAAGATTACAAAAATACAGAAGGGATTGGGAAAATGAATACTAATGGCTGGAATGCGTGGAAGAGAACGTGCACAAGGTCAACTGCACCGTCTGCCACTGGGTTTTCTCCATTAGTCACGTCGGAATTTGTGACATTAAACAGCACGCATGGGGAGAAAATCACAGGTGGAGCGAGAGGCTGCGGAGGACACAGGGAGAGGGAGCACTCTCAAAGTTTCTTGTCCACCAGGCATCTCCAGAGGCTGATATGGTATGTACAGTATAATAATCATATTGATTTTTAAAACCCAAATCTGGTTGATAGATACCAGTGTTGGGGAAGCTACATTGAAAGCATAGCGTTGCAAGCTACCAATTATTTCACACTGGAAGAAGTTGAACTACAGCAAAGCTACCCTAGAGAGAAATCTAGTTTGGTTAACGAAAGCTACTTAGAAAAAGTAGTTCAAACTACTTTGTAAAAAAAAAAAATCAAATTGTCAATGTACAATCGATAAATGCCATCCTTGTTATTTATACACTCTCACGTTGCCGCTTTCGCAAGCACACAAACTACAGACAATCTGCGCTGTTTCTCGAGCATAATCATTTATTTATGATTGGTGTCAAATATTCTGTGAATTATTTGTTTTATTGTTAATCAAGGAGGATAAAGGGGAACAGGCTGAAAGTAATGATAGATTTAAAGGTAGTGTATCCGCTTCCCCTGTTTCCAGTTCACCGGCAGCCACTGAAAAACATACGGGAAAAAACCTAATGCCACATACCGGGAATAGCTGTTATTGCGCTAAAAATAGCTGTGCGATACATCGCGATGGCTATACCGTGCATCCCTACACTGAAGTGTGTATACAAACTATAAAAAATGTTATCGGTTATCGGTATCGGTATTGGTTATGAGAAGCAGGAATCTATCGGTTATTGATATCGGTTGTAAAAAACAGTTATCGCGCATCCCTAACTGCAGGTATTCGGAAATCTAACCACGGCTGCATCCGAACACTCATACTTCCATACTATGTCCACTAGTGATGTGCAGTTTGTGAACTAACGAATCCTTTTGAACGAATCTTTGAGGTGAACTGAGTGTACTGAATCCCTAGTCTAAAAGACTTCGTTCCTTCCTCTTTGCAAACATACGTGCTGATTAGCTGGCATAACAGCTATAACTCTCACTCCAGTGGATATTAGATATGCGGTCTGTCCACGAAGCAGCCTATCACAAAACTGTATCAGCAGTACCTTCATGACAACAACTAGCCAATGGCTGAAATGCTAAAACTCTCGAAGCACCTCCCACTGGCCATCTCGGCACAGCTGACGATGTGGGACAATGCAAAAGATCCGGTGACTATGAAGACTCTAAACTCCACCTACTGACCTGATGAACTGTTGACAAGTTCCTCAGTTCACCAGTTCGTTCGGACTCAAAGGAACTGTGAGTCCTCAGTTCGTTCGGACTCAAAGGAACCGTGAGTCTTCAGTTCACCAGTTCGTTCGGACTCAAAGGAACTGTGAGTCCTCAGTTCATTCGGACTCAAAGGAACTGTGAGTCCTCAGTTCACCAGTTCGTTCGGACTCCAAAGATTCACTGACTATGAAGACTTGGTGACTACATGTTGCCAGAATCGCTAGTTCTCAGTATAACAGGCTTGGGCTACATCCACCATTGACGATGCAAAAGGAATCAGAGCGCTTCCGTGAAATTATATTATAGGAATAAAAAATATTATTAAATATTATTTTGCTCATCTACCTGGAATATTATTTTATATTTATATTTTTAGCAGTAGCATATTTTAGGTGCGCACAACATACTGCAGTTCTTGTTTGTCACAACTGCAATTTTACGTAGGCTACAATGTATTTAATGTTGACATCACATTTCCTTTTAACATGAATAAAGTCCTTATTAATAAATACTGACAAATCAACATAGTAGGCTGTAAAACAAAACAGAAATGTGATGCATAAGCCTATGCATCACATTTGTAGTGTACTATGTCTACATTAACATCAAATAAAAATATGACATTGCTGACTAGGCCTACAGGTGTATTAAAATGTTTGGGCTGGGTTAGTTCAAAACTTGTAAATGAATATCCACCGTATTCCTGGGGGGGCTACTGTGGAAACAATTATGGGTGGAACTTCCGGTGAAGCAGCGGAAGTAGCCATAAACGGCAACAACTTATTGTGCTTCCGAGTGGCTAGCAACCCACTCCGGTCCGTTTGAACACGTGTAACATACCGTAAAACTTCCAATTAACGCCGAGGAGTTTATTTGCTTTAATTACTTAACTTTACCGGCATTTATTGGAGACTCGGCGATAAGAGACCTGTGTTTATTTCACCTAAAGCCGTCAGGCTTCTGCAAGTTATTGGTAGCTGAACTGACCAGGAAAGTTCACTGTTTTTTTCCCCAAGTAGCCTACTTAACAAACATTATACAGTGCTTTTTGGTAGCAACTCAAACAGGAATCACTAATAAAGTAAGTTAAACATTGTCATTGCAACCTATGATGGGAGAGCACAGTCTGTAAGAATAGCAGTATCACTGTGAATTTAGGCTACCGTGATCCGAAAGACAGCTTGTTTTGTTCGTCTATGTTTAATTCGTGATCAGATGAACACCCATAAGGCAAATGGAATTCACTAAAACAACCTCATTTAGCCTAATGTAAAAATTATTTGTTTGTGTTATTTAGTTTTTAGCCACAAAAAATAAATAGGACTACTGTAAGCATTTTAACCCACTGCTCTTTAGTTTTATAATCATGAAAAATAAATATAATTTTCCCCAGCTTTTATTTGAGGCAGGCTCACTGAAAGGGTCGCGCATACCAGCGATTATAAGAGGGCTGCGTTTATTGGAGACTCGGCTATTACTGGAAGGTTTACGGTATATAGTGTTACATATATTGCTTTTTGGGGGAATATATTTCTTTCTGTGTCATCACCCAGATAGCAAACAATCATTGAAACTATGTTCAATCAACATTCCGCTGTCAATATTAATTTCATTGAATCAACATCAAACTCCGATGTTGATTCTTCATCACTTTTGCACCCTCGGTTAATATTGAAACAATGTTGAAATCATAACTAAAGATCAACAGGACTTCAATGGTATTTCAACCGATATTAAACCACAGCAAATTACTATTAATATTTCAAAACATTGTGCAAAAATATGTCCTGCTTTATCTACAGCCAGGATAAATGTTATAATATCTATAGCCTTATATTATTAAACATTAGGTTTTATCTATATATAAATGACAACAGACAACTTTACATCAGTTAAAAAAAACAAGTTTATTTAGTTTAATTTCATTCTTTGCGAATTCACTCCTGCGCTGTCTGGCGTCCAGCCCCACCCACTTGGTGTGGAGTGTAGCGGAGCCATTTCTGAACTGCCTGGGCAAAGGCAAATTCAGAGACTGCCACTGCCCCCGTTTGCTGAGTCAGGGCATCTAAAATAGAAAACATAGAAGCCAATATAAATAAATAAATAAAGTTATAAATTTCAGATTAAAAAAAAAGGTTCAACAGAAATTGCACTTAGAAGTGGAATAGGCCTATGTGTTTAGTAGCCTCAATGCCGCACAGAGCACATAAATTACTGTAGGCCTACAAAGTGTGTAATTACCAAAATAATACAATAGTGGTGATAATATAGGCAAGTGTTCGATACTGTTTTATACTGACTTTATAGCACAATATCCAAGCTCCATCAGTAACTTAATAGGATAATTTCGCTAGCATAAAAGCAAAATGCTAACTTTATCATCGGAAGAAATGATCCTGCACTGAGGACTGTAATTCATGAAAATAGTGTGTATTTTATCTTTGTTCAGATTTTGGGTTGTCTACGAAATAAAATATATGCATGCCTCTCTCTTCCTCTCAACTGATCTTAGCTAACGTCAGCTAACGTTTAATCATATTTCCCAGTCAACTACAAATCGATGCTCAATCAACTATAATCAGGACAACTATAAATCAATGTTATTCCAATGTCACTGTCATCAACATTAATATACTGTCGGGTTTCATCGGTATTGTCATGGTGATCCAACATTTATTTAGCATTGAGATTTCAATCTCAACCATAATGATTCAGATGGAAAATCAATAATTTTTCAATGTCGTCTTGCTATCTGGGTATAGTGTTGCCTGAAATGGCATTACGGAGCTCAGGTACATGTTGTGCCATTTGTGGCTGTACTAATAACCAGGCTATAAGATTAATGTGTGGCTTCAACAACAATGCTTTGATCATGTACCAAAAACAAAGAGGGACTGTAGCTTTTATCAGTTGTAGACTTTCCATCGCTTGCCAAAAGATGATGAATCGAGACGATATTGGCTGACGAACCTAAACTTAAAGAGACCACCGAAAACAGCTTATGTATGTTCATGTCACTTTCTTGACAAGAAACAACGGAGGCAAACCCACATCCTACTTTGTGGTTGGGCTACAAACGACCACCAGGTTGATATAAATATATTCAATAGTATATATGTCTAATTCATAGTACAATAAAAAATGTTTCTAACAATGAAAATGAGTCTGTCATCTATGGCAAAGTGGACCAAAAGTTTGATGATGTGTGTCTGTATCAACCTTTTGAAGAAATAAAACAAGAATGGCCAGATGGGTCTGCAAAGATCCCTAAAAGAATTTAAAAGAGATACAGTTCCTGGATTTAAAGTTATATCCACTAATGAATGAATGACCTGGCACACTTAACACTAGCTAGTTAGCTAACTAACCTTAAGTTGCTAGCTAGCTAGCAAACGGTACTTAAGATCAAAAGTCAATACCTTGGCTTACATTTACATTACATTTATTCATTTGGCAGACGCTTTTATCCAAAGCGACGTACAAAAGTGCAAATAGTGAGCAAACAACAGGCACAAGAACAAGATGTGTACAGGTCATACAATGCAAATAGTGCTGAAGCTGAGCGCAAGGTCAGTGACGCGAGCCAACTAATCTGAACAAGGATTGCAACTCAAATACAATTACAGAAAAAATGGAGTACCGCTATACTACCTAGGTAAGTGAGCAACAAGTACAAGACAGGAGTCAGATTCAGTACGAATGTTAAAATTTACTATTTGTTCATAAGGGACATGATGAAACTGTATTGGTTTGATAGCTAGCAAAGTTCGTGAAAGCCAAAGTAGCTAGCTAGCTACTTGCACATTCAGCTGAAAAGTACAAATACCACCTTACACAGACAAATCTAGCTAGCCAGCTAGAATACAAACAAAACAATAAACTTAACTAGCTAGTTACTATCACATTCCGCTGACAAACACAAATATCACCTTGCAAACAAACACATAGCTAGCTACAATAAAAACAGCATAGAAAGCTAGATAGCTTGCTACCTAATTTGGCTTTCACACCCTTCGCTCAGCTGTCATATTACTAAGAGCTAGCTAGCTATCAAACTAATAAAGCCTCATCACGTCTCTTCTGGCCAAATAGTTAATTTTACCACAGACACTGCAAGCAACCTGTTCTGACAACTTTAGTACTGTTAGCTAGCTACCAAATTAACATTATAGTTAGCTAGCTAGGTAGTCTGCAGTGTTTTAGCTAGCTAGTTAGTTAAGTGCGCCAGGTCTTTCTTAACATCGGCATCGGCTATTGGCCAAATTGTTATTTTAAACATCGTATCGGCCCAGAATTTCACAAGCGGTGCATCCCTACGATCAGAGTCCTGCACGGGTCCAATTTTGAAAACCCACGCCCGCAAAGCTCAGTACCAGACCCGACCCCTCACCCGTCATTATATCAAAGTCAAACCCGCATCCGTCCGGACCCATTAATATTAGACCTGCGGCCTGACCCGTACCCGCAATGAATCACACATAGGCTAAAGTTATTCCAATTAAAGGTTTTTATTTTACCTTCTCAGCTTTTATTTAAATTCTCAACTTACACATTTTATTTTGACCAGAACATTTTGCATTAAATCTAGGCTAATGAACAATAGCCTAGTGTGCTTTCTTTTGCACTATCGGTAAGGTCTACACAAATAATAATAAAAAAATAATAACCAACCTGTTCTGGCGATCACCAACAATATTCCTATACGCCTATGCTGACATTTACTTTCACCTGAGGTTACTGTGCAGAAAAAGGATATCATCTACCGTCCCAGGTTTAAGCTGAGTTCTCCGTTCTTGAATCACAAATCCAGCCGAGGAAAAATCTCTCTCACTGGCAGCGCTCGATGCTGGGATGGTGAGTACATTCCGCACAATCACTGCCAGGTTGGGAAATATTTTAGCATGCTCCTTCCACCACAATGACACATCGAAGGGATCCCCCTTGGGTGTCTTGAACTCGATGTATGCTGTGACCCCGTCTTCGGGCAGCGCAGTGTCATCGCTGGAGTCCTCCACGTCAGACAAATGATCAGCTGCTGGAGCAGGACAGGTTCTCTTCGCTAGTGGGCCCACTGAGCTGGGGCCAGGTTGCAGAGGCCTTTCATGTTTCTTCTCAAGTTCTGTTTAAAATAAATAAATAAAAGTAAATGAATGAATTTAACTAAAATTACTCGCTTGCCACAATACAATTTTAAAGGCAATTAGTATGTTAGTCTGATTAAGGCCTACCTTTCACAAGATGTCGTGCTTTGCTGTGAACGCTCATCACTTCACCTTGGTCTGCAAGCAGCTTCAGGCTTTTCAACTTTGGATGCAAGAACATTGCCAACTTGTGTAGGAGATGCAGCTCAAATTTCTCAGTCAGAACCATGAGGCATTTTTCTTTAAGCGATGATAATGTCAGTGGAAGACGGCTGAAGGTGACGTCTGAGGCGCTCCAACCACACTGCAGTCAAGTGAATGGTCAGAGTTTTGGATGCTTCCAGGGCTTTGGTAGTTTCCTTGAATTGTGCCAAAAACCCCACAATGTCACTCAAAGTCTCAGTGCTTATGCAGCTCAGACGGTGTTCTTCCCCTCATTCCTCTAGAAGAGCACGGATGGCCTCGTACTGGCTGCTAATAGAGTCCAGCATCGTATGAAGCGAGTTCCAGTGCGTCTCGACGGATGCTTTCAGTGTTTTTTCCAGATGATTCTGGAGATGTGACTGCTTAAAGTAAGTCACAAGCGACTTAGCAGACTCAATGAGACCAGATACTTCTTCGCCAAATAAATCATTTTCAGCAGGTTTTCCAAGTGTGGTGTGCAACACTGTGTTCACGATATGTGCGGCGCAATTCAGCCTTGTGACTGTGGGGAGGGCCGCAACAATGTTTGCGCCTCTGTCAGTAACATACACCAGCTTGGAAAAGAACTCATCCAGATTGAATTAACGTAATGCTTGCATGATGGCTGGCCTGAGGTTGTCAGCTGTTTTACAAAAATTACTGTCCCATTCAGCTGTGCAAAGGACTCATTCCTGCAGATCCCAATAGCTGTTAACATAATGTATTGTCACACAAAAATATCCGATTTTTCGGAAATCATCCGTCCACAAATCCAGCATGACAGCCCCGTTGCTCTCGGTCATCTGCATCCTCAACTCCGGAATAATGCTTTGCCTGATATCCTCGGCATATTTTGTGAGCCTGCGGGAGAAAGTGGTTGGATGCGCTGATG
The DNA here is from genome assembly GCA_019176425.1 of Megalops atlanticus. Taxonomy (NCBI): domain Eukaryota; kingdom Metazoa; phylum Chordata; class Actinopteri; order Elopiformes; family Megalopidae; genus Megalops; species Megalops atlanticus. Next base: position 41,630,901 of record CM032880.1, on the reverse strand, counting down.
CGCGTCCACAAGGCCAGCTCGTGCCCCAATCTCAATTAGGCCCTGCTCCAGTTCAAAAAATGCATCGCCGCATACAGTCTCAAACGATCTAATGTCCCGGCACACAAATTTCACAGCTAAGTGTGTTATAGCCTCCTTGTCCTCCCGTTTTGGAGGTTTGTAGCCTTTGGAAAAGTACCTGTCAATTGCAGCACTGGCAACACTTGGGCTCCTGCAGATCTCAATGTATTTCCTTAGAGAGGACGTGCCCAGCCTGCGGCTATCAAATGCCAAAAATTTTTTGCAGGTTTTACAAGCAGCAAAGCCGCTGACAATATTATTTTCTTGGTCCTTTATTAGACCAAACTTTTTCCAAACCTCAGATGTAGCTTTACAAGACTAGTTTTCAATGATTTTAGAAGTTCCGCTAGCCAACTTATCTTTAACTGCATCCACATTCATCGCTCACAAACGCCGGTTCTGGTTCAGTGGTGTAACAAAGCAGAAGTTGTGCCATAATTCACGCAAGGTATCATGGGAGCTAGGAATAAGGTGGATAGTACGCAAAAAGCAGTAGCCCACGTCACAATCCGTAGGGTGTCCGAATACTTAAAATTTTGAAGTATGCAAATGTACCACACTACACTATCCCACAAGTCAGCTGGAGCCCGAATAACCGAAGAAGAAGAATTCCCCGGGAAAAAGAGAAGCGGACCAAAGCGATGGTGGACCCAAGCGAAGCCGGCTGTTACAGCATCTCTGGGGTCTCTCCGGCAATGTATAAATGTAAGTATCAAGAACAGTTTATATTTTCAGATTGAGTGGCGCTGTCAAGTGCCATTTTCGCAATATGTGACATTTTGTGGTATTAAAGATCACTACTCTGACGTAAATTCTCCGAGGTGACTCCGAGGCGGAGTACGTCCGAATTGTGTCCTTACTAGTCACTCGCATACTCAATAGCAGGGTTGGGAGGTTGACTTTTAATAGAATGTTCATGCTCATCCAATTTGACTCCAAACGGCATCTTTATGATGAATGTTATGATACAGTTTAACTGTCATGTTGTACAGTTCACTGTGCTCAAAAACTAGCACAATTAGCTACCTTCTCCATTTTTGGTGGTTAAGGGAAATGACAGGTGTCACTACTCCGCTGGTGATTGGTCACCTATTAAAAAAACGCTTGACGTAGGGCATTTTTTTCTGAGAAGTTGAACTTTTTTCAACTTCAAAAAAACGCCCTGAGCTGCAGAAAAAAACACCGGCGACGGCGTTAAAAAACGCTCAGGACGTTTTTGAAAACATGGTCTACTTCATAGGATTATTATGTAAAACAGACGCTGACAGCTTCAAAAAAAGACGCTACGTGTGAACACAGCCGCACTTAACATTGTTGTGGCTAACATTTTGGCACCCCCGTATTAAGGACGCTGAAAAATTAATCCATGCCTTTGTAACATCCAGATTAGACTACTGTAATGCCCTCTTGTCAGGATGTGCTAATGTCTCATTAAAACCCCTTCAGCTGGTACAAAATGCAGCTGCTCGAATCTTAACTAAAACTAAACGCTTTGAACACATTACCCCAGTTCTAGCTTCTCTCCACTGGCTACCTATTAAATACAGGATCATTTTTAAAATACTCTTACTCACATTTAAGGCTTTAAATGGGCTTGCCCCTCCCTATCTTAAGGACCTTCTTCACCCATATCTTCTGCAGAGAGCCCTTCGTTCCCAAAATGCCGGGCTTCTCATTGTTCCAAGAGTGGGCAAAACCACTATTGGCGGTAGAGCCTTTTCCTATCAAGCCCCTCTCCTGTGGAACAGCTTACCCTCCGAGATTCGGGGAGCAGACTCTCTCTCCAACTTTAAGTCTAGGCTCAAAACATATCTATACAGTAAATCCTTCAGCTGAGGGACATGGCCTGGTGCTGGCGTGGTTCATAGAGTCTCTGGTGGACTAAGTGGTCATTGCTGTCACTTTATCATGGACTCTGTGCCGTGATCTGGTGTTGACTGCCTAGGGTCGCCCTCATGACTATGCCGGTCCCTTGCCTCCCGTCCCCTAGGTATGCTGCCATAATGTTAGCCTGCTGGGGTTTTTTCCTTGTTGCACACTGGCACCTTTCAATGCCCCTCCTCTCCTGCCTCCCTGTTCTACACCCCTGCCATTGTTATCACCCACTAATCACTGTTTTCTGTTTGCTTCCTATTCCTGCTCTGGGCTCCTGCCTGGAGCTGTAGTCCAAGCTTCTCATCCCGACGTCGAGTCCTGCTACTTCACCGCCCTGCCCATCAAGCAAGCTGCATTTCAAGAACTGGACAACCCAGAAGACATTTTTATGATCACTCTGCCCTTATTATTCACTGTCTTCTAATCTCAAATATCTTAAAGTACTCTGTTCAACTTTAAGTTTGCCTTTTAACTCTGCCTGCCCAGTGCCAGCCAGAAGCAGATGGGCTCCCCCTCTGAGCCAGGTTCTGCTCAAGGTTTCTTCCTATTAGGGAGTTTTTCCTTGCCACTGTTGCCTTAGGCTTGCTCACAGGGGGTCTCAGGCCTGGGATCATTGTAAAGCTGCTTTGTGACAACTTGTGTTGTAAAAAGCGCTATATAAATAAAAATGAATTGAATTGAATTGAATTAAGTCTATGGGCATTTCATCGCAGGTTCTTCAGAATTGTAAATGTTAATCCAAAAACTGTACATTACACGAAAACATGAGTAAGAAAAGGCACGAGCCACCCTAAATAGCCTACATTGTGAGTGACAAAGGAATATCTTAACAATTAATGTATAATATGTGTAGTGTAAAATTGTTGGAGTAAAATCATAGTTTTGAACATGTGAAATTTCACTTGTTTTGTCACTGTATCTACTCATTAGCTAGTTAGCTTTAATACTATACCTACAAGCCTACTAGCTAGCTGCATAGCTAATCCAGTGCAGCCAAACTATGTAAGATTGATCACTAGCTAGCTATATTAGCTTAAATAATGAAAAAGAGAACTTACTTCACGATGCTTCTTCAGGTTAGAGGTCGACTCTTTTGAAGCAGATAGCAGTTGGGTTGCTAACACAGCTTGCATTGTACTGTTATGTTGTGACCTTTGCCAAATTTGAAAGTAAAATGGTCACGGTGTTTCCATGACATAAACGCGTTGCGCCGATTGCTTTCTGACTCACCCTTCATTCTACGGTCTTGTGAGTCAGACAGGCTGTGCGCTTTTTTCTTTTTTTTTTCGTGAGGGGCATATGGGAGATACACCCCGGAGTTGGCTATCATTGGATAGATTTTCCAACTGAATAAACATAAAATGAAAAAAAATTAAATGAAAAAAATCCAATGTAATCCCTTCAGTAATCTAAATATTTTTAAAATGTAACTGTAATTTGATTACCAAGAATTTAAATGGTAACTGTAATGGAATACAGTTACTCATATTTTGTATTTTAAATACGTAACACCATTACATGTATTCCGTTACCCCCCCCCACCCTGCTCAATAGTATGTACTACAGTAACGGTCGGGTAGTAGGCCTACGTTCTTAACCGAAGTTATTCGGATGCAGCCCAGGGTCTCTGCTAGGATTTTTTCTTGCCGGTCCGGTGTCTGGAAAGAATTTATTTTACTGGACAAATTTGAAACTTACCGGTCACTTACCGGTCAATAACAGTCTATGTTACAAACGCAAATATAATGTACACCTAGGTTGACAAAAGAATGACAACGACCTCAGATCAGTTTGACTATTTAAGGAACAGTAACGATTAAGCAAAACGAACAGTAACGATTGAGCAAAACCTCAACATTAGCCGCTAAAATATAGGCTACGTTTTGTATGAGCATTATTATTGGACATTTATCGTTGTTTTTTTTTTTTTTTAATAAATTTTACTAGGCAAAACCCGGTAATTACCAGCTAACGGAAACCCTGGCGCCAACATGTCATCTGCTGCCTAATTGTTTCCTCATCATCATTATTATTATAATTATTTTTAATGTAGTAGTAGTAGATGCTGTTGTAGTTGTATTGCCAGATTGAACACATTGCTTAGGCTATACGTAATGGTTTGCACAATAAAGTTATCAATAAATTAAAACAACATAAGCAAGGCTACTTGTGGAAAACAAAACAAAAACACACATTGGTTTTCCAAAACTACCCCTATTAGCATAATTGACACATCCTTGAAGGAAAATTTATTTAATATACATATTATGGTTCCACACGTGTAAAACATTTCAGTCAATCTATAGGCTATAAAATGTCCAATAATGCAGTGGTTTGCAAGAGGAAGAATGGCAGCATTGGCACTTCTCGAAGATACCGCCAACCGTGCAATAAGAAGGGAACGAGTTTTTCCACATTGGGCAGACATCTTTGCGCATGATGATGAGTGGCTGATAAGCAGGTACCGTTTGCCGAGAGCTACGCTATTACACCTTTATGGCACGTACTTGGTTTTAGTGGTAACGCCACTGGAAAGGCCCCCGAACAGCACCCCTGCATGCATCTGCACCTCCGCCGACATTGACACCTCGCCATTGTCAAGTAGAAGATTTGGGTTTTGATTTGAGGTCCTTTATATGCTAATGAAATTAATTAGGGGGCATTTACAAGGAGGAGATCTAAAACCATTCAGCTACATGTAGTGGAGTGATGATTTTACACTAATTATGAACAGGGACCTTTACTGTGAAACGTAATAGCGCACGCAGAGATATTTTGCAGAGTGTACAAACTTCCGGGTAGTGGTTTTTGTCATATACTGGTTTATGTGGGCGTGTTCTATAAGCTGCTGTGTACAACAGCTTTGTGTCACGATAACGTTTTACAGCAGCAGCCCCGTTTTACATGCAGAATAAAGTACACACGCATTGTTGTTACTGCTGAAGTTCATACAATAAAACTAAGTTGTGAAATAAACCGCTTGTTCATTCTACATGGTGTCAGAAGTGACCCGGACAGTTACTGGAAGAAAGTCACGAGTGAGAAAGCAGCAGTATGGCGAAGTTTAATCCCCCAACAAACTTTTCCTTTGATAAGCCGACGGAATGGCCAGACTGGAAACTGCATTTTGAGCGCTACAGGATCGCAACAAAACTTGATAAAGACGACGGACAAGTGCAGGTGAACTGCCTAATTTATGCCATGGGTAATGAAGCGGAGAACATTTACAAGTCATTCACGTTTGCTAGAGACGAGGACCATGATGACTTTGATGTCATGATGAGGAAGTTTGATGAGTATTTTTTCCCACGGAGGAATGTTATATACGAAAGAGATTGTTTTCACCAGCGAGTTCACCAGCGAGTTCAGGAGAGAAGGCAGGGGGTTTTTTCCGAGCCCTGTACGACCTATCAGAGCATTGTGAGTTCGGTGCATCTAGAGATGAGAATATCCGCGCCCGTATTGTGGTCGGGATACTGGACAAGGAGCTCTCACGCAAGTTACAGCTAATGGCGGACCTCACGCTGGTGCAGACGATACAGACCATCAGACAATCGGAGGAGGTCGCAGCACAAGTGAGCTTGCAAGGAGACTCAGCGGGATCAGTACAGGAGGTGAGGCATAAAAGAAAGAGCACAAGCTGGAAGCCACAGCAACAACAACAAGGCAAGTCACGTGCAGACAGAAAATGGGGGGAAAGTGAAAAGAAATGTGGTAAATGTGGCAAAATACAGCTGTCACAACTGTCACAAAATGGGACAATGGTGTCATTGAACGGGTGACACATCCTACCGAATGGTGTGCTCCCATGGTACCGGTTCTGAAAAAGAACACAGCCAGAGCCAGAATCTGCGTTGACCTGACAAAACTAAATAAGTCAGTCAAAAGAGAGCGCTACATCCTACCTACCCCGGATGAAATAACCTCCAAGCTAAGTGGCGCAATGGTGTTCTCCTCCCTCGATGCTGCTAGTGGATTCTGGCAGATTCCTCTGCATCCCGACAGCTGCAAACTGACAACATTTATAACACCGTTTGGCAGGTACTGCTTTAAGAGATTACCTTTCGGCATAACAAGTGCACCAGAAATTTTTCAGCGGAAGATGCTGGAGACTCTAGAGGGGCTGGAGGGCGTAGAGGCCTTCATGGATGACATCCTGGTCTTTGGGGCCACCATGGAACAACACGATGCCGGACTTGAGAAGGTGCTGCGTCGCATCGAGTTAGCTGGTCTGAAGCTCAACCAAGAAAAGTGCTCCTTCAGGCAGAGCCAGCTACGCTTCCTGGGTCATCTAATCGACCATTCTGGGGTCAGGCCAGACCCTGAGAAAGTGGAGGCCATTCACCAGCTGCCGCCACCTGGAAATGTACAAGAACTAAAAAGAGTCCTAGGCATGGTCAACTACCTGGGCAGATACATCCCTGCCCTCGCCACAGTAGGTCAGCCCTTGTACGAGCTGCTAAAGAGCAAGAACGTCTGGACCTGGGGCCACGCCCAGCAGTCAGCTTTTGAGAACATTAAAATGATGCTTACAACAGCACCAGTCCTTGCATTTTATGACATCACAAAGCCCACAGCCGTGTCCGCCGACGCCAGTAGCTATGGATTAGGGGCCGTGCTGCTTCAACTCCATGGAGATGAGTGGAAACCAGTTGCTTATAGCTCCAGACGCCTCACCGAGGCTGAATCACGCTACACCCAGATAGAGAAAGAGTGTCTGGCTAGCGTGTGGGCTTGTGAGAAGTTTAACAAGTATCTGTGTGGCTTGGATCGGTTCAGACTTGAGACCGACCACAGGCCATTGGTGCCACTTGTCAATAGCCGGAGCCTTGACAATGTTCCCTAGAGGTGTCAGCGTCTCCTAATGCGGCTCATGAGGTACAAACCAGAGGCAATTTATGTGCCTGGTAAAACCCTTGTCATCGCCGATGCCCTATCACGGAGCCCACAGACTCGTACAAAGGAAAAGACTGACACACACAGCAAGGTGGAATGTTACATAGCCACAGTGATACAGGGCATTCCAGCATCTCCAAGCGGAATGGAGAACATCAAAGTGGCCACTGCAGCTGACAGCGAACTACAGACTGTCATTAAATACATAAAAAGAGGATGGCCTGAATACAGTGGTAATGTGCCACTGAACATCAGAGCATACATGAAAGTGAAAAATGAGCCATCAGAGACTGATGGCTTGGTCATACGAGGTTGCAGGATCATCATTCCAAGGTCACAGAGAGCAGACATTCTAAAGAAAATACACAATGGGCACCAAGGACTTACCAAGTGCAGAGACAGGGCAAATTCATCAGTTTGGTGGCCAGGGCTCTCTGCTGAGCTCAAAAACGCGGTGATGCGATGCCACACCTGTCAGGAACAGAGGCGGACTCAGCAAAAGGAGCCACTCATCTCCACACCTCTGCCTGATCGCCCCTGGAAAAGAATAGCTCTTGACCTCTGTGAGCACAACAAGAATAACTACCTTGTAGTATCAGATTACTACTCACAGTTCTTGGAAATACTACATCTGCCATCCACAACCAGCAGTCAGGTTATTCAGAGACTGAAATCAACCTTCGCTAGGTTTGGGATCCCAGACGAGGTGGTGAGTGACAATTGGCCTCAGTTCGCCAGCGCAGAGTTCCAAGAGCTGGCTAGAGAAATGAACTTCATACACATAACATCTAGTCCTCACCACCCCCAAGGAAATGGTCATGCAGAGAGAGCGGTGCAGACCGCAAAGAGAATCCTCCGACATGAGGATCCACTAATAGCCCTCATGTGCTATTGGTCAACTCCCTGTGCCACTACAGGAGTCAGTCCAGCTGAACTCCTTATGGGGAGAAAGATCAGGACAACCCTCCCTACCCTGGAGAAAAATCTTCAACCGATATGGCCCAACAAAAAGACTGTTGAACAAAAGGATGCTAGTGAGAAAGCCAAACAAGCTTTCTATTATAACCGCCGCCACAGGGCCAGACCTCTTCCTCCACTACGATCAGGAGACACAGTCTTCACCAAGCTGGATCAGGAAAAGACTTGGGTGACACCAGCAGTTGTTTCCAAGGAGAGTGTTACCCCGAGGTCTTATCTCATCAAAACACCGCAAGGAGCAGTGCTGTGGCGGAACCGCTGCCATCTCCGACCAGAGTTGTCTCCGCAGTCTGCCAAAGACTCCCTTCCACCACCAGCTGAGAGTACTGGGGGAGTGATATCCCAGTCTGCAGGTGTCCTCACTCCAGAGACTGCCTCTTCTAACCCAAGTCAGGTCACAACCCTCACACACGCACCTACAGAGACACCAGCACAGGCTCGCACCAGATATGGAAGGGTGTGCAAACCAGTCATGAGACTGGACCTGTAGACACTGAGGTGACCCTGGGGAGAGGCGGGGAAACAGAAAGGTCACTTAAAAAAAAAAAAAAAAAAGAGAGAGACATGTATTGATATTGCTGTTCTTGAAGTTCAGTGATTTTGAAATTGAAAATAATACTACTGTACCTTGGTTAAGTTCAGAGTGATATAACTGCTGATATGTTTGATAAGTTTCATGCCAGGAAACTGCTCTCATGGTTTATGGCACCTTAATTTCCTTATAAGATAACCTTAATTGCAAATTTTGTAGGTTTACAAGGTGATCTAATTTATGAGAGGAGTTACAAAACGCTAAGGTTACATTTGTGTTTGAAGAGTAAGCCTACTTGCAAAGGGTCATTGTGACTAACAGAGTTTGTGTATTGTGGTTAATTGATTGATGTTTGGATGTACTCTTGTTATTGGAAATAACATAAAAGGGGGGAGATGTCATATACTGGTTTACGTGTGTGTGTTCTATAAGCTGCTGTGTACGACAGCTTTGTGTCACGATAACGTTTTACGGCAGCAGCCCCGTTTTACATGCAGAATAAAGTACACACGCATTGTTGTTACTGCTGAAGTTCATACAATAAAACTAAGTTGTGAAATAAACCGCTTGTTCATTCTACATGGTGTCAGAAGTGACCCGGACAGTTACCGGAAGAAAGTCACGAGTGAGAAAGCAGCGGTATGGCGATGTTTAATCCCCCAACAAACTTTTCCTTTGATAAGCCGACAGAATGGCTCGTTCATTCTACAGTTTTATATTAGTATATTTTTTATATTTGTATACATTGTACACATTTTCTTTTATGCAAATGTCAGGAGTGGCGTTGGCTCGCCCCTGAACCCCAACCGGTTCTTTACCCTTTTGGGATCCACCCACCACAAAGGACACCAGGACAGAGTACGTAGGAAAGAAAGCGAGACTTTAACAAATAAATATAGCCGCAAGCGGCGATGGCGGGCCCTCGCACCTCCGGCGAGTCGTGACCCGTGACATATCGTCATCCAACAATGCACTCACATCTGATGCCAGATTACATGGTCATAGCGATAGCTATAAGGATTCAGGCTTAAAACCACACTATGAGCCAAACCAAAATATGAGCAAGCAACCCACTTACTGAGGTATTGGCAAACAAACAAAACTAGGTACTTCCAGCTTTAGTCTGCCTTATTGGTGAAGGAGACAAGGACCATGATAGCAGTGATTCACTGTTTTCTGGATCCTTATTAAACCAATAGCAGATCCTAACAGTTGCTTTGTGTTCTGTTCACAGCAACATAGGTACAAATACCTGAATGGTGTGGTGATAAATGAAATGCTCACTGTTGTAGCGCTGACATGGTACGCATTTCCAGGTAGTTCAGGACTTTTTCCTTTTTCTTAAAAAAAAAAAAAAAAAGCAAAACAAAAAAAAGCTACTAACTACAATACTAACTTGATTTGTACATATACTCCATGTTCATGTTATTAACAAAACTAATAATTTCCAGATAGTTTAGGACTTTTTTATTTCTTTAACAAAAAAAGCTACTAACTGCAACACTAACTTGATTTGTTTTCAATCCATGCTTGCACGCATACACTCCATGCTCATGATATTAACAAAACTAACAGCTTGCTTATTCACAATCAGATATCAATTACTTACACACTTCTATACAATGAAATATATCTTTATGTCTGCTCATGTTACACACACACACCACCACCAACAACAAACTACTTACACTATATTTTTATACTCAGTGTTACTTATTTGCACACCCTACAATTTGTTCTAATACAGCCAGAGTATGCTGTTCTAACACTACAGGGGTTTGGTTTTCCTTCATTGCAACAGTGTGGTTACTGTAGTTCATTAAAGAAACAAATACATTCAGTAATCAAAATTTTAACTAGTTATCCTACTTACCTACATATTTTGAGTAGCTACATAATGTCTTGGGCACCATTATATCATTTTGAATATTAACATCACACTCTGTTGCTCAGGATGGTTTTGCTTTCCCCCAAAAGCCATAAAAAGCAAAAGGCACTGGTAGTGGTACTTCCATATTACTGGAACGGGGTTCAACTCCTTGCAGTGCCCTTGCTTATAAAAGTGGCTAAATTCTTATGTGCAATTTCTTAAAATTTCCCACCAACACCACATAACCACAAAATATGACCAACCACTTGGTGTGGTATTGGCAAACAAACACAAATATTCCTGTTATATTAATGTTCACGTGTGTCTTTGGACAATACAGACATCACTGTCATGATTCCAAATAAAACTAAGTACAACAACAAAAGAAAACTGTTTCACATGCAAATGTCATTATGTTCAAAGACTACATACACTAACACAACACCTGTTCATGTAACCTGCAATATTACCATAACGCCTTCTGTGTGGTGTGTAAATATGCATCTCACAAATTTTCTTAATTTCTACGCAGGATGCTGAATTGTATGTAATATCTCATTTTAAGACATTGTCCTTACTTAACATGCGTGTGCTAAAATCGTTTTAAACAGTTTTAAACATTGCAAGTATCAGTTCTTGTGTATCAAGTAGTCTACAAGGACATCGTTTTGGCATGTAAGTCATACTGCTCATATTCTAAACATTTTGTGCAGTTCAACCTTCATAAGCGAGTGCGTAAATAGTAAAGTTAATTGCAATGTGAACACAACCACTGTGAAATTTTATTTGGTTGGTTGCAGTACATGCAGTAAACAGACTCGTCATCGACTATTACTTACAATTGTCGTGTACTGGAATAGAAGCTAATTTAGCAGTCCACATCACAATATCCTGAAGTCATGGCTTTAAATCAGCTAACATAAGACAGCAAATACAGTACAGTACAGCTAATGTTACAGCCTCAGCCGTTTCAGTGCGCTGTCAGATTCTAGTGCATAAAGCACACC
>CM032880.1:41576179-41619183 GCA_019176425.1 Megalops atlanticus | reverse complement strand
CTACCTAAATTATAGGCTACAATAGCAAAGACAGTGTACATGCAGCCAGCCTTAGCCTTAACTAACACTCTTCTTGCTCTATCACTTTTATTTAAATTTGATCATTCATCATTATCATTGTTACATTTCACAAACAATATTGACACGTAAGACAAAAATTCTGGCAAATCATGACAGCCTATAGGACACTCTGCAGCCTAGGGTTCAAACAAACATGCCAGTCGAACCACAACTCAAATCTCTATCGCCGCCTACTAGGCAATCTAAGTACTAATCTAAGTAGCCTACTAGGCATTTTATTTCTTCCTCCTTCAAAACTACATTAGGCTACACAACAAGCATATTAGCCTACATAAAAGCATAAATAAAAGACAACACAATTTGTTTGGTCTTTTTTTCTTCTATTTACCCTTTTAAAACCGAGCCCTCTAAAACTCCATGAATTCAAGCCCATAGTCATGGTCACGTTGGTCATTTATCTATGTATTTATTTATTTAGGCCCTATTTATTATTTGTGCCCACTTCATCTTCATCTTGCCCATACTGTAGCCTGCGTCTGCGTAATTACCAAAAAAGTATTTTAGCTGATAACTGTTTATAAGTTGGGATTTATATTTCACATGAAACTGCTTGTGAATACTTATAGTTATGCATGAGGTGATAACATCACATTGCCAAGGCAACTCTGGCCTGCTTCGCTGCTTGGCCCCCTCATTGCTGCTTGCAGCTATATTTATTAAACATCTTTCTTCCGTCATTGAAGTGTATTGCAGCCCATAGAACCGTCTGGTAAAAGTTGTGAAATTTTGCACACTGATTCGGGACCCTCCCTCATTCTTTTCACTAAGTTTCATCCGCGCCACGAGCGCTCTAGCGCCACCAACAGGTCAAAGTTGGACCTTTGTTTACGACGTAACTTTGAACCGTTTGTCCGATTTTCAAAATGAGGTACCGTTGGAATCCTTGGGTCAAGCCGAGTTCAACGCACCCTATGACGCTAATTTTCCGTCATATTAGATTTTCCGCCATATTGGATTTTTTTGAAAACACGAAAAAAGTTTCACAGGTCACAAATTTTGTCCAATCTTCACCAAATTTGGCACACGTGACAGACCAATGCTCAAAAAAGTTATCGAATGGATTTTTGATTTTCAAAAGCGTTTGCCCGTAACAGCCAATCAAAATCAGTGGCGAAGCTGCCAAACAGGAAGTGAGCTCATATCTCTGCAACGCTTTCACGTATCAAAACCAAACTCAGTACAAGGACTCACGATCCCACTTGAGGAAGGCACAAGAAATTTGGCGGCATTTGGCCTCTAGGGGGTGCTGTAATAAGCAAAAATGTATTTTGGCTGATAACTGTTGAATTCTTGGGATTTGAAACATACTAGTTGTGTGTGTAGTACTGTGGGAGGTTCCACGGCAGACACGTGAAGTTGTTACGTCATCCTACTCGATCTGGCCGCCATATTGGATTTTATCAAAAACACGAAAAAAGTTTCACGGGTCACAAATTTTGTCCAATCTTCACCAAATTTGGCACACGTGATCTTCAGACCAACCCTCACGAAAAGTTATCGAATGGATTTTCATTTTCGGCGTTAACGCCCGACACAGCCAATTAAAATCAGTGGCGAAGCCGCCAAACAGGAAGTGAGCTCATATCTCTGCGACGCTTTCACATATCAAAACCAAACTTAGTACATGGACTTGGGACCCCATTGGGGGGACGCACACGAAGTTTGGTGGTATTTGGCCTCTAGCGGGTGCTGTAATTACCAAAAAAATATTTAAGCTGATAACTGTTCATAGGTTACACTCATTGACACGCATACTGACCCACACTCGTCTTTTTTGTCGTTCACTCATCCTTCCATCCTCCCATTGACTTCAATTCATTTTTTCAAAGTCTTACCATTTGGTCACCTTTGGCCCGACAGCCACCGTACCACATATGCTGCCTCAGGTGAAATCACCCAACACTCATTGAAAGTCATACTAACCTGCACTCATCTTTGTGTCGTTCACTCATCCCTCCATCCTCCCATTGACTTCAATTCATTTTTCAAAGTGTTACCACTTGGCCACCATTTGACCAATAGCCAAGGGACCTGATATGTTGCTTTGGGTCATGTGACCCAACACTCACCAAAGGTGGGTGTGTCCCCTTAACCATATTGTTTACCCTAGCAACCGCCTAGCAACCACTTCGTAACACCCCAGCAACCACCTAGCAACACCCTAGCAACCAACTAGCAACCACTTAGCAACACTTTGGCAACCACCCAGCAATGCCCTGGCAACGCCCAGCGACCATATTGTTCACCCTAGCAACCACTTAGCAACACCCTGGCAACCACTCAGCAACGCCCTAGCCAGGCCCAGCGACCATATCGTTTACACTAGCAACCCCCTAGTAACCACTTAGCGACACCCTAGCAACCACCCAACAACGCACTAGCAACCAAATCATATACCTTAGTAACCATCTAGCAGCGCCCTAGTAACCACCTACCAACAGCCTAGCGACCACCTAGTAACGCCCTGGCAACCACTTAGCCACATCCTGGCGATCATCTCATATACGTTAACATGTTTTCGCTGCCGGGTTGCAAGCACACTCTGTATTTTCTTCAGGAAATGCACTTTTCTAGTTCTTCTTCTTCTTCTTCTTATTCCACCAAATTTGGGGACGCTTCTCCTCCCACAGTTTTCGAGATATCCACCCCAAACCAAGTGTAACCCGTCCGGTCTGACCCCGATCGGGTTGCTTGTATACAGCTGAGCCGTACCTGCACTCGTTCTCCGTTTTTTGACCCGTACTCGTCTTTTTGCCGTTCACTCATCCCTCCATCCTCCCATTGACTTCAATTCATTATACAAAGTCTTACTGCTCGGTCACCTTTCGGCCTACGGTCACAGTGCCTCACATGCTGCCTCAGGTCATGCCAACCAACACTCATTGAAACCCATACTGACCCACACTTGTCTTTTACGTGTTTATTCATCCCTCTATCCTGCCATTCACTTCAGTTCATTTTTCAAAGTCTTACCACTCGGTCAGCATTTGACCAGTAGCCACGGGACCTGATATGCTGATTTGGGTCATGTGACCCAACACTCACTAAAGGTGGGTGTGTCCCTAGCAACCATATTGTTAACCCTAGCAACCGCCTAGCAACCAGTTAGCAACACCCTAGCAATCGCCTAGCAACACCCTAGCAACCACCCAACAACACCGTAGCAACCACTTCATATACATTAGTTACCATCTACCAACGCCCTAGCAGCTACCTAGCAACACCCTAGCAACCACTTTCTTCACTTTCGTCAAAGCACTGAAGGTGCTGGAACCCTCGTTTTTACTTGGATTATTATTATTATTATTATTTTTATTACTATTATTATTCTACCGCTTTTCCAATTGTGCCCATAAAACCAAACCAAAACCATGCACCGAAAAGTCACCAAATTTGGTAGGATGGTAGAGGGTCATCTCCTTAACAAGTGTCTACAATATGGCGTCCATAGTTCACATGACCTTGCAGCCATCTTGGATTGAAATCGCCATTTTCAAAAGCTCATCCCTCTTGACCCATTTGACGAAAAGTCACAAAACTTGGTATACAGGTTCCCTTCATCACATGGAACAACTTTGCCTCTTGAACCTTTCAAGTCCGCCATATTGGATTTTGAGCTAATTTGCATAATTATGATTTCAGCAAACATCTCCTGAACGGTTGGGCCGATTTGCACAAAATTTGACACACGTCATTTTGAACCAAATCCCGACTTAAATTGCGAAGGAGAAGCTGCTACAGCAAAAAACATGGCCACTAAAAGCCAATCAAGTTGCATCTATCCTAATTAATATGCAAATGAGCCAATATCATTCACTGTTGCATCAATCATTCTGAAATTTCTTGTGCACAATGACAAGGCCTCACTGACAAGATATTCCAAATTTGAAAGCAATCCGTCAAAAAACACAGACTCCACAAGTGCTTGAACACGCCCATTTTAGCCCAATTTTTAATATATGAAGAATATACTTAAAAATCTTGTTTTCAAAAAGTTTTGAACCGTAACTTCAACTGATGCAAAATTTTCAATGTATTGCTCGGACTCCGGAATTGCTGCTTGCAGCTATATTATTTATTTATTTTTAATTGATAGATAAACATAGATACAAACATGACATACAACACAAAATATCACATCGATTTTCATATAAGTTCAGACTACCTCAGAACCACTGTATTGCAGTTCATTAGTAATAATCTTCCATCATCAATCATAATAATAATAATAGTTACAATGGTAAATAATCATATGTGATGAGAGTAATAGCATTACTAATAACAATAATAATAATCACAGTAAGAGTAATAATAATCATCATCATCATCGTTATCGTAATAATTATGAATCATAAGTAATAACCATAATAACAGTACTAATAACAAAAATATAAATAATAATAATAATAATGATGACAGAAGATGAGTAAAGGTAATGGATATCAAAATAAAATAAAATAAATAAATAAATAAATAAATAAGGAAGGAAGGAATGCCGGGAGGTCAACTTGTCTGCAAGTTGAGACTTACAAGGATGGGTTCCCAGGTATCACTGAACTGTTGGGATTGTTTGTTTTTAGCTGTGATTCGTTCCATTGAGATATAGTCTATTAACAGATTAAGCCATTGTGACGTTGAGAGTTTGTGCCTGTAGTTCTAGTTAAGGAGTATTGTTTTTTTGGCTATGGTCAAGGTGATAAGAATGGTTTTGTGATATTTGTGAAGATGATTGATGGGTGTGAGATCTCCTAGAAGGCAAAGAGATTGGGACAGTGGAATGCTGTGACCCAGAAATGTGGAGAGTTCAACTGTTTGCCAAAAAAATTTGGGTTGGTGTGCATTGCCAAAAAGAGTGATAATAACAATCTATTGTGTTGAGGGTGCATTGTGGACAGATATCTGTATCAGTGAAGCCCATGAGGTGCATTCTGTGATTGGTGATATGTGTTCTGTGCATAATCTTATACTGGATTAGCTGTAGTCGGGAGTTGTTTGTCATGGAGTAGATGTTGCTACATATTTGTTTCCAAAAATTGAGGTCAGTCTTGATTGTTAAATCTTTTTCATAGTCTGTAATTGGGATGGATAGTGTTTTTTGGTTTGGTGATGATATGAGTTTATATAGTTTAGATAAAGGTTTCATAGATGTTGAAATGGATGCTATGTTTTCTATTAATGGTGGTGGTTGCAAATTATTGTTGGAAAGTTGTATTTTCTTTTTAAGTGCATTCTTAAGTTGGAGATACTGTAAAAGGTCTTCTTGGGTGATGTCATATTTCTGTGTTAGTTCATGGATAGTTAAGAATTTATCATTTTCAAATAGGTGGTGTATGTGGGTGATTCCTTTACTTTTCCATGAGTTAAATATGAAGATGGTCTTATTGATTAAGAAATCCGGGCTGTTCCAAATTGGTGCAAGTTTACAGGGATTAAGTGGGTGGTTGGTGATCTTACTGATTTTCCATCAAGCTTCCAGAGTTGCTGAAATGGTGATGGTCTTATAGCAATTATGTTTTTTGATTGATTGGGACAAGAATGGTAGGTCTTTAATGGAGAGTTCTTTACATACTGACTGTTCAATTTCAAGCCAAGGATCTTGTTGCACGTCTGAATATATCCATTTCATTATGTACTGTAATTGATGAGCTAAGAAGTAATGAAAAAAGTTTGGGGCATTTAAGCCACCAAGCAGCTTGCTTTGAAGCTTTGCCTGAAGTATTGAGTTTAATTCTTGGTTGTTTATTTTTCCAGTAAAATTTTGTGATTATTGAGTTTAGAGTAGAGAACCAATTGGATGTTGGAAAGACGGGAGTCACTGAAAAAAGATTGATTCTTGGTAGGACTGACATTTTCACTGCAGCTATGCAGCCAGTAAGTGAGAGTGGTAAGTTATTCCAACGGTTTAAATGATTTCCAGTGGTTTTAAGAATTGGCATGAAGTTCAGTTCAAACAACTCTGAAAGGTTGGAGGAAAAATCAATGCCGAGATATCGAATGTTACCTGTAGGGATGTTAAGTGAGAGATTGGGGGTCACAGCATTCCACTGGTCCTGGTTGAAATTTTGATCCATTGAAAAAATCACTCCAAAACCAAATCTTCCTAATGTGGAGAATAAAAATGTCCAATTAACCCGGGCAAATGCCTTTTCGATGTCTAATGACAAGATAATTGTATTTTTTTTTTTTGTTTTTGGCTATACTGATTAGATTGAGTAGGCGGCGCATGTTACTTGATGAATGCCTGCCTTTAATGAAGCCTGTTTGATCAGGGTGTATTATAGAAGGGATGACTGTTTCTAATCTCATGGCTAGTGCCTTACTGATGATTTTAATATCTGTGTTAATGAGAGATAATGGGCGATAGCTTGAGCAGAGTTGGGTCTTTATTAGGTTTAAGGAGGAGTGATAAGTGTTGTGTTCATATGGGGTGGAATGACAGAGGAATTTCTAATTTCGGTGGTCACTTTAATGAATAATGGTGATATTGTTGGCCAGAAATGTTTATAAAATTCTGCTGGGAAACCATCGGCTCCAGATGCTTTATTATTTGGCATTGAAAACAGTGCTTTTTTAAAGTCGTCTGATGAAAGTGGTCGATTTAGATTCATTACTTGATTTTTATTTAGTCTGGGGAGTTTGATATTGTCAAAAAAGGTTTGAATTGCAGATGGATCACATGTACAGTTGGATTTGTAAAGGTTATTATAAAAGGATTGGAAAGTTGCTGCGATATCATTTGGAGTTGACATGGTATTCCCTTCAGAGTTTTTAATGACTGGTATGATTTTGCCAGATACTGTCCAGATTTGTCATTTTGTTCAAAATGGTTATGCCCGAGTCTCTGTATAAGGAATTGGTTTCTCTTATTTATGATGGTATCAAGTTCATATTTGGCTTCAATGAGTTCTTTACGAAGGTCATCTGATGGATTTTGGCTACTAGCAGAGTAAGCTTACCAACTCTCGGCTCAAGCTTTTTTTTTCCCCCAAGTCTTGTTCTTTCTTTTTTCTGTGGGTGGAATATGAGATGATTTTTCCTCTTAATACTGCCTTAGCTGTTTCCCATAACAATGTAGAGGAGGTTGTTGGAGAGTATAAGGTGTGGTTGTGTTGATTAATATTGCCACACCTCTTTTCTTAGAGGTATAAGATGCTGCAAATACCTAGTTAACCCATTGATCTTTTAATTTTTCATGGTCTGAATTAATGAGGTGTGTTTCTTGCAATAGACACGTCTCCTTTAAGTTTTTGAAGGTAAGTGAGTGTTTTGACTCTCTTCACCAACAAGTTAACACCCCTGACATTCCAACTTATAAACTTTGTTGAAGAAGTTACATAGGTTTACTGTGTATCATAGTAGAATCAATAAATACAAAAAAGAAAGAAATAGATTGAATAATAAACATTACCATGTTTAGGACTAATATTTGTGAAATGTTATTATTGTCATTACCATCATACTCACAATCACTATCACCATTAACATCAATGATAATTTTATAAGCATCATTATTCATCATTAATCGCAGAAATCCCAAGGGAAACACCATACTACAGTGCACAGTGCATCCATGAGCTTTACTGTAGGAGTAAGAAATAATGAGAGATGAAGCAGGCACTTGAGCATGAACTCCAAATATGTGTGATGTTAACATATAACAAAGAAAACAGAAATTCAGTTTATATAGACACAGAATCAGACAGAAAAACATTTAAGCACAGACAACAGAAACATACAGTGCAAAAGGGTATTACAGAGACAAGTCAGGATAAGATGTAACGGAGCATAAGAAAGAGAGCAGGGGAAAAATGGCGTGAGAAAAGGGGAAAATGGTAGGAGTCATGGAAAAAGGAAAGATAAGACAAGAGAGTGCAGAGAATCAAACAAATAGATTAAAAAGGGGGTAAGTGAGAAAAGTTTAAGTTAAAGAAAACAAAAAAAGAGAGAACACTGGTTGTACAGGTAGCTCGCATTTCGGGTGTAATGTTTTTTTTTCCCCCATTTAGAAAAGCCACGGAGTAATCGTGAGATCACGGAATAGTTGGCCGTCAATGTACAATTTATCCTCGGTGATTGAGGCTCTTTTCCCTTCTGCTCGATGTTGTTTAAGAATGGGATAGAGCCTCTTGCGGCGTTCGTTTATTTCGCGATGGAATTGATCATTGAGGCCATAGCGAATTTCTTTTAATTCTCTGCCCCAGCTCCTTTTGTTGGTAATGTTCAAACTTTGCAATGATGGGCCAAGCCCGGTGAAGTTATATTGTCAACAGTATCAGAGGGAAGCTTTAGTTCGGTTCGCATGAAATCGGGTTTTCGGATTTATTTTCGAGGATCCCAGAGAAAATTAAGTTATCACGCATGCTGCACGTTTGTATGTCCAATATGGTTTCTTTCATAGTCTTATTTTCTTTGACAATATTGTATATTTCCTTAGTCAAGGTTTCAACAGTGATTTTCAAGCACTTATCTCTTTTTAAGTCTTTTATTTCTTTGTGATTAAATTCAAGACTCGCTCGCATTTCTTTCAGATCAACACTCCGCGATTCTAAAATGCAGAGTCTTGCATCAATTGAATGAAGCACACTAACCTCTGGTGTCCGTGGAGGAGGATTCCCGGTAGCGTTTCTTGGGTTTCTCATTCTTGGATGAGCTGTCTGTGCGCTGGTTGGGCTTCTGATCCGGCATCTCACACAGATTGCTATGGCATCCGTCAATGAAATTTTCAGTTTCCTCCACGGTTGATGTTCAGTGAGGACCACCGTCAATTTTTAAAGGAAAGAGAGGTTTGTATTCTTTGAAATTTAATTTGAAAAACGCACCTGTGTGAGCGACCGGTTACACCGTCATGGCTGATCTCACCCGCGTCTGCACGTGATTCTCAGAGTTTGCGCATTGATTACAAATAAATTTTTACTCAACTGATTCTGAGTTTTACATGTAGCTATGGTCAGATATTATTTTTTTATTTTTAGATTATTTGATGTAGCGCAATATCTCACACTGTTCATTAAATTATACCTCAGTTGACAGTAACTATGAAAGATCAAAACACAAGAACAAACCCAGGGGACAATAAAAAGAAACACTGATTTAGTGTAAACTTAGTAGGAGCAATAGTATGTAGTATATCATATATAAGTTTTGATTTACTCTTCTTTGCACTTTTCATTGTAACAATCCAAAATGAACACATTCTCACCCATGCAAAGAAATAATATATTGAGAATTTATTTTAGACAATGTATTTTAAGCTTAATCAATATATTGAAAATGTGTAAATGATCATCGTTTTGGTATATTGCAATGTATTTCTACTTTGGATTACTATACTTGAAAAGTATTTTCAATATATTCTTGGGCTGACAATCATGTCACTATTTTAAAATGTTTCATTTTCGTGGGCAGGAGTACTGAGTGTATGTTGATGAAAAATAGTTAAATGCCTATAATGCCTAATTATCATTGATGGCAAAATGTTTTATTCAGATGAAAACAACTTTGTGTTGTATGTATTATGACAAGCAGTTAGCGTTTTATATTATGGTAAAGTCAATTTATTTACGATAAATAGTCCATGCACCTATGTCGTGTTCATCTGATATATTTAATCCATGTCATTTATTTGTCTGAAAATAAGACCACCGTCTTTTGACGGGCTAGTATTTTACTTGAGATTTACGTCTGCACAATATAAACACATATTGAACTTGTATTCCCTTGTTAAAGGAAATGGTTTAAGTGTACAGGAGTACCATACAAACACAACATCCTCAGCCCAGCGTGACACTGGAGTACACAATGGCTGCAAGAGTGTTTTCCTTCTCTGTCTCTCTGCATTTCTCTTTTTCCTCACAATTTCCACATTGTCAAAGTACGTACTGTGAAGTCTTAACTCATCCAACTCCTTTTCTCTCCAAGAATTAAATGAGATGGCTTTCCAGGATGCGAACCTCTGAACTGCCCTTGATGGAATCATCACTTCAAAATTTTTTGCCTTGAAAAAAATGCATGTATTGACTTCTTCCATTCTGTTTATAGAGTCTCCTGTTTGTTTTAAGGGATCCCCTTTAAAAAAATCAATCCATTTGTGTAATACAGAACGTCAGCTGTCATGATTGCAATATAAGTGGTGCATCATAGACAGCCTTGCAGGCTGATGGAAGTGCTGCTGTGACCGGACTCAACTGCTGGGGGTGGTGAGTGTGCGAGTGATGGTGATGGCTCATGCCATTATAGGAGTTCACCACGCTGGGCAGAGCCATGCTCTGCACCCGGGAGTATGGGTTGTAAGAGGATGGAGAAGATAGTCCTTTGACCTTGATGGGACTCACATTTCCACTTGCCATCTGGCAAGATGTATAGGGCATAGGAGTGGGTGGCTTGCTCAGTAACCAAGAGTTGTTCATGAAGCTGGATTGCCGATACTTTGGAGGAGTAAGAAAGCTGTATTCATCCCCACTGAGGAAAGATTTCCCTGGCTGAAAATGCGTCGGAGAAGGTCTGAAAGGCCGCTTCATCCTCCGCCTCCTCCTGTAGTTCCCCTTCTCAAACATGTCCTCGCACGTGGGATCCAAGGTCCAGTAGTTTCCTTTTCTCTCGCTCCCGCCTTCCCGTGGTACCTTAATGAAACACTCATTGAGGCTGAGATTGTGGCGGATGCTGTTTTGCCAGCATTTCTTGTTTTTCTCATAGAAAGGGAATTTTGTGATGATATAATGGTAGATACCAGACAATGTAAGCCTTTTTTCCGAGCTTTCCTGAATCGCCATGGCAATTAGAGCAACGTATGAGTAGGGTGGTTTCTGAGACAGATCCATCTTCTCCGAACTCTTCTCCTGGTTTGCCTCCTCTTGGGTTTCCCCTTCTCTTTGGCTGTGTTAGTATCATGGATCATCAAGGCCATTGCGTCATCTTCAGGTTTTGGTAAATGGCCATCA
The DNA here is from genome assembly GCA_019176425.1 of Megalops atlanticus. Taxonomy (NCBI): domain Eukaryota; kingdom Metazoa; phylum Chordata; class Actinopteri; order Elopiformes; family Megalopidae; genus Megalops; species Megalops atlanticus. Next base: position 41,608,165 of record CM032880.1, on the reverse strand, counting down.
TTATGTGCACAAAATCAAACCTAGTAAAATTGCCATTATAATACAATTAATACTCGTCGTAAAATTGAAATAAATTTAAAACTATCGTTGAAGTCGCCTGTTCTGTTGAACACTGTACCAGATACTTTGTTTCCTTTTTGTCTAGAGTGCAATAGAATAATTGCATAGTACTGCAGTTTCCGGGCTTGTTCTTGTCTCCCAAGAGTACAAGTTCTTATGCGATTGTTTCTAATATAGAGACAGCCTAGGCTATGATTAGGCTCCTCCACAAGCCTTGGGTTTTCTTCCTTCCAGAGGCAGAAAATTTTGAAGGCGGTGTTTCTCATATAACCAGTGATGATGTGGTGGTTTTTGATTTGTATGGCCCAATGTGTTCCACCTCTATCACTATCTTGTTTCTTTCCAGGCAAGTACAGGATGAAATTTAATTTAACGAAAGTTCATTTCCATGGGTACTCTTTAGCGTAAAATAAAACATGTATGTTTACTGTTCGTGTGATACTAATTAAGAGGATTTAAGGAAGCAAGAGATATTTGTGCCAGTAAAATGGATTTAACAAATTGATTTTTTTGAGGGGAGACATTCTTAAGGGGCAAGCACAAAATGTTCTTTTTGTAACACTGTGAGCAGCACACATCCTTGTATTAGCTATTTTTTGTTGAAGTTACAGTATGTTTACCTTGTGCTGTCTTCTCAAAGTTTGTAAATACAATTCATCATTAAAGCAAACTATTTTATTCATGGTTGTTATATTGCTTGTGATATCTGTATATTTTGTAAAATAAAGGACTGTGTGAACCATTGGCGATTTTAGACTCTTTTTAGGGGTGCTCAAGCACACCTAAATTTCATCTCAGCACTCCTAAATAATAAAATAATAATCATTATTTTCTGAAATCATTTTTAGCCCTCTAAGTTGTCTGTTAGAGATGGGACAAACAATTATTCAATGGCTTTATTTAAACAGGTTTAATGTCCAGTATTCTTTATAAAGTCATGATGTTACACACTCCGGTATAGTAGGTGGCGGCATGTACCTTTAACATTGACAGTCCGTCATGCCAGTGAAAGGAGAAGGAGAAGAAGTAGGTTAGTGAATTTAATGGCGCAGATTAAAAACAAGTTGAAACCTTAGCAAATAAAATTGAATGTTCTCAGAACTTTGGGTCAAATTGGTCGTTATTACTGTGACTTAGAAAGTGTCTGGTTATAGCTCCATGGTGTGGATAGTGTCAAAGAATGTTAGCTGACATAGTTTGCTAGAGATGGCTTGGATAGTTGGCTAATGTTAGCTTTCTGAGCTAGTCTGCTTGCACAGTTGCCAGCTAAGGAGCTAACTGATGCACTTTATTATTTTAGAGACTGAAACAATGTTTTGTACATTTCTCCTCATACCTGCTTTGCTATAACTTGATATTTTACTTACTTTGGAAAGTTCTGGTCATTATGATTGAGTCTTTGCCTCAGGTTTCATTAACTAACTGAGAGTCTTCTCTAAAACAGGTGTATTATATTGAAATCTGATTGTTCATTCTGAACCATTATTATTATACACTACAATAGACCACCCAGCTAATTAGGTTGCTTCTGAAGATAACATTGTGTACCTAATTGAACTGAGGTTTGCCAAAGTGAAAGGGGTTGAATACTTTTGCAAACAGGATATCCCATTTATCATTTTCTTAAAAAATGTTGTGGTGTAAAATTCATGTTACTTACTAGTAATTCATTAAAAGTATTATTGTTATAAATTTAAATATATAGAAAAATATTAATTGTTATCCAGTGAAATAAGTGATTTAGCAGGGGAGTTGAACACTTTTGCAAGGCACTGTATGCACATCACATTCTCATTAGGGGCTGAGCCCCCCTAAAGGGGGAATGTTTGCAATGGCAGGTTTTCTTTTTTGGTATAAAAATAATTGAACTTTTCATGCAAGATATATTTTAAATGTTTAAAAAGTTCTACCATCTAAAATTCTTTAAATTAAGCCCAGAAATATCTTCACTGAAGTCCCTTTTATGTGTAATACCCATTGTTAACCTGTTCTTAAATGGATTTATGGAGAGTACTTTTTTGCTTTTAGGGGATTTTGTTTGGATTGATTTTAGGGGAGGTGTATGAGGGTGAAGGTATACATTTCTCTGACCACCCATGTGGGTCCTGCAGGCCGTCCCTAGGTGGATTAATTCCATGCTGGAATCTGGCGCAGGTGGAACAAGATTTGCCATGTGTGTCATCATCTTGCCACCACAACCTGGGCCTTAGCCTGTGCCTGGCAGCCAGAAACATCACAGAGGCACACAGAGGAAAAGATGAACTAGGAAAGCCTCATTTTCCCACCATGTCAGCTACTTTGACTTAAAAGAATGAGGTTTTACAAGCAAGTGTAACATATTCAAAGAGATTACAGTTATATGCTTTGAAAATCAGATTATTATATTCCAAATTCAATTTTGATTTTGGATTGCAATAAATTCCTGTTTCCTTCAACTTTCTGTTCCCTTCACAAGTCTGTTATAGTTATTAAAATCATTAGAGATATACTTACCATGCATTTTTGCTGTTATTTGATATTGTCAGGGTTTGAGGGGAAAGGACCCAGGCAAACAATGCAGGCAGTACGAAAAGGCTAACCTTTAATGACAAGTCTAAAAATCACAAGCAAAATCGACATCAGAAAAACAGTCCGAGTCAGTAGCCAAAAATCCAATGGAAAATGGACAACATCCAAAAACGACAGGCAAAAGATAAATCCGGGACAGGCAGAGTCGGTAACAAGCAGAAACAGAGCAGGCTTACAAACAACCGGCAGGAACAAAACAGCTAAGACACTCACACGATCAGGCAAAGAACAAAGAAAACAGCAGGGTATTTGTAGGAAGGCAGACGATGAGGGGATGAGACACAGGTGTGCAGAAACAAGCTTCAGGTGATAGGCGTGGCTGAGTAACAGGAAGGCGGGGAGGCAGGCGGGACAAGGAAACGCATGGACCTGTAAACAAAAACAAAAGCAAGACACACCCACACAAACAGACAGGGAGAAACCGAGAGGCTCAGGCCGAAGTGCCAACAATATTGCATGGAGGGCCACCAGAACCACTGACACAGGAAGGCCAATGTCCTTCTGGAGCCTGGGTGGCAAGTCGGCCGGGATGAGTGGCCCCACTGCAGAACCCTTGAACAGGTAGAGCTGGACACAAACAAACGGTTAGTTGGGCAATCATCTGAGGTGGGCTCATGTTGTTAGTCTGCGCGGACCGTGGTCTCCACATCCCAGGAGACAGCCGCCACCAGTCGATGTTCCGGTGTGATGGTAGAGGGGTCAGAGATGTCTTCTGACGTGCCGAACAGGCGAGAGAGGGCATCCGGCTTTGCGTTCTTTGACCCAGGGTGGCAAGACAGGGTGAAATTGAAGCGGGAGAAGAACAATGCCCAGCAGGCTTGACTGGAATATAGGTGTTTGGCAGACTTGATGTATTCAAGGTTTTTGTGATCTGTCCATACCAGAAACAGAGTCTGTGTGCCCTCAAGCCAGTGGTGCCATTCATCAAGCGCAAGTCTAACTGCCAATAGTTCCCGATTGCCAATATCATAATTTTGTTCTGAGGGGAAAAGCTGGCAGGAGAAAAATGCACAGGGGTGCAGCTTGTCATCTTTGGCCAACCGCTGGGATAGCACTGCCCCCACTCCGACGTCCAGGGCATCCACCTCCACCAAAAACTGACAGGAAGGGTCAGGGACGATCAGAACGGGCACTGAAGTAAAGCGGCCCTTAAGCAGATCAAAAGCTCATTGGGCAGCATGAGTCCAGACGAATCTACTTGCGGTGGAGATGAGCGCCGTGAGGGGGGCCGCAACCCTGCTGTAGTCCCATATGAATCTTTTGTGAAAATTAGCGAACCCCAGGAATCTCTAACTCCTTGTGCGTGTTGGGGGGTAGGCCACTCCCCATACAGAAAAAAAAATGTATTGAAATATAATTTAAGTGTCAAAAATATATGTGGAATATATTGTAAATACATTGCAATACATTTGAATCACTGTTCACTTATATTTGTAATATTGAAATATATTTTGAAACATAAAATATATGATGTTAAGTGTGAAATATAATCAAATTTATGACATGAAATGCAAAATATAAGACAAAATACACGTGGTCATTAAATTTTAGTTGACTGTAACTGACGAAAGTCCTTCTTCAGCTGTACATGTTTCAGCCTCAGAAGCACCTCGCTTATACAGCTAAAGAAGGGCTGAAATGTTCTGTTTTTTGAGCAGTTTAGGAATTACTTCTACCCCCTCTTTCTCTACACAACAGTAACAGATTTCACTACTGTATACTATATTACATGCTACTATACTATATACCAGGCCTATTCAACTGGCGGCCCGCGGGCCGGATGCGGCGCGCTTAAATTTTTCTGCGGCCCGCCAGCAGGCAAGTCTTGTTGCCATGTGGACGATATGATAAATAAAATCTGCAGCGGTGATTGGCTGCGACAATTACTAGCACTTTCATTACTAGTGTCAAACCTAGACTACACTCTGACTGGAATTCCCGCGTTAGAACGCGAAGGATGTCTCTGTCAAAACCTAGAAAACGTTGAATTGACGATGAAAATCGACAGTTTAAGCCAGAATGGACTGATAAGTATTTGTTTACCTTACCAATCCGCAACAAGTGCTAAACCAGTGTGTTTACTGTGCAATGAAGGCATTGCGGTAATGAAGGAATACAACGTCAAGAGGCACTACACATCAAACCATGACTCGTTTTCTGCTACATTTCCTGAGGGCTCGGAGGAACGGAGGAAAAAGGTACAAGGACTGGTAGCATCCTTTAAAAAGAGTCAGGTGGCTCTTGGACGCTTTTGTACAGCTCAGGCTTGGACCCTGACTCGTAAAAAAAGACCTTTCACAGAGGCAGAGACGGTGAGGAACTGTATGCTAGCCGTCATAGATGAGGTGATAGCTGACAAAAAATTGAAAGAAAGTGTCGTTTCATCTATCAAGAAAGTTCCTCTATCAGACACGACGACTATACGTAGAGTGGAGTTGCTTGCTGAAGATGTTAACAAAAAGCTTTTGGAAAATCTCAGAAGAGCAGAGTGTATGTCTTTAGCTGTTGATGAGTCAACAGACAACACGGATGTAGCACAACCCTGTATTTATGCGAGGTTTTTTGACAGTACTCGTTTTCGCGAAGAACTCGTGGGGCTAGTTCCATTGGAGCTAAAATGACAAAAGTTACATGTGAATAGTAGTTATATTGCCCATCGACTGATACTGTTTGTCTGGCATATTTGATAAATAACCAATGATTGGCCTCTTAAGCACCTTATGTCTGATTGAGATGTTTTTTTTTTTTTTTTTTGTAAATTTTTGTAATTTTTCCCCACTGACACACATGATGTGTATTACAACCTATCAGACATTCAGGCATGAAACGAAATGATATGTATGGTTATATGTTTAGTCTGGATATTCTTTTACTACCCAGCTTTTTTTTACATGAATGACAAAAGTCTGATATGTTCCATAGCCAGTCATAGCCTTGTTTTTCAGGATACTGTTTCATTGATCTCTTTTACAAATGTGAATGTGACAGAAGTCTGATGAGTATAGTTACAGTACTTTTTGTTGTTCAGGATACTGTTTTATTGGTTTCTTTTACAAATGACAAAAGTTGCAAGTGAATAGTAGTTATATTGCCCATCTACTGATAATTTGGGTTGTTTATTTGACAAATAACCAATAAATGGGGGAATCATAAGCACCTTATGTCTGATGAGATGAACAAAAAAAATTTTGATAGCCTATCTATTTGATGATCTCAGAATAAAAGAATGAGCATCATATCCAGTGTTTGTGGGTGTCTTTTACTCTTTATTAAATGTATTTGGATATGATTACGTCACTTGACTAGCAACAATAGGAATCATTTTAAGCGGTGTCACATTTTGTGTGGCCCCCGAAAACCCAGTGTTTTTCCCATTCGGCCCTCTTGGTACTGAAGTTGAATAGCTCTGCTATATACTGTATATTTACATTTAAATGACTGCAATTTCAAATGACAAATTACATTTGCTTCTTTAGGACATCAGGCTACATTAAAACAGCACTTAGTTCAATTATTACATTTATTGACATGCTTTGATGCACATCTTTCCCATACAGGAAAAACTACATTTGAAATATATTTTGATGAGCACTTTTGTAATATATGTACTCTAAGAATTGAAGAGGCGCAGGTCCGATGTAGTTTGGAAGTTGGTGTTGTTTTATTGGCGTTCGAGCAGTTGCAACGAGAAAGTTTTACAATAATCGGCAAAGCGCTCGCAAGTGCATAGGGCAAACAAGCAGTTAAAATTATACAGGCATCGGCGTCTGTTAGCCGGTGTAGGTCAGCCGTACGTTCTAAATTGGCTAGAAATTCGATAGGATCTCGCTTTGCGGGCTCAAATGTACCGATATTTTTAACTAGAGCCTCAATTTCGCTAGGTGACAGAGGCTTGATAGTGGTAGTAGTCGTCACCTGGTCCCCACCCTCCCCAGGTATAAGTGTAGTAGTCTCATGGACTGGAGCTATCGGGAATTTCATGGTGTAATCTGAGTAACCATCACTCGTGCTATCGTCTGTTTTTCCTACGCCGTTGCTCATGTTTCCCTTACATTTTTTCAAACAGATAATCGTATGCAGTTTGTAATCTTCTTATTTCAGCCTGTGCTTTCTCTAATTCTGACTGTAACTCTGTGTTACTGTACCTCAACTCAGCAACCTCCTTTCTCAGGTCTAACTGTATTTCTGCATTCAGATTGGCATGTGTCTGATAACTTTTGATTGAACACGCATTGTCTTCCATCTGTTTCTTCAGGTTTTCATTCTCCACCTCTATGCTCTGCAGTCTCTTTCTGCATAATTTAAATGCCGCGAGGACCCCTTGCAATGCCATCGCGACCTTTCCTTCTTTACTTAATGTCGCTACTTTGGGGTGATTGTCGAACTGGGACATAGCCCACTCGTAGGGCTCACCCTGGTTCTCTATCCCCTCTAGCACCTCAGATCGCCCGTGCTTAGCAATATAACGAACCATGAATGCTTCCATTATAAAACCAATGAACGAACTGATTGCTATAAAAACGGTATCTCAGACTCTATGGTCAAAACACCACGTAACAATTCACGATCACAACGAAAGACCAATCACAATCACTGTTCCAGCTCGTCGGACACAGTGTTCTAACTATCCAGCTGCTTTAGGATAATTACCACTACTGAATCTCTGCCCCAGTACTTCGGGCCCAGCAGATTCACCCGGTCCAGTTACTTTAGGGCCGTTCAAATACCTCAAACTGCTGTCACTGCCTCAGTACTTCGAGCGCGGTAGACCAGCAAGATCCAGTTACTTTAGGATCGCGAATACAGAACCACTGCCCCAGTGCTTCGGGCTCAGTGAATTCCTACAGTCCAGTTACTTTAGGACTGTTTAACCAAACACCTTAAACTATAATCACTGCCTCAATACTTCGAGGTCAGTAGATTAACAAGATCCAGTTACTTTAGGATCTTCACCTAACTCCAGTGCTTTGGAATTAGGACTCCTACTGTCGATTACCAATAGAACAATACCAACACGCTCTCTTTCTACTCCAGATTGTTTTAACCGGGGGGGGATTTCGTTATGTTAAACCAGCTTGTCATAAATAAGGAAACCAATTCCTTACCACACACTTGAAGCAGAGTTCGTCCCGGTTGACGTCGTGTCGAAGTCACCGTCGGTGCGTCTGTTGCGTCTTCTTCGGCCTCGTCTGGAAAGTCGTCGTGGTTTTCTTTCTTCTTGAAAGCTGTGGTTTTCTTCTCTCTTCGAAATCACCTCCTGGCCGGGTGGCTCGCCAGTTGTAAGAATTGAAGAGGCGCGGGTCCGATGGAGTTTGGAAGTCGGTGTTGTTTTATTGGCGTTCGAGCAGTTGCAACGAGAAAGTTTTACAACGATCGGCAAAGCGTCACAGAAAAACAGTCTCTTTGGGTTCGCAGAGTAGTTGAACCCTGGTTGATACCTTGAGTCACTTTATATACCTTCTCTGAGTTCTTTGTCCTCAGAGGCGGGAAACAGAAATGTGTATTCTAGCTACACTCTTGTGTCTGGCATTCCCATGACCATTGTTACCTGCTGTCTGCTGGTCCGCAGGGGGTCTGGCCCTCCGCCCGCCACCAGAAGCCTAGCCAGGTAACAGTCCTTTGTGTGTGTGTGTGTGTGTGTGTGTGTGTGTGTGTGTGTGTGTGTGTGTGTGTGTGTGTGTGTGTGTGTGTGTGTGTGTGTGTGTGTGTGTGTGTGTGTGTGTGTGTGTGTGTGTGCTGGCACCTAGGGTGTCGGCACCTCTGCGTCTGGGGGATAATGGAGGAGACCCTGTATGGGGTCTCTCAAATCTTACAGTACATATTCAAAATTGGCCCAATAAATATATTTTAGTGAAATATATGTAAATATATTTACTAATTAAATATATTCACACACACACGCACACACATATATATATAATCTGTTTGTATGTTACATATATGTGCATATATTTTTGACTTTGAGATAATAATAATAATATTTCACATAAAACAATTATTATTGGCATTTAGCAGACACTCTTACCCAGAGGGACTTATATCAGTTACAACATTATCCACTTATACCACTGGATATTTTCCTGAGGTAATTTAGGGTTAAGTACTGTTTACAACAGCAGTGCCCCAGTGGGGAATTGAACCAGCAACCTTTTGGTCATGAGTCCTGCTCCTTAACCACTATGCTGTAGGGGATCAAGCCTACGATTAGTCTTCCTTACATGGGGCACCAACTATGTAAGGAATAATTAAATTAAACACATGGAGGCGCCATACAGAATATGGCATCTACCATAGTGGTTAAAGTAAAATATCAGTCTCAGTTTCGTATATCAGTCTCATAAAATATACTAAACTATCAATTTGGAACTTCAATTAATAATTAAATTAATAATCATAATCAAAATTACCACATCAATAGTTAATCTTAATCAAATCACAATATTATCTATTTAGCTAACTAAACAAATAACACTGATAATTCAACTAAGAGGTGAAGGCATTTAGAATTCTGATCAGCAGAGGTTGGCGATATTCATTCCACGTGCAATATTAAACACACAACCTTGGAAAAATAATGCATTTATTGAGGTATAAAATCAAAATAGTAAGGCACACGTGTCATATGTACAATGAGTGAACATGTATATGTATTTACACTTATGTGTAGATATGAGTGAATGTCTTATGCTAGTGTGTGCGTGTCATAGGGTGTGTGTTCCTTTGTTCTGAGTCGTGCGTGTGCTGCGCGTGCGCGTGTGCTGCGCGTGCTTGCTGAACACACGTGTTCAAAGAGAACAAAGGAACATGCGTGTGGCGGCGAGTTTGAGTTGGTTATGTGCATGTGTGAGCGAACATAACGTCTGTCTGGTACAGGATATGTTCGGACGATTGATAATCGCGAGGTTATTCTGTGCAGAATAAAAGAAGGTACCGGGGTTAGTAAGACGATACGCATGCAAAGACCCTACGTCTCTGTGTGGTATCTTAACTAACGCTGCGCGGTGAACTGTGTGTGACAAATCAGCTAGGAACAACGCAACATAGCTAGTTACATTACTCGTAATGACCTGAAACACATGGATGTACAAACGTTCATAAATGTAGCTAACAGTGTTCGTTTAGCTATGCAAAGTCCTATGCCCAGAGATGATAGCCTACTGTAGCTCATGAAATGAGGTCCAAATCTTGCGGTTCCGTGGGTGGTTTCGCTGGCGGTTCCGTCGTCTGGGAGCCAGGGCTGGTCTGGTTCGGTCTGGATGAGTGTTTCCTTCGCGAGACAAGCTGGGGTGGATCTGGTCGCACCTTTGTCTCCGGCTGGTAGCGAGTTTGTGCTGCTCTGCTTGCGGGCGCTGAAACTCGGCTCTTGCTTTATTGATCTCCGCTAGCAATGCGTCGCTAGCTCGGAGAATCTACGCCAGGACAGGGCCTTCGGCTCGACTGTCCGTGTCCCGTCCGCGTGGTGCGGCCTCCGGGAACGAGAGAGAGGTACGTCCGTCTTGTTCGGACGTGTGAAGCAAGAGAGATACGTCCGTCTCCTTCGGACGTATGGGGCGAGAGAAGTAAAGGAATGCGCCCAGTTTTTAGTGGCATCACTGCAGGGGGCATTTCCTGTTTATTGTAGTGGTCCTTGGTTGGGCGAGAGGTCGTAAAACTGCAACATCACTTCCCGTGAGATCGCGTTTCACGTTAAAAGCGATGTATGCGTTATTGTCCATAAAAGTTGAACAAATAAAATGAACAAATCTATCTGTGGACGGCGCTGTACCTACAATGCTACACTGCAAATATATTTACATCAGCATATTTTCTTGAACATGGGTATTATTGGATGCGTTTGTAGATATAATGTACAGTGCTGTATATATATTGTAGTAATAACGGAATGAAGAAGCTATTTAATATTGTGTGTGTATTTTGTAAGTGCAGTGTTGAACACTGAGTGTATTCTATGTTATTATTGTATTATTTCACTGTACTTTACTATTGTAGTGTCATTGCATTATACTTGCATCATAAATACTCTGCATATTTTCAATGCTTAAAATATATTTCAATACATTTTTTTCTGTATGGGTTGATTTGATTGATGTGCACCTATAATGAATGCAAATATGACTAGAACAGTAAAGAACTGTCTGAACTCTACAGTGTTGGGACCACTATCACGAACTACAAATATGGACGGGGAACTCCCCGCCTACATCACTGATGATGTAGGCAGCGCTACCCCTCACTGTAAATTTTATGGACTTTCAATCAATATTATATGCGCCGGAAACATGCAACATCTGGCCGCTATAGAAAAACCACGAACGAACTGTACTTTGTTCTCTCTTACCGACGGCATCACGCTGTTAACAGTAAAGGGAGGCTGTAGCTACAGTAACAGTTTAGAGCAATTCCTTTGTGTCGGAACCCCTGATGAAGGTTCCAATCATCGGACTCCCAAGCTCTAAACATAATAAAGACATAATATTGTTGCAAGGACCCAATGTTGCATCGGAGGCTGCTCGCAAAGCGCGGCTATTTTACTTCAGGGTGAGAAGACGACCAGTTCTCTTCTGTACCCCTGCATCAGTCGACAATGCATCTCCTGGCCAACCAGAGATGCAACCCCAGGACAACAATGATACCTGGAAGCGTGATCCATGGAGTTGAGTCCCACGTTTCCCCTGGTCAAGCCAAGACACATCCCAGGACGACAAAGAAACCTGGACGACGTGTTATTCCTTGGAGCCGAGTTCTATGCTCCCGCACCAGAGACTCGCCTCTTGAAAATGGTCGGACGATGCACCATCACTGGTCACAAATCCACCGTTAATAAACCAAGTAAGGCTGTGCATCTGGGCATTATTTTAACTGAAACTTTGTAACTTATGAGAAACCATTTAAGCTCTGTTACTTTGCGCAATACTGTTAGCAATGGTCATAGGGCATGCAACACACTAGAAATGAATGTGAATAAATGCTCATTTTGTCAACACGGTGGGAATACAGTTTCCTGGCAACTTTGGTCATCACCATTTGGCAGTAGCGAGATTCTCCTCCAATTAGTCAATCTTAAGAGGGACGTGGATGCACTTCCTGAAACCAAGGCACCTGTATACTGGGATAGGATTGATTTGAATTGGATTGATTTACTGTCAGGACTGTGGCGTCTTAGCCGGTTGTTTTGTTTTCCCTGTCCATGTGCTTTTGTTTTTCCCTGTGTTTCAGCCCTGCCCTGCTCTCCGCCCTGTCGCCGCCCACCTGATTACCTGACTGTCTGCGCCTGCCTGCCTGCACACCTGCATCCCGTCTCTTCATCAGCTTTGTCCTGTTTAGTCCTGCTCGTGTCTTGTCTCGTTTCCAGTTCGTCTCAGTTTGCGGTGTCGCTACTCGCCGTCTGTTTCTTCGTGTCTGCCTGCCAGTTCTGTTTCCTTGCCTGTTTTTTCCGACTTCGCTCCTCGTTCCTGCCCTGTGGTTTTAGTCGCCGTATCTGCTGTGGTTTTTTGACTCTGCCTGCCTTGACTTCGTTTTTGGATTGTTATTCTTTAGTTTTATTCTTTTTCTTCTTCTTCTTCTTCTTATTCCACCAAATTTGGGGACGCTTCTCCTCCCACAGTAACAGTCCCAAACCAACTGTAACCCATCCGGTCTGACCCCGATCGGGTTGCTTGTGTACAGGTCAGCCGTACCTGCACTCGTTCTCCGTTTTTTGTTGTTTTTTCATCCCTTTTTTCCCATAGACTCCCATTCATTTTCAAAATCACCCCCCTCACCCTTCGTGGCCTTCCCACTCGCTTCACTTTTCACCCCAGAGCCACCACACCTCACATGTTGCCTCGGGACAAATCACCCAACACTCATCCAAGACCGTTTTGACCCGCACTCGTATTTTTGTCATTTTTTTAAACAGTTTTTTTACTCATTTATTCATCCCTCCATCCTGCCATTGACTTCAATTCATTTTTCAAAGTCTTGCCGCTCGGTCACCTTCCGGCCTACGGTCACAGTAAGTCACATGCTAGCTCAGGTCATGCCACCAAACACTCATTGAAACCCATACTGATGCCGCACTCATCTTTTACTCCTTTATTCATCCTCCCATCATCCCATTGATTTCAATTCACCACTTGGTCTCACCACTTGGTCATTTTTCAAAGTCTTACCACGCGGTCACCTTTCGGCCTGCGGTCACAGTAAGTCACATGTCAGCTCAGGTCATGCCACCAAACACTCATTGAAACCCATTCTGACCCGCACTCTGTTTTTGTCGTTCACTCATCCCTCCATCCTCCCATTCACTTCACTCCATTTTTCAAAGTCTAACTGCCATTTGACCAATAGCCATGGGACCTGATATGCTGCTTTGGGTCATGTGACCCAACACTCACCAAAGGTGGGTTTGTCCCAAGCAACCATATTGTTCACCCTAGCAACCGCCTAGCAACCACTTAGTAACGTCCTAGCAACCGCCAAAAAAGGGATGAAAAAACGACAAAAACCGGAGAACGAGTGCGGGTACGGCTTAGCTGTATACAAGCAACCCGATCGGGGTCAGACCGGACGGGTTACAGTTGGTTTGGGGTCGATATCTCAAACTGTGGGAGGAGAAGCGGGAAGCTTCGCCATCACACTAATAAATAAGATGATATGGTCAAATATAGCATGCAGTGACAAGGATGACAAGGATGAGTGCTATCCGGCACACAGCGAAATTGAGTAATTTACATCAAATTGATACAGGGAACTAATTTAAAACAATTTCAGAGATGAAACTGGCAACGTGTTCATTTGATCCTGCCCCAACCAAAATGTTTAAGTACGTTTCCAGCAGTCTGTCACCCAATGTTCCAAAAGTTGGGAATGTTCTCTATCCACATGGATCTTTCCTGCTAGCCTGCTGGACTGCTGTTAAACTAATGCTCAAAAAGACTAACCTAGATCTATCTTCATGAAGTTACATTTCTAACTTCCTTTTCCTTGGTAAAGAACTCTAAAAATAGCTTTTAGACAACTTTATCCTTGACAGGTTTGTCTGGGTTTTGATCATATCATAGCACAGAGACTGCCCTCTGGTTAATGATCTGCCACTAAATGCAAATGCTGGGCAGCTAAGGGTGCTGATTCTTTCAGACTTAAGCCCTGATTTTGATGGAAAGTGGACCACAAAGTATTAGTACAACAACTCAAAAACAGTACAACCATGTGAAATTGTTTTAAAATGGTTTGAATCGTACCTTACTGACAGATCAAGATGGCGCCACGATCAGCTGCCTCGGTATAGTGCTCTCTTTGTTTTCGTTTGTCTGTCCCTTGATAACTGGAAATTTTAGAATCACTTACAGTAGAAACAAACTGTTGAACATTAGGTTGTCCACACCACCTGTGCTAATGTAACCATGAGGTGTGGGGCAACTGCAATGCTCAACTACGCCACCCTGGGAATTTCGCCCAAGGAAATAGTTTTATCCACGTAAACCCCAAATGTACACCTATGTTACAAGTAAGGATTCCCTCCAGTTCTTTTACAAGGATAAGACAGAGACGTGATTCTTAAAGGCACAATGAATTTGAGATTAAAAGAAAGTTTATTCCAATAATTTCCACAATTACACCGTAGTTTAAATATGTTAAAATACGACCTTTCCCGTGTAGCAAACTTACCAATACGATGATTTTAACATTGGGCTAAGAGCTGGTTGGGGGAGTATACTCACCACTAGAGATTCCCGCATGTGAAAGATACTCACCCAAGTGTACTCTCAATCACTCAAACAGCAAACGGGTGCCTGTGTGATAAAGTGCAGTTAGCATTAAGACACACAGTGATGGGAATACCCCTATGCTAACCACCCCACCAAACAGCGCCTTGCCCACTATACTAAAACCATTCTACAAAGGGGCTTAAAACAGCTACACTACCGCCAGTTGGTTTGTGTTCGATTTGAGTTTCCACACACTTGGCAATACATAAAACACCCACAGTTCGCGCGGTCTAGCCTAACCCACTATCTAGGGAGGAAGGAACTATCTAGAGGCAAAACAGCAGCTAGTGTTGCAGAGGGGACAACCTAAAACACAACAAACACCGCATGGTCGCACGCATTACAAATGCGAAGACTACCTTAAATGCTGGTGAGACGAACTTACAACAGGAGTGATTACCTCACATAAAAACACAGTAGAAGTAGTACTGCTCACAGGCAGACAGAGGCGAATGCTATGGCTCCAGCACTGGCCGACAGATACTCTAAACAAACATAAAAGCATCGGGTTAATGATACACGTATGGACATACACGCATGCACTTCAAATTTAACAACGCTACAGACTATACATACCTATACCACAGCTGTCAGTGCTGCCGCCCCCTAGCTGTTGTGTTTTTTTTGTTTTTTTCTATGTGCTTTTGTTTTTCTTGTGTTCTAGCCCTGCCCCGCTCCCCGCCCGGTCTCCATCCGCTTGATTGCCTCATCGCCTTCACCTGCCTGCCTGCACACCTGTTTCCCATTCCCGTTGTCAGCCCTGCCCTACATCTTCCCTGTGTGTCCCTGTTCTGTTGCTAGTTTGTAGCAGTGTGGTTTTCGCCTGTTTCGTCCCCGCCAGTTTCTCGTCTGTTTGCCGTTATTCGACTTGATTTCCTGCCTGCCGCTCTGCCCTGATCGCCCGTGTATCTGCCTGCCTGGTGTTTTGACCCTGCCTGCTCCGTTTCCCTGTATCTGGATTTTCCCCTCGGACTGCCTTTCTGGTTTTGACTGCTGGTTTAGCGTTTACGATCTTGCCTGTGGACTCAATAAATCTGCCTGAATACGACGCTCTTGTGGTCTGCGACTGAGTCCTTGCCCGAGCCTTGACAACAGCTAATGCCAAGATTACCTCGGTCAGGCAAGCATAGGACAGCTGGCAGCGTGCGTTCCAACACCCCTGTATAAGCAGGAAACAAGCGATACAAGGATCCGGAAGCAGAAGCAAGGTAGCCAAACGCAGGTATACACAGCTTAAATAGGAAAAGCTAAGTGGCTAAGCGTGCACTACCACACTCCCAATTATCTACGCCACATAAAATAAAAAGGGAAGCCTACCCTGTCAGTACTCCTGCCCCTAGCTGTTTTTATGTTCTCCCTGTCTGCCATGTGCCGTTGTTTTTTTTTTTTCCTTTCGTTTCAGCCCTGCCCCGATCCCCGCCTGCCCTCTTACCTGATCACCTCCACCTGCCAGCCTGCTCACCTGTTGCTCATTATCTCGTCAGCTCTGCCCTATATACTGCCCTGCTTGTTCCTGTCTTGTCGCTAGTTTGTCGCAGTGTTTTGTACCCGTTTCATCCCCACCGTTGTTTCTGCCTGCGAGTTTCCTGTGCTTCTGACCCTGCCTGTGCCCCGACCTGGTTTTCTGCCTGCCGTCCTGCCCTGATTGCCTGTCTGCCTGGTTCCTGACTGTGCCTGTTAGCGCCTTCTGAATTTGCCCACGGATTGCCTGCCCGGTCTCGACTCTGCCTGTTCTTGGTTTTACGACTCTGCCTCGTCCTGTCAATAAAACCCATTCAAACCTGACGCTAGCGTGGTCCGCTCTTAAGTCCCGGTCTGCATCGTTACATACCCAGGTGTTATATTGAGTTCTATATGTCTTTAGTCCTACTGAATTTAATCACGGAAACCGCATTTCAACTCATTACTGTTGTTTTACTGAAACTCTGCAACTGCCTGTGTTACATTAAACATGTTCCCCCAATTATACATTCAATATAAAGTTCCTCTTAAAGTGATAGTACTACTCAGTACATGACATCCCCCCCTTTACTTGGATATGAACTTAATCTCAAAAAGAAACCTTAATTCTTCAAATCAATATTCTCTGTTACAAGCATCTGTAGGCATTAACTTCAAGTAACTTAAATCTAAAGGAACTTTTCCTCATATAGTTTTTCTTTCAATTCAAATCATCAGTCTTAAATTGTCAGTATTAACCATCAGTATTAAGATTGAAAATCCAGTGTTTAACTCATAACTGCATTTTTTTTTAACTCATCCAGCAACATATTGTAAATACCTGTGTTGACAAGAACAGTCAACCATTCACTCAGTGCAAGAGACCTAACTAATGACAAAGTCTTTCAGCCCCTCAGGAGGCTTTCTCTGCCTCTGAGGCCTAAGAAGAGGTGTGGAAGGACTTATGTTCGGCTGGCAGGAAGAATTCATGGCCTGCTGTTGTCCTGGGTATGACCCAGCGTTCCCATCTTTCACTTCTTCTGTTCCGTTTTGGTCTGTGTTGTACTTCTTCACACCCGTTGTATTCCGACTATACTGAGCTCCATCAGGAGACTCCACAGTCACTTGGTTCCCATTCTTACTGACAACTGTGTGTGGTGTTTTGTTGAAGGTTGTGGTGAACTTGTCCACTTTTTCTTGTCTCACCAGAACTTTGTCTCCCACGTCCACGTCCGAGTATTCCATGTTCCTCTGCTCGTCTGCGTACAGTTTGTATTGTTCTTTTTGTTCTCCATCTCTGTCTCTCACTTCTAAATCCATGAGCACTGGTGTGATATCAGGCAGCTTGCCTCTCATCTTCCTGTTGAACAACAATTCGGCCGGACTTTTTCCTGTTGTGCTGTGTGTAATTCCTCGATACACAGTGACATATCGCCTGAGTTCTTTCTGCCAGTCCAATCCAGCTGACTGTGCAATTCTGATGCGCTTCATGATAGAGCCATTTTGGCGCTCCACTTCGCCATTTGCTTGGGCCCACTTTGGTATTGTTCTGAGGTGTATGATTCCATTTTCTGTGCAATAGTCTCTGAATTCATCTGACCTGAATTGTGGCCCATTGTCAGATTTCAGGGTCACCGGCAGACCATGTCGGCTAAATATATTCTCAAGACTCAATCAGTTTCTTGGTAGTTGTGGAGGTAAGTACATCACACTCATAGTACCTACTGTAGTAATCTACCACAACTAAGATTGAGTGTTTTGATGGTAGAGGTCCCAGTAGATCTACAGTTAAGTCCTGCCATGGCCCCTCTGGAAGTGGTGTCAGTCTTAGGGGTTCGGGTGCATCGGGTCGCGATGTGATCTGGCACCTGTGGCATGTCTTACAGTATTTCTCTGCGGCCTTGTCGATACCTGGCCACCAGACTTTACTTCTGAGGTGCTGTTTTGTCCCTACAATTCCTAAATGTCCCTCATGTGCGAGCATGAGCGCTATTGGACGTAAGGCTCTTGGAGGCACGATGCGTGTAGCCCATTGCACATAGCTCATTCACAGCAGATGCATATGCCATTCATTTTTCAAAATGTCCTGTGTTTATGGCCTTTCTCACCTCTATCAATTCAGTGTCAGTCCTTGAGGCCTCCTCCACCTCTCTGGCTGTCAGAGCCGTGGGGGTGGCATTCACAGTGACAAACCGCACATACTCCTCCGATCCGTGCGCATGCTTCTCCTTCATGGCCGCTTCCCCCTAAAGCCGTGACAATGGGTCAGCGATGTTTGCTTTTCCTGGCACATGGACAACTTTGAAGTTGTATGGCTGGAGACGCAAGACCCATCTCTCCACCTGAGCGCAGGGTTTCAATCGTGGACTGTAGATTGCCTCTAAGGGTTTGTGGTCAGTGACGAGCTTGAATTGTTGGCCATACACATAGGGGTGAAGTCTCACAAGCCCACACGAGGGCTAAGGCTTCCTCTCTGTTTGAGAGTATCTTCTCTCGCAGTCACCAGGCTCCTGCTCACATAGCATATAGGAACCATCTCGCCCTGCTGACGCTGGACAAGAACAGCGCTGAGGCCCACTGGGCTCGCATCAGCCAGAGTTATATTATTAAAATATGCCAGAGCTCCAGCTTTTGCCAAGGCATCTTTGAGTGCATTAAATGCTTTTCTTTGCTCTGGCCCAAACACGAATTTAGTGTCGTTTCTGATCAGACGTCTCAGTGGCTCAGCCACCGTTGCAAATCCAGGAATGAACCGGCTGCTGTAGCACACATGACCTAGAAAGCTTCTCACTTCTGAGACATTTTCCGGCTCTCTGGCCTCCACTATTGCCCTGACCCTCTCTTCTGTGGGTCCAATTCCTTTGTCCGTCAGCAGGATTGCCATGAAGACTAAGCAATCCATATTGAACTTGCATTTGTCTGGATTCAAGGTGAGTCCACACTGCTGTAGGCGCTTCAGAACGGCATGCAGACGCTGGTCATGTGTCCCTCGGTCCGCAGCATGAACGACAATGTCATCTGAGATGTTTTCGACGCCCTCTATTCCAGCTAATGCAGAGGCAATTTCATGTTGGTACTGCTCACTGGCTGAAGACACTCCGAAGATCAGTCGTTTATATCTGTAGACTCCATTGTGGATGGTGAATGTTGTGATTTGGCGTGATGCTGGGGTCAATTCCAACTGGTGATACACTGTAAAAGGTAACACCACTACTTGCTTAAATAATATTAGTGTACTTTACTTATTTCATGCTATCCTGTTGAACTCATGTAATTTAAGTAATGTATTCATTTTGTATGAAAAAGCTCTAAAACTCAATACAAGTGAGTAAACCATACTCAGAGCTCTTCCGTGCGCATGTGCAGTTGAGAGACGCGGGAGAATAGCAGACATTTGGGGAAATTTCCACACAAGCCATAACGCTACATATCAGAAGCAGAAATTTTGAGTCTCATGGTAAGTTTTTAAGTTAAATGCTTATTCTCGTTTGTTAGCTGTGGTTTCTTTCCTCTAAACTGTATTTTAGCAAGCCATATTTTCTGTTTATAGTGGTAACAGCCTATAATTAAGTTAAATTCACGACAGGCTAATGCTGACCTTAACTGATGTTAGCTTGCTGATATGCTACGTTATCTAAGTTAGCCACAAAAGAACATAGCTTACACATGATGTAAAGCCCTCGTAACACATGATTTAATCGCTTCCCAAATGTCTTGACCTGTTTTTCATTAACCTAACTTGAAATGGTAGTTATTTGATGTGCATGTGTAGCAGAGCTGAAGTGATTAGCTCGTGTGAGTCCTGAACCTTAGGTAGCGGGTTGCAGGTAGCTGAGCGGTTTCAGCAGCTACGTCACTCCCTGAGACTGCATCAGCATTGGAAAACGCCAGACAGTTGCTTGAAAATGAAATGAAGAAACGGACACCACATGCAGCACTTGTGAATCAGCTAATGAACCAGACCTTTTCACTGAGGCGGAAGGAAATAGTAGAAGAGCAGCCTCCAGTGAAACGCATGTTGGAACGCTGGCCAGCGCTTTTCAGAAAACAGCAGGTATTTTAATAAATTAATTCAATTTCGATAAAATTAAGCATACAAATCCCATAAACATAACATAAAGCATATTGCTTCTATCAAAATATTGTGGTCATCTCAATGTGTTGCAAAACATATTATGGCTGTGTTTCTGTTGTATTTTGTTCTTGCAGGTTTTTGCAGAGTTCACAAGGGTGGCAAGTAAAGATCTTGAACAAGACTTTTTTGAGTCCTTGGACCAACACATCCCTCGATTCCTTGAGATCTTTAAGTCCAAGAAAGCAGTTATTGGCAGGACACTTGCAGAGATCCTTGCCCAAGTTGAAATGAAGGTAAGCAATTTTAGGAATTGGGAAGTTCTTACTTTTTATGATGGCAATCCAGTTCCCTCTTTATCAGAAGTGTTTCTGAAGAAACTTTTCCTTTAAGGTTAAGGTTTGTTAGGTTTTCTATAGCTTTGTCATTAAAAACAAATTCCAACCATGAACTTGACTATTGAAAGCAAATCAGTTAGTTGTTGTGCTGTGTAATGTTTCCTCTTTTTAAAAATCTTTGGCCCAATGGCAAAGACAAGCAAGTTAAACAAGACAGTAAAAACACCAACTATACTTTTTGGCAGTATTGTTTGACTTAATGTTTTTGTGGGATTTATTAATAACAAAGCTATATAATATCACTCCCCATGTGTTTTTCCTTAATAATTGTTTTCAGTTTCTTTGAGAAAATGCTTATTGTTGGTTGGTTTTCCCCTCATTTGTAGACCCATGATGTTGTGGCAATGCGGACAGCTGTCCTATGTTGTCTTGTAGTTTTTCTCGGGGATGATGGCAGTGATTTCTTCAAAGTCTGTTTTGTAAGTATTACATAAAATCATATAATTTTGTCTCACACGCACACACACACACAAACATGACACCCTCTTCCCCCTCTCCCCCCTCTTTCCCCAGACATACACATACATACACACACATGCCTCTCACTCACAACCACATGACACACATCTCTGTCTCTCAAACACACGCACCCCCCCCTTACACACTGACACAACACACTCTCTTACCCCTCTCTCTCTCTCTCCCTGTCTCTCACACACTCTCTATTAGTCACACACACACACACACACACACACACATTTATATCTTTTATCACATACACTGATCACATAGGCTACCTTGCACAGTAACAGAGTTAAGCAGCCACTTCATTTCATGGCATGTTTTACTTAGGTGAATCTATGTATGTCATGAAGGCCTTTGCAGCTGCAATGATAAATTCTATGTTATTTATAATCTTCCTTTTGTCTGCAGGACTCAGATGCTGTCACAGATTTCACCCAGATTCCTGTTGGGGTATTAACTGTTATACCTGAAGACAGCGCACAACCAAGTCCAAATGCCCTGCACCTTGAGCCATCCAGCATTGGTATCATACTGGAAAGTAACATCGTTATGGATGACCTTGAAAGCCATGCTCAAGCTATGTGCTTGACTTTTGGACTAATATATAACCTTCATTTGGACTATCCTAAAAGACTGAAAAACACCTTTGACTTCATTCAGAGGGTCATGCCTAACCTGGGAGTAGGCAACCTAAGCCCAAAACTTCAGAGCTTGAAAAATTCACTTTTGCAGTAGGTGCGTGCTTCAGGCATGTCAAAACAGCAAGTTCTACCTATGTCAGGCTGAGGTGCTCAAAATGTTACTTTGTGAAAATAAAAAAGTAATACTGCTGACTGATAATTCTTTGTTGTGTTAACTTTATTTTCCTGAGGCAATCGGTTTCCTAAATTTCACTAAGTAAACAGGACTTTTTTGTTAAGTCACATTAACTTGGGTTATATAAGTAGCCAACACTTAGAAATTACAACTTGCATTTACATGCTATTTGAAGTAAGATAAACTCAAACAAATTGAGTAAATACAACTTTTTAAGTAAACTTAAATAGTAGGCATACAGTAAACCTAACTTGGAAATTCTAGTTAAATTTACTTAACTTGTTCAAGGTAACTGGTTTCCTAGATTCATTTAAGTAAGATCAACTTGTCAAATTTTACAGTGTAGCCCCACTTCAGATCCAGTTTGCTGAGCACTTTGGACCCATTCATGCTTTGCAGGATCTCATCCACAGTAGGTATGGGGTATCGTTCTCTCACTATAGCACGGTTTGCTTGACGCATATCCAGGCACAGCCTAATTTCAGAGTTGGCTTGAGGCACGGTTACTACTGGGTTGACCCATGGAGTAGGACCATTGACTGCTTCAATTATGTCCATGTCTAACAGCTCTTTTATTTTTTTCTCTACAGGTCCCCTCAGGTTGAATGGTATTTGCCTTACAGGCTGCGCAACTGGCTGAATGTCAGGATTAATGTAAAGGCTAATTTGCTTGGTTTTCAATTTTCCTACACCCTGGAACACATCAGGGTATTGTGCCATCACTGACTGTTTCAAATCCTGTATTGTTGCAATATCTGTGCCAATTCTCAATACTCCCAGTTTTGCGGCTGTGTCTTTCCCAAGTAGTGGCTTGATGAACACCGTGCAACTACTGCATCACGAATTTGATTGTCCATATCTGCATCAAATGCACAATCCCTGGCTGCTTGTCTGAGCCTAGTCGCAAACTGTTGCACTGTCTCTCCTTGTTTTTGTGAAAGTGAATGGAACGCTTGCCACGAAAAAGCTACGTTCACACGCGGCACAAAATAATTATTCAGAGCTTGCACTGCAGCTTGGTAATCTACAGGTCCCCCCGTGTTAAGCAAGGTAGAAAAAATATCTTGGACATCTGGTCCTGCATGGTGTAAAAGTAAAGCTCTCCTACGTTGTAAGGTTGCTGCAGGTGTGTCAACTCCAACTATGAGTCCCTTTCCATCAGCAAAAAGTTCAAAAGACGTTAGCCATCCAGTCCACCTCCGTCCTAGCGAAGCCGGGTCTTTGAAGCACTCAAACATCGGGATACTCACTTTATCCATCTTGAATTTAGTTTCCCTTACTTGTGCTCGTCCACTTCTCGTCGCCAATGTTATATTTTGAGTTCTATATAATGTCTTTAGTCCTACTGAATTTAATCATGGACACGGACACCGCATTTCAACTCATTACTGTTGTTTTACTGAAACTCTGCAACTGATTGTGTTACATTAAACATGTTCCCCCAATTATACATTCAATATAAAGTTCCTCTTAAAGTGATAGTACTACTCAGTACATGACACCAGGATACACTGACACTGGACTTTTCGCATTCAACGGATTATTTGGACATTCTCAGTGTTTCCCAACCCTCTCCTGGAAGACCCCTTGTCCTGCATGTTTTAGATCTCTCCCTGCTCCAACATAGCTGATTCAAATGATCAACTCGTTATGAACTCGTGAAGCTGCTTAATAACAAACTGACCATTTGAACCAGCTGTGTTGGAGCAGGGAGAGATCTAAAACATGCAGGACAAGGGGTACTCCAGGAGAGGTTTGGGAAACACTGTTCTAACTAACAGAGCAGTGGCTCACCACCAGGGTTGGGAGGGTTACTTTTAATGTGTATTCCAGTACAGATTACAGAATACTTGCCCTAAAATGTAATTTGTAACATATTCCGTTAGATTACTCAAGGTAAGTAACGTAACCTAAATACGTTGGATTACTTTCTGAAGACTGTTTTTAATTTTTAAAAGTAAGTAAAATTGTGAATGTGGCATATACTGGTTGGGTGATTCTCACGAACTATGTCTAAGATATGTCAAAATCTAAATAGCTAAACTTGAGTGACTTTTTTTTACTCTAATACATAAAATGGTCTATATTTTTAATTATAACATTTCACATGAAAAAAAAAACATTTAAAGCATTTTATGAAAGTTTTATAAGGATGTGCACCAGTATAATTCTGACATAATAATGACAGGTCCTCAAAAGAGCAAGATGGAATCCGAAGAACATTCTTAATGGTTTTTTAAAGAATGTTCTGAAGGGTTATTTTTAGAATGTTCACTTAGCATTGTTGTGGCTAACATTTTGGCACCCCCATGTTAAGTCTATGGGCATTTCATCGCAGTTTCTCCAGAATTGTAAATGTTAATTCAAAAACTGTACATTACATGAAAACATGAGTTAGAAAAGGCACAAGCCACCCTAAATACATGTGTGAATGAGAAAGGAGTAGCTTATCAATTTAATGTATCAATTTAATGTGGCAGACGCTTTTATCCAAAGCAACTTACAAGTGAGGTACAGCACAACAAGCGTTATTATCGTATGCTAAAACTAAAACTAAGACGAAACCTAATGGTTTTGAGACATTTTCGTAAACTGAAATAAAATAATTTACCTGAAGAAAATGTAAAACTAAAACTAAACAAAACTAATAATGATTGCTAAAAAACTAACAAAAATAAAATAAAAGACAAAAAATAACTGTCGTTATCCTTTCAAGACGGCGGACGTCATATCCATTCAAGGCGGCGGGTGTCACACTCAGGGGCGGCTTGTTCCTTAGGGCAATTGGGCAATGCACCACCAAAAGAGGAAAGGGAGGGAATTTTTCTATCACATTCTACCACAATGTTACACTAGCTGTGACTGTTCTAGACAGTTTGCCTGCCTCGGAAAATCATAGTCCAATCAGCGTCAAGTCGTGTTCCATGGAGTCCCGCCCCTTTCGGGCGATTTCAGTCTGGTTGAAAATCGGCCAGATCGCTCTGATAGACTATCATGTTAAGGCAGTTTTTTTCGAACTGCAGGCACTGCAGTGCAATCTGTATGGATTCCGGGTGGGCTTGCACAAACGTGCTTTCGTCATACGTAAGATGGTGTAGGGATCGCCGGGGCAGCCAGCGATCTTGTCACATTCAAGGTCAACATGGCTAATGTTACCTCAACTCAGAGCAGCTCGATCGTGTCATTACAGTTATTCACAATTGCTAAGACAGATTTTTTGAAACTTTCCACCCTTTTCTCAAAACTGTAAACACAAAATCCAATTTTCAAACTACATTCACAAAACCTCTGACTCTTCTTGCAAAATGTTTTCAGATCATACACAAAGCCAGTCACAATAAAAACACTACGGAGCGTTCATTACACACTACATCAAAAAATGGAAAGCACAGTGTTCAGGGCATGAAGCTCCAGAAAAAAAGTTTGTTTATAATACAGTGAATGCATTTTGCATTTTCCAAAAAATATTCACAACTCAGCAACAGTTTAGATATTGCATACTGTAAGTACTGCAAGCAATACAGTATTGAATGTCTGTGGATTCAGCATTTGCATACAGTAAAAATACAGTACTGCAAAAGGCCAAAGGACAAAGACAAAATGTAAATGAAAAGCACATTACAGTACACTGTAAAAGTAACTGCAAAATCAAAGCCAACAAGTGATTCATTCGGCCTCAGCTTCACATCTTTGTGCTGGGTCAGGCCAGAGAACTTCATCTACATCACAGGCAATGTTCTCTCTAGCCAGGCAACGGGGGAAAAACCCTCTGGTGTGCCGGATCCAGCCTTGGCAAGACTCCACACCTGTGTCACCACAGGCCAATTCCATGGCCTGTAGGAGATTTTCCATGGTATAGGGTTTTCAGGCATATACCTTCCACCGCCATGCAGAGAAAAACTCTTCTATTGGGTTGAGGAAAGGGGAGTATGGTGGAAAGCAAACATTTATGAATCGCTGGTTGATGTTGAACCACTCCCATATCAGGACACTGTGGTCAAAACTGACGTTGTCCCAAACTACGACATAGACAGGATGCCCTGCCTGCTCATGATCCTGCTGCTCACGCCCAAACAAGACGTCCTGAAGATCACCCAGAAATTGGGTGTTATATGGCCCCAAGGTGGCATGACGGTGGAGAACACCACAATTACTTATGGCTGCACAAAGTGTCACATTGCCACCACGCTGGCCAGGGACTTCGACAATGGCCTGTTGGTCAATTATGTTCCAGCCTCTCCTTCTCCTCTTCATCAGATTGAACCCAGCTTCATCCACAAAAATGTATTCATGGGGTCTTTCCATGGAATCCAGTTCAAACACTCTCTTGTGTTTGTCTCGTGTACGTAAAAATAGATATAGTTTTGTAAGTGCTACAGAAATACACTCTACAGCATAGGTCTGTCTGTGTCGGGAGTGGACAAAATGCCCAGCCCCGCCCCTACCGGTTCTTTCCCTTCTAGGGATCCGCCTGCCACAAGGACACCGGGACACGGTGAGTAGGAGTAACACGCTCTTTATTTACAAAAAAATGGAAACAAAATACACACAAATTCATAAACAAAGACGCTCGTATGATTCCCGCCCGCGGCTGTTCTCCTTCCCCACCCTGCTACCAACTCCTGTCCTCCCCTTCCTGGACCCAGCTAACAGGTGCACAAACCCACACACACTAGGAACCCACGCACCACACACTAGCCTCCCACACATATGCCCCACTACAATACACTCTGTGATCTGGCGCCCCCGCCCACCTGGGCACAGGGAGAGAAGGGACCACTCTTCCACCCCAGAGGGGAAGTCCCACCACTGCGGGGGAGGCACACGCACGCACACAAGCACACCACACAGATACACACAAAACACAAAAGAAATATAAGGGGGGACGTAGCTCAGCCCGCGCCACCGTGCCGGGCCTCGCCTACGTCCCAAAATAAAAAAGGAAAAAACACAAAAGACAAGCCCTCTCCGTCGCTCCCGCGGATGGGCTGACGGCTCCGGCGGCGACCGCGTCTTCTCGCTGACCGCTGCACCAGCTCCGCGGGGCCCCACTGCGGGAGACAGTTTGGCAGCCGGTCCGCCCCCCTCCCTCTCCGCCTCGCGCCGGGGACTCACGCACACAATTGTCAGCTCGAAGTGTCGCTTCCCTCTAAACCGAGGGCTCCGCCTCCCGGGCAGGCACTTTCGCGGGGTGGGGGCTCTCCTCGGTACCGGCTGCGTCCTAGAACTGCTCACGGTTTCGCTTCTCCCTCAGGGACTCACCACGGTACTCTTCTCTGGTCGCCGCTTCTCACTGGAGCCGCCTAAAAACACACACGCGGACAAACTCTCACTCCCACACACCTAAAGCAAAAGGAAAAAGAAAATTAACTTTTTAATTAATTAATTAACCAAACCCCAAAACCCGCCCCAGGTCGCGACTCCCGGGGCTAAACCAAATGTAAAACAAAACAAAACAAACCAAAAATAACCAACATAAATTTCGCCATGCCGGCACGCTCAACAGAAAATAAAGCAAAAGGTAATTCTCAAATTAAAACCCGTGCCCACGGCCTCCCAGCATCTCTCTGTGCTGCTCCCACTCAGCTGCCTAAATAGTCCTGGTGTCCACTTACAATTTTTTACAACTGCTTTCAAACGTTTTCTGAAACCAGGTCTCATTTTTTCAAAACTCTACACACAAATCCAAAAATTGCACACACAAAATGCAAAACGCCTCATATCTCCTGCAAAATGAAACACTGCATTCAAAATACCATGAACACATCTCAAAATCAAGTATTTGCATCAAATGGCAAACAGTTTTTTCACAATTGTAAATTTTTGGATATACCACATACACACTGTTGTTCTAAATCTAAAGCTCTTCTGTCTTTCTGCTTATATTTACATTTTCATACAATGTTCTAGAGTGAAAGTAATCTGGTGAGAGGGGTTGAAATGTACACAGTAAACACCAATGCAATGTTGAAACAGAAAATATTTATTTTTCCAAAACATTACTGTAGTACAGTGTTGTATGGAATACAAGAAAACAAAACCATATACCATATGGGAATTTGTACAGAAATCACCAGTGCCAAGCTACATCACCAAATCACCAGTGCTAAGCTGCATTCCCTCCTCCAAACAGCAAGGGAAGAATCTCCTAGAGTGGCGTTTCCAACCTTGGACAGAGGCAGCGTCTATGTCCCCACATGCCTCCTCCAATGCCTGGAGAAGCGGCATGCAGGCATAGGGCTGACGATCATATACTTTCCAGCGCTACATAGAGAAAAATTCCTCAATAGGATTTAGAAAAGGTGAATATGGGGGGAGGTACACAACTGTGAACTGTGGATGGGTGACAAACCAGTTCTGGACCAGAACAGCCTGGTGAAAACTTACATTGTCCCATATTACCACAAATCTGGGCTGCCCTGGATCCGGATTTTGATCTGGAACAAGCATATTGTGAATTGCTTCCAGAAAAGTGAGCATATGGGCAGTGTTGTAAGGATCAAGTGTGGTCTGGTGGTGGAGGACACCGTTCTTGCGTGATGGCAGCACACATGGTCACATTTCCCCCACGCTGTCCAGGGACATTGATAACGGCCCTCTGTCCTATTACATTTCTCCCCCTGCGCCTGGTTTTGGTGAGGCTGAAGCCAACCTCACCCACGTAAATATATTCATGGAGAATGGCATGAGCATCCATCTCCAATACTCTGTAACAGACAAAAGAATATACAGATCAGTAGATATGGTACAGTCCAATACTCTGGCTCTGTAGCCAGATTGTTTAGTGATCAGTTAAGCAATAAGTGTTTGCACATGTGAGGAGTGGGTGTGAGACACTGGTGAATAAGTGTAGCATTTTCATTGGTTGTGTTTGGAAAAGGCAAGCAAGTTACTTCCTGTTCGATTTTTGTGTCTTAGGTAGAAAATTGTGTGTAGTGTTTTGCAAAAAGTGTTTTATGAAATTGAAAACTGAGTGGAAGGCTGAGAATTAGCTTATAGTTTTGCAGACTTGGTGTGTGGTTTTGCTCTTTGAGTGACAGGTTTCAGAAATCGTGTCACATGTAAAGATTTTGTGTGTAAGCAGTTTAAAAAAACTGTAACTAGACAGGCAGCAGGTGTGGAGCATGCGCCGGGCAGCGAATCTGGTCCGAAACCCGCTAATTCAATAATTGCGTTTTACCCGGCTGCACGCCCGAGCCCCCTCGCTCTCCCAGGGAGTACAGCGCAAGCACTTACCGCTGTCAGGAAAAACTCCTGACATATGCACTCCTGATTTACATACATTGCAATATAGTGCGGCTTGCCAGTAGTATGTAGTATAGTATTGTACTGTATAATTGTACTGTATAATAAATAACAGCACTGAATGTGTCTGTTTGAATGTACACTTACTTGCACATACTGAAATCGTTGATCTTTGACCCTTTCTGAGTTGCGCTCCAAGGGTACTCCAGGGTTCATACACATTTTTACCAATAAATTTCCATGACTTTTCCATGCCTTTGAGGCATGGAAATTTTCATGACGACACATTCTCTGAAACGTCTGTGTATACATGAAAAATAAGAATAAAAATCCATGTCAAAATTTACCACAGTATATTTTAACTAAAATTAATGACAAGCTATGTGGTTTGATACAAAATAAACATTTATTTGAGTAACACTAACACACCAGTAAGATGTTTACAGAATAAAATGTGTCAAACCCTGAGAACTCCATTGTCTATCCCTAATTAACATAAATGACTGGGAGGCAATAATGTTTGAAAAATAAATAAATAAATAAAAGTGTCGGTCACACTTTAAACGAAGCGTTGCTTATAAAGGCTTCATGAAGCATACGTAAAGCCTTCATGAACACGACATAATGCCTTCATAAACCATACACAAGCAAATGTCATACTTCATGAAGAGAGACATAACGCTTTCTTGTGCAACACGTTATACCAAATGTGACACAACCAAGAATATCACCTGGCTAAAGGCTAAATGTTATAAAGGGTGACATAAAACATGCTTATTTATGATGCTAGGCTAACTGTGGCATAACACATGACGTCACTTGGGGTCAAGAGCCTGATATTGTAAAACTATAAATCAGCACAAGGGAAACTAGCCCCCTTGACTCATGCTATTATGGTGATAAAGATCTCTCATATTAAAAATGTGCCATACAACTCTGATAGCTAGAGAAATTAGTGATGCAAACACCCTTTAAATACTACCACGTACTCTTGGCTCACAAGATGGCATCGACCTTCAGCCAGTCTTAGTTTTGCACTGGACTTTGAGGTGCTGAGGTGATGTTTCTGGCTCTGCATCTTCTCACAACGTATCCTTTTGTTTAACTTCTTATGGCTGTCCACTGCAAAACCTCAGTTATGACTGATTTTGAACTTCCCTTCAAAAAACAATACCTAAAACATTAGGCAGTAGAATAAAATAGATACAAAAGAGGCTAATAAAATTAAAGGTAAAGAAGTTAAATACTATAAATGTACTGGCCAATACCCCTACTTGACATACACATGCTTAATATTTACTCAAATCAGAACATTGAAATCAAGGGGTTTATATTAGGCATCTGTACATCTGTATGAATAGTTCCCAATGAAAGAAAAAACATTGTGTAAAAGGCTGAAGGCTCAGACAGAGAATTTACTTTAAAAATATTAAGCAAGGAAGTGCTGAAAAATTTATTTTACGGGAAAAATTAAATGATATGGCAATGAAGAAGCCAATATTAATGTCTATGTAATTATAGTAAAGCCTCTTCATAGTTTTTTTTTTTTTTTTTACATATTTACCTCTTTTGTACTGGGGGCTGTCAGAGAAATGCCTTTTCTTCCCTCTTTTCTTTGTCTTACTTTTCTTCCCCTTCTTCCTGGAAAGTTCTTCAGAGGAGTCACTGGACATGCTTGAGTCGCTCTCCACAGAGTGACTCATGGAGGACCCATCATCCAAATGGTTTGTCAGATGTGCTTAAAAAACATAAATGTAAGATGGTTAGCATTCTAGATATACATTGACTAAGAATTAATGAAATATTCCACCTCCAGTGCTGCTGGGTCTAACTATATTCCAACATGGTGTTACATGGATGTTGCGTTTCTGTTTGAGAAAATGCTTCTGGGAGAAGCATGACACATGATTTTCTGATTATGAATATGGCAAACTAATTAGTATTTTGATTAGGCCTGAAATTTAAGCCTTAGCCATCCTGAAATCGAAGATCTTGGGTTCAAACACTACTTGAGCATGTGCTGCACAGAAATTTTAATGCTCCACCTTATCAAAAATAACTTTGATATTGATCATCAATCATAAAACTATGTACAACTTTTCCCCTAAACATAACACTTACAGTGAGATTCAGCTTATTGCATGCATAAAGTCCAGATCAGTATACTCTTCATTCTCCATAATATTTCCAAAAGCATTACTCATGTTATATTTATTATAAATAAACATACCAGTCATCAATATTTGTAATCAAAATAAAACCATTATGAAAACAGAATTAAATAGTTTCAAATATGAATCCTGGCTAATGAAATAAAAAAGTGAAAAAACAACTATAATTTATATACTTTTTTATATATTTAATTGCTTAAAGTGTGTCAACAAAATTAAGCTGGGCTAATAGGACAATGCCCAGTTCATTAAACATGTCAAAGAAAAAAACATGAGCTAGAGCAAAAGTGCTCAATCTTAGGCCTGAGGACCCACTGTATAAGCTGGTTTTTGTTCCAACCATAAATGCAACCCTAAATTGTGATGAGCTGTTAATTGTTTTTAGTTACACATTTTAATGATTATTGATAACTGACAGCATGCTTATGCCATGATATAGTATGTCAGTCTCATTTTGAGACTACTAGGTATTCAGGTGCACTTTCTTTTCCAGTACATTAATCACCAGGAAATCACCAATAACTGGTAACAATCTGTAACACTGTTATTACTTACCTGTACTGGGGCGCTGATTCAGTTGCTGCTGCAGAAATTCTTTGTCTGCCTGCAGACCCTTGACACGCTGCTCCAACATGGAATTTCTGAGTTGTTCGGTCTTTAGTTGGTTTTTCAACTGAAGTATTTCCAGACAGGCAGTGGGTGCTTTAATGCAGAACAATTTATTAAATAGACAACATTTCTTCAAATGTTTCAAGAATTCCATTCCTCTGTTCACTTTTTTACCTTTTTCACATTTTGGCCGCTACCCCTACCTTCCTCCCATCCTCTAAAAAATTAGGTAGCCTAATTCTACATCAAACTGAACTCCTGTTTTTCTATACATTTATCTTAGCTACGACAATCACTTAAAAGCAATATGACGAGACGCGCTTATCTGTACTTAAAGCATTATTTCTCTGAGAGTACAGTCAAACTACTTTTACATGAGGTGGCTTTTCTTG
>CM032880.1:41456328-41575679 GCA_019176425.1 Megalops atlanticus | reverse complement strand
AAGGGAGGCGGGGTGTCCCGTATACTCCCATAAAGGAAAGGACGTAATGGAAACGGGGGGGAGCGGCGCGAAATTCAAAAAAAGGGGAAACGTAGGACGCCCGGAGGAAAAACAGCAGCAGAGGAAAAACAGCAGCAGAGGAAAAAGGAGAAAGGGAGTTGGATGCCTGGTGGAAGAGTCAATATATGCCAGGGAGCCCAAAAAAAAAAAGAAAAAAAAAAAGGACCATTCGTCGGCAGTACTTGAACGAAAAGCAA
The DNA here is from genome assembly GCA_019176425.1 of Megalops atlanticus. Lineage (NCBI taxonomy): Eukaryota > Metazoa > Chordata > Actinopteri > Elopiformes > Megalopidae > Megalops > Megalops atlanticus. The sequence continues at coordinate 41,575,422 of CM032880.1, read as the reverse complement.
CGACGAACCACACCATTAACCGGTGAGAGCGTTCTTTTTTTGGTCACTCTTTTTTCCGGGTTTTTTTGGAACATTACTGCTGTTTTTTGATATTTTCGTTTTGGGGGAGGAAAAAGGAAACTTTTCTTTGGGTTGCCACGGATATATAATTTTTTCCCGATCGAATTGGGAACGAATTAAGGATTTCGGAATCTGCCGCCGCTTGCCCCACTAGTGACTGAATATGCCATACATAAGGACTGGAATTGTTGAGCTGTTGTCGAGGGAAATTTGGGGTTTTTTTTTTTTTTTTTTTGGAGTTGTTTTGTTGTGGTAAAAAAATATATATATATATATATATATATATGATTGAACTGTACAGAGTGTGTGGCGTCATTTTAGCTGGACTACTAAGTAGTGCATATAGCGTCTCTGAAATAACCCAGTATTTTATAACGTCAGATTGTTACTGAAGCGCTGTCTGTTCGTTATAGTGCATGCAGTCTGTTGGTTTGCTGTCAGGTCAGGCATGAGTTCATCGTTGTCACCTTCCTCATCCATGACTTTATCTTTCATCAGATCCAAACAACAAAGACGTTCTCTTTCTGTTTCGGGACATGTTTGAGCCCAGGCGTCTTCTAAATCGATGTTGTCTGCCAGCACCTGTTTGGCTCTTTCAATTTCATCACTTTCTTTTTCAAATAAAGCTTTGTTGAAATCCACAATCAGCTGCACTCTTTGGACATCACTGCCACATTTCACTGCACCATTCTTATAGAAATGCTCATAGGTGTCAAAGTGGGGAGGTTTGAGGTGACAGTCTTCATAGTGTGGCAAAAACAGTTGCAGCAATGAGTGAAAGTACTTGTCTGGGTTTTTTGTCGGAGAAAATCTGGGATACCTCACAATGGCGGGTTCTGTTCGGCTCCTTCGTTTCACAAAACCGCAGTTGCTGTTGAGCTGTATTATGTCATGCGAGTCTCTTTCTGTGGAGACTTGTGACTTTGAAAGAATTCTGTATTCAGAACAAAAACTGGCAAGGCATAGACCTTCAAATTCTGCTGTCCGGGGTCTGTTCTTATATCTCTCAACGACATTGGTCATCCAAATACTGCTTTCTTCATTACACTGTTCCTGCTGTGCTTTAGTTTGGAGTACATGCAAAGGCAAACTCATTCTAACGGGACTCTCACCAATGGGAATATAGTGTACATCACGAGAGCATTCCTTCAAGTGCATGCGTGTGTAGCCAGGCGGTCTGAACAGCCTTTCTAGTATCAGAATATCTATGTTCTCAGTTTGGTGGTTCGCCGCTGCCGCCTAGTGGTGTAACTGAGCGATAGGAATTAGTGCACTGACGAGTGTTTTTCAGTCATAGAAAGACCGACACGAGCGTGGAGAGTCGAGCTAAGCAGCGTCAGCAGAAAGCTGTTAGCAGCAAGAGATAACAGTTCCCTACTTGTCCCTCAAGTAGAAAAGTAGCAAGGCTACATTAGAAGAGTTTTTTGACCGTGGAAAGAGAAGTCGTCCGAAGTCGCAGAGTTGCCGACCCGTCTGAGCGACGTGGCTATTGAATATCCCGGTGAGTTAGCTGTTAGCAAACACGGTGAATTAGCACTCTGGTTGTTAATAACTTGAAATATGTTTATAACTTGAGACTGTGGATTTATTATGTTAAAAACCAGTCGGGATAAGCTCATAACCTGGCGATATTATGAACGGTATGTTTATTGAAAGTGTTTGAATAACGTTACTGGAAAAAAAAAATGCTAAATAGGCCTATTGGTCAGCTAATGCAGCTAACCTGAGCAGACACAGTTATGTTATGTGGTTAATGCATTTTGTAAGCTATTTCATTAAGCTTGGTATATGATGCAAAGTTAAATCGTACGTGAGTGTAATGTTATTTTGTGTAATATGAGGGATTGTGTGATACTGTGTGTAACTCGGAGTGGAAAAAAGAGACAACACACTATGTGGACTTCTGATAAGGACAATTAGTAATTTTTCCTGCACATTTTGTGCAGGCTGGTTTTTTGTTGAGCTGTTCTACAGACTGGATTTGAGTTGCACAAGCTGCCTCCATCCCGCTGCCTTCTGGTTTCCATCTCATTATTCCCCTTCATCGCTGCTCACTGGATCTTCAGTCATCATCTCCACCATCTTCAGTCCTCATCTCCTCTACTCACCTCACAGCCTCCTTCATCTGCAACCAGGATGGACAGTCTTTCTCATACAGGATGGTAGGAAACTTGAGTGCACTCAAGAAACAACTGAAACAACTGAAACATTCACAAACTTGGGTTGAATAACCAAAGACTGACTCATACTCACCTTGTTGACACCACGAGTGTACATTTTGATTTATTGAGATCTCAATTATTTTTTTGGTTTTGTTTTTTATTTTGGTTGGGTCCCAACAAGCATTTAATTATACATTGAACATTGGGTTTGAATACAAGCGTATAGCTACATTCATGGCAAATTCTGAATAATTTAGTTGCCATATTTGTTGTTATTAATAATTTAACTGGCAATGGGGCCAGATTTGTGAATTTTGTTCATGCCCAGCTGTTATCGGGTTAAAGGTCTTTGTTTCAAATATGAAGAGTGTGTTGAAGTGAAAGAACATATTTAAAGCTATTGTTAACTTAAAGGTGAATACAATAAGAAGTGAAACAATCGTTAAACATTTCAACAAAGACAATACAACAAATTCAAACTACTCAGTTGTTGGTGTGAATTATTGTGGGAAGGATTAAAAGTGTTCCATGTACTTTACTGCTCTATGTTAACGCCAGTCTCCTCTTAGAGCCTAGACATTAGATATACCTGCAGGGTTGGTGGAACACAGACCAGGTGGGTTACACGTGTTAATCGATACACTGCCTCTTGGGCTGAAATTTCTCTGTTGTGTAGGTATATGCTTCCAAGCTGTTTGAATGCTGCTTTTGCATCAAGATTCCCATTCATTGCCTCATTTTGTGCACGTTGTAAGAGCAATCCCATTTCTTGTTCTGCTTTTGTGATATATGACAGTATATATACCACGACTGCTTTTGCATCAAGATTCCCATTCATTGCCTCATTTTGTGCACGTTGTAAGAGCAATCCCATTTCTTGTTCTGCTTTTGTGATATATGACAGTATATATACCACGACTGAAAAGGCATCTGTGACATACTGGATATCCATATTGCCTTGCCAAGCACGCAGTAAGTCTTTGTTGTACTGGTTCACCCAAATGTCTGCAGGATTTTGTTTCAGAACAATGCTTTTCTTTTTGGAGCATTTGTTGTATACCCTTTCAAACAAGCCTTGATCTATCCCAAGAGACTCAAAAAATGCTTCTGTTGAATCCAAATTCACGTCAGGTCTGGTCAATGCAGTTTTCACTTTCTTTTTCTATTTTTTTCATTTTCATCATTTTTTCCATTTTCTCCCCAATTTGGAATGGCCAATTTCCCGAATTTGGAATGCCCAATTAGTCATCGATGTTCGGTCCCATTGCACAACCCCCACTGTCAATCCGGGAGAGCGTGGACAAGCACGTGCCCTCCTCCGAGACACTGCTTCTTTTCGCTCTGCGGTCCACAAGCCAAGCTAGCACAGAGATGAGTCGAAGGAAGACATTTCATATGCAGCTTTTTGGCACGTGGACCACAGGCGCCCGATCGACCAGCAGGGGTCACTGTTGCTAATGGGACCAAAGCCCCTGTCGACGTACCCACCCCTATCCCCGGCGGAATGAAGCCAATGTGCTCCGCCTGTGAGCTCCCGGTCACTGTCGGCTAGTGACACGGCCGGGATCGAACCCGGGAGCTGCAGTTTTCACTTTCTTTATAATTTCACTTGCGCTTGCATTTTCGTCATTGCCATTTAAGTCCTCCGAGTTCCCGCCTCTTGTGATGAAAGTACGGCTTGATGGTGGTCGTGGGAAATTGAACCTGCATACTGTGTTTTTCTTGCGGCAAGTCTTAGAATGTCTTGTGCTGTACCTCTGCACACTGTTAACGGTCTCGTAAAGCTCTGCGTCAGTTTCAGCTGGCATTACACACGTGATGTACCTGTCTATGAAAGGGGCTACTTCAGCATCACTTTCTCTATCAATCTTAGGAGCATTTTCAACCCAAAAAAGACAGTGGACATGAGGAGAACCACGCTGTTGAAATTCAACACGATAAAAGTAGTCCTTTATTTTCCCTATGGGTTCAGCTGGCGACATGATTACGTCACGAAGAAAGCAATGCCATCAGTGGTCAAAAATTCTTGCTGCTGTAACAGGGTTTCGGCGTATGAGTCCACATTTGTCAGACCAGTCAAGATCATCAACATGTGTTTCTTTTCCTTCTAGTCTTAGAATTGAGTTCAGCATTTCAGGCCATCTCAAATCTGCGGAGCTAAAAGATGCAAAGAATGTGGGTATAGAGAGTTGTCTTATCATAGCAAATTAATCTTTCTGTACTGACATCCAGTATGGTGGTGTGCCACGAATTCCTCGTAAGAACTTGTATCCTTCGTCGTTACGCAATATTTGACTTAGTCAGAGTTTAACAACATTTCTGGTGATACTTCTTTCAGAGAGGAGTTGCCGCCACCTTTCCGTAATGCTACCGATACGCTAGATACAATTTGATGTACCTCTGATGTATTGTGCATAAAAAATGAAGTCTGTGTTCCGTGCAAAACGTCCATCCGCATTCAGAATGCGTGTATTCAGGTATCGTGACAGTGTTATTTTTGACTCTCTTTCGTCATGGAATGTAGGGCCACCCAAAGGATATAGGACAGGGAAACATTTTGCCTCATTGGTTTTATCAGACAGCAGTCTAACTGGACTATTGCCTTCACCGGGTGCCACATTCAGTATATCCTGAAAATTCTGATCAATAATCTCTGAACCCAGATTAACAGGTTGTAATGATGTATCTGACAAAAGCCAATTCTGCTCTTTAATATAAGTCAAATCTTCCTCTACTTGCTCTTCAGGAACATTTTCATCATCACTGTTATCGGCTGTTTCCTGTTTGGTAGTTTCCTCTTCATCGTGTGGATCAGTGCCATCCAGAGAGTTTAGCCATTCATTATTCAAAATCACGTCACCATACCACTTATTCTTTGCCATCAAATACCTCAGTGCATTTCTGACACGATCAGTGTGGACATACACGTAGTCGTAATGACCTTTGAATGTCAATTTGCGTTTCAGTTTTACTCTTATCATCTTGTCATCACATTCATTTCTTGGAAGTATATTTGTTACGTCTGTGTAATTAATGGGAACAGAGACACATGGACCGTGGCAAGCTCTTTGACGGCCTCGAGGCAAACACAACAGCTTCATAAAGGGAATTTGACGTGCAATAAGATGTTGTTCCAAAGAGTTCAGACATTTGAGTTCTGCTGGAATTTCATCTAAATGCATGTTGTTGGTAACGCTCTCTTCAGGAAGTTTTCCTCCAAGTATTTTTCGATGGCATGTATAGCAAATCCATAGTTTGCTTGATGGACTATCAGACAAAAGGCATCCCTGCTCACATTGAACACATGTAAATATAGCAATGTTATGCATCTATTAGCCAGTGCAGCAACTTCTGCTCCTTTGCTTTCATAGCAATGTCTTTTACACTCAGCCACCTGCTTCCTGAAGAGTAAACGGTGACAGACTGAGCATACATATTCAGGACCACGGCTAACCTCCTGACGAAAATGATCAATAGTAAAGTCAATGTCTTCCTGTTTCTTCTGCCATTTCGAATAACTGTCACGACTTCTTTTGATTTTATTTAGACGTATGTTTTCGTTTTCATGGTACTTCCTCTTGTTGTGCTTTTTAATTTTGTTCTGGAATACAACGTTTTCCTTGTATTTAACGTGACTGTAATCACGGACACGACTCCGAAATCTGCTGTTTGTTTTATATTTGGCTTTAGAATAATCACGGACAACACTCTGAAAGTTTTTGTTTGTCTTGTATTTCGTTTTAGAGTAATCACGGACAACACTCTGAAAGTTTTTCTTTGTCTTGTACTTCGTTTTAGAGTAATCACGGACAACACTGTGAAAGTTTTTGTTGCTCTTGTATTTGTCTTTAGAGTACTCTCGTACCTTTGCTTGAAAATCACTATTTTCCTTATATCTCTTTTGAAGATAGACAACTCTTGATGTCTGAAATTTTGGATCAACTTTGTATTTCCTCTGAAAACACTGAAGCACGTATTTCCGAAAGTCCGGATTTGTTCTGTATTTCTTTAGAAAATAATCACGAGAACACTGACGCTTATTCTGTTTCACAAGTTCATCTTTGTGGTATTTATCTTTGAGATTCTCAAGTTTTCTCTGTCTGTAATCACTGTCGTTGTGATACTGTTCACGTGCTTTCTTAGCTTTCACATTCTGTGATTCGTCATTCAACTTCCTTTTCCGTTGTGACCTCAAGTGGTCGTCGCTCTTGTTAAGATGACATGTTCCAGCACAAATCCTGCCATCTCTTCGTTTAACGCATAATACGACATCATAATGATTGCCTGTGTGGTATATCAAATAGATGCAACTGTCTGTGCATGACAACGAATCTGTAGGCCTGTGCGCATTCCATCTTCCTTGATTATCTGTCATAATATCTAATTCCAAGACGTCAGCAGCAGCAAAGATGTCTATCTCAGTGGCCCATGAATCACAGTAATATATTCTTGATTTGGTCACGTTGTCCTGAACAGATGTGTACTCATCTCTCAAATACCTTTCAAACTTTGAGCTGTTCTTTAGAAGGTGTTTCACAACAGCCCGTCTAATTTTCAAATGATTCTCTTCATTTTGACATATGCTAAAGGAAAGACTGCGATAGAAACAGTTCCCATCTGTCTTTATATTCTTTATCTTACAGGGACACCCCATGCCATAAACGTGTGTTGCTCTTGTTGCGCCCGGCTTTGCTGTGCGGTGGCTGCCTCATTCCTCCCTCATACACTAAACATTGGTTGCCCGGTCTTCCAGCTCCCAGGCTGCAGGGGGAGCTGGTCAACTTGGCTGGCTGGCCATGGTGGCCAATTGGCTAGCTGATTGGAGCTCATTTGGAGGGTGTTTTAAACACCACCTCCAGGACTTTCACTCTCTCTCATTCTAGCTCTGGCTTTGCTGCTCTGGCCCTATGCTACGAGGGCTGGCTGCGGCCTCTTTCTTTGACTCTCTCTCTCCCTTTCCCTTTATCCTTTTACGCACTACATTCCACGATGCTGATTTCCACTACACATTTGAGTAACTACATTTACTGACTTCGTTTGAAACTTGTTTTAATAAATGATCATTGTTTAACGTTACGTTCGGTGTGGTCTCCCTTATGTTATCTCCGCTTTGAGCCAAGTGGTCATAACATATGGGGGCTCGTCTAGCCGTTTTGATCCCGATGCTTCCGTTGTTAAATAATTTAGTTTCCCTAGAGTTTTGAACCGGCATATTTTCGACTAGGCTACTCTCACGGCTATTGGTAGAGCGTGAGGTGTGTAGAGCGACGTCATTGGTCTCAATTTTTGTGAATGAAGGAGACGTAAGTTTGGCCTGCCGTCTTCTCGCTGTGTTTGTGTTTGGGGGATCTACATCGATTCGTGTAACGTTATACATGTTTTGATTCGGGAAGAGTTGAGCGGAATAGAGCATTTAATCCACCCAGTTTTGTTTTGTTTGTTTTGGTTTTTGCGAAGTGTGTTTGCGATCCTGTAACAAGGTATCAGCGTGTAGAGCCTACGCCATCCCCATTTTAGAGCGCTTCAGCGCTTGGGTTAGGCCGCAGTGTCACTGGAGCCTGGACCTTGGGCACCGCCGTGGATCACCGTGCTGGATCGGTTAACGGGGCAGTTTGGCTCCAGCGGTATAGGTGAGTGAATCTTTTGGTTCGCTGATCCTCGGTTCTTGGGCTCAGTGTGAAGACAGGTTAGTTTAGTGGGGGGTAAATGTTTGGGGGGAGCTCTGCTGTTATTTTGTTGCGTGTATTGCAAGCCACTTTGCTTTGTATTGACTTTGGTTTGGTTGGTGAAGTTAACCTGAAAGACAAAGTGTGTTTTTGTTTGGTGCGCACTTTTGATCGTTGATTGTTGTTGAATTGTTATTAGAAAATGAGCGTGCTTGATGCTTTCCTAGCGACTCCATCTGAGGGTTTATTTGCGGCTTTAACTAGGGAGCAGTTGTGTAGTGTAGCTGACCATTATAAGATCGAAGTAACGTTGCCGAAATCAGCAAAGAAAGATGAACTTGCTACATTTATTTCCGAGCGTTTAAAGGATAAGGAAGTGTTGCCTGGTGTTACGAGTCAGGGAACGTCTTCATTGAAAAGTCCTTTTAGTCCAGTGGTGCAATCGGGTCAATCTAGCAAATTATCTTTCGATCAGCAAAAAGAATTGCTGAAAATGCAACATGATTTGTTAATGGAGCAAAAACGATTGGAGGCTGATGAACGGGAAAAAGATTGTCAGTTGGAGTTGGAGCGAATAAAAAACCTATAGCAGGACCGTGCAGTAGAGCGAGAGAAGCTTAAATTGGCAGCCGAGGGGAAATTCAGAAAGGTCTCCTCGCCATCGGGCCTGGCTAACATGGTTAAATTCCTTCCTAAATTTGACGAAAGAGATTCCGATGTGTTTTTTTCTTTATTCGAGAATGTGGCTCTTGATCAGGAGTGGAGTGATGAGGATAAAGTATTACTACTACAGACAGCTTTGATTGGGCGCTCACAGCAAGCTTTTATTGCTCTGTCACCTTCCGAAAGGAAAAGCTATCGATCGGTCAAGGAAGCAGTGTTGAAGTGCTATGAATTAATTCCCGAAGCTTACAGACAACGATTTCGTTCATGGAAAAAATCCGATAAGCACACACATGCGGAACTGGCTAGGGATCTGTCTAGTTTTTTCAATCGTTGGCTCTTAGCTGAGGGTGTTGAATCATTTGATGCTTTGCGCGTCTTAATGATTTTAGAGCAATTTAAAAATCTTTTGCCCGATCGGATTTGCACCTATGTTAATGAACACCCAGTAAAAACAGCATCGGAGGCCGCTGTTCCTGCAGATGGGTTTGCTCTGACTCATAGGAATCAGGTGCGAGATTTTGTGCCGCGTCAAGAGTACAACCGCAGGGGGCAGCGCTTTAATCGCTTTAATGCCGCACCATCCGTGTCTGATTCAGCCACTCCAATAAATTCTGATCAAACTCAAAATCGTAACGCAGAAAATAGGCCTGTTTGTCATTTTTGTTTGGAGCCAGGTCATTTCAAAAGAAACTGTATGAAGATGAAAAAGAGGAATGCTGAGCGGGGTAAATTGGGCCTCTGCGCATCTTCAATCTATACTCCGCGTCAGGATAAGTCCAATGTAAAACCTGATGCGTGTTCGTTCGTTCCAGTAAAATCAGTGAATCAATTACCATGTGTAGTGTCGAACGAGAACGGAAGTGTTGAAAAGGGGCAGTGTGATGAGCACGACAAAACTACTGTGGCCGACATGGCGGACTATGCTCCGTTTGTCACAGAGGGTTTTGTCTCGCTGGTTGGTGACTTGCGCAGAGTTCCGGTAAAGATCTTGCGCGATACCGGTGCGTCTGAAAGTTTCATATGTCAATCAGTCCTGCCTTTCTCGTCTACATCGGATACTGGGAACGTTGTGCTAATTCGGGGAATTGGGCTTCAGGCTATTCCAGTGCCGTTGCACAGAATGCAGTTGTTTTCTGGTTTTGTGAATGGCGAAGTAACCATGGCGGTGCGTCCATCTCTGCCAATAGATGGAATTGATCTCATTGTGGGAAATAACCTGGCTCATGATTGTGTTTTCCCTGAGCAGGTTTTGCCACCGCCGGTGGTTAAGACTGAGGCTTTACCATCAGCTGAGCTAGATAAGTGCGGTATAGATTTTCCAGAGGTTTTTACAGCGTGCACTGTGACGCGCGCTGCGGAACCGTCTGAGGTATCTAAAACCACCTTAGCTCAGGTCTTTATTCCCGAACTTCCAGCACCGTTGTCCCGTGAAGACATTATTAAGGCCCAGAAACACGATCAGGGTTTGCAGAAATATTTTGATTTGATGGCTGATAAAGATAATTCCGATCATGGTTACTTTTTGCAGAATGACTTGTTACTTCGGAGGTGGTCACCTACTGCAGACGCTGATGTGGCAGATCAGGTCGTGCAGGTGGTGATACCTGAGGAATATCGGGACATAGCATTGACTACTGCGCATGGGGAAATTTCGGGTCATTTTGGGGTCAGAAAGACTTAGTCGATTGTTGCAGCACTGTTATTGGCCACGCATTAAAAGGGATGTTGCGCGGTTCGTGCAGTCTTGTCATGTCTGTCAGATAGCTGGGAAATCTAAAGCTGTCATTAAACCGGCCCCGCTACAGCCCATTGCGTCCGTGGGCACGCCGTTTGAACATCTTCTTATCGACTGTGTAGGTCCCTTGCCCCCGTCAAAATCTGGCTGTAGTTACTTATCCACTGTAATGTGTCAAGCCACCCGGTATCCCGCTACATATGCGCTCAGAACCATCACAACAAAATCTGTTAAGTGTTTGTCCCAGTTCATTTCGATCTTTGGGCTACCTAAAGTCATTCAAAGTGATCGCGGGTCTAATTTCACCTCGAAGACATTTGCTGCTGCGCTCAAACAGTTACAGATACAGCACAATTTCAGCTCTGCTTACCATGCCCAGAGCCAAGGTGCGCTCGAACGCTTTCACGCCACACTCAAGTCTCTGCTCCGCGCTAATTGCGTGGAGATGAAACGCGAGTGGGAAGACGGTATACCTTGGTTGTTATTGGCGGCTCGAGCTGTTGTGCAGGAAAGCACGGGCTTTAGCCCCGATGAGTTGGTGTTCGGCCACAAGGTGCGCACTTCGTTGTCTGTTTTAGTGAATGATTTAGACACATCGGACCCTCCGGAGAGTTTGGCAAATTATGTTCATGGTTTCAGACGAAGGCTATTTCTAGCGTGGAAAAGAGCCAGTGAAAATTTGACCGAAGCTCAAAAGAAAATGAAACACAATTATGATCGCAAGGCTGAAGTGCGAGTCTTTAGCCCTGGGGATCAAGTTATCGCTCTTTTACCCCTTCCTGGCTCTCCATTCGGAGCAAAATATTCTGGCCCATATACTGTCGTTCGACAAGTTTCTGATGTTAATTATTTGGTCGCTACTCCCGAACGTAGGAAAGCAACACAACTTTGTCACGTTAATCTCTTAAAGCCTTATTTCTCTTCGGCTCAGGTGGAGGAGAAGAAGGCTGATGTGAGAGCTGTTGGTCTTGCTGCGGTTGAGGGCGCACCTCCGTCTTCTCCGGTGGCAGCGGAGGATGGTGTGCGCGTTCCCGACAACGCAATTTTGCATGCACGTCTTAATAATTCGGAAACGTTAGCTGACTTGGATGGTTTTTTTTAGTCATTTGGAGTTACACCGGCGGGAGGAGTTAAAAGCTTTAATTTTGGAATTTTCTTGTTTGTTTTCTGACCGTTACGTTCGGTGTGGTCTCCCTTATGTTATCTCCGCTTTGAGCCAAGTGGTCATAACACTCTGATAGCAGTAGGGCTAAGGCTTTCATTAGAAAGTTGAAGATGTGAGCACAAAGCCTCCTGTTCCTGACTTGTTAAAGGTTTAAAATGTTGTTGCTCAACTGTTACATCACTAATGATGACATTGTCTGTTGCCTCACTCCCTGTATGAGTTATCTGAGTAGTGTCTGTTATGCATTTCCGTTGTTTGTCACTTATTGTCGGGTCTGTCGTCTTCACTATGACTTCACAATGCAATTTGCTGCGGTGAGGTCTCGATTTAGACTCGGAGTAGTTCAGGGACTCGTGATTTTTAGACGTTGTAGCTGTAAGATCACTGACGGTGTCTTGGCTATATGTTTTCATTGGTGTACTGTGTTCTTTTGCGTTTGTGTCAATGCCCTGCCTTGGACATTGTCTCTTATTTTACCCTGGTTTCTCATTGACCTATACAAGCAAGTCCCTTTAATTAAAACATCATCGAGATCTTGAGGCTCCCAACTCAGCACACTCTTAGTCTTGCACTTCAAAACAGCAGTCAGTCTGATGGCACCGCACTGCTTGTTGCGCACATCTCCAAACCGTGAATGACCTTGATGAAAAGACCCCATCAGCACAGATGTCTCTGGAAAGTGAACAGGTTGAGTCAAAGAGGAACAATCATTAGTACCAGTTTGCTCATTCACACAGTATGACATAAGGTTTCCAGGAGAGTCATGACAGTTTGGTTCAGAGGGAGAGAGTAGAGAGTGTGGTTGTTTGGTTGTTGGTTGATCTAACTCATTACACACATCTGTACACACATCTGTACACACGTTTGTTGGCAAGTTTGTTGGCAGGTTTTGTTTGTTTTCAGAATGTGGTTGGGTTTTTTCTTCATCAGTACACCCAATCTTGTCAGAAGAATCCTGGTTTTCTGCAGTCGACTCCTGGTCAACTTGTTCCTCCTCAGCCACCACAGACCTTTTACTGGGAGGTGGCATCTGCAACACAGAATTTTCATACAGTTAGAACTAATCATTTAATTGGTTATAATATGCAGGCACATTTTTAAGATGGCAATGCAAATGTTTAGATCATAAACATTCTTTAAGAACAACTTAACATGAACATGCTGCTTTTCATTCCATTTTATTTAAATCAAATTTAAACTGCAGAACATTCAAAATCATACCGTAAAAATACCGTAATCCACTGACTGAATAACAATTGAGACCAACATTTAAAATGTGTTAAACATTAAATGTTTTCCAATGAAATCACAATACTAATACTTCTGAATAAAGTGAGGATGCTCAACCTCATCATAGGACCCCAGGCTAGCCTGTATCTTCTCAGCCACCACAGACCTCTTAGTGGGACATGGTGTCTGGAATACACACAGAGCATACATCTGAAACTGTCAAGTCTAACAAGCCACATTTCCTCAATTCTCATACAGTTACAGTGAGATGAGTTCATCTGCTCTCATATACGTACATGTTTTGAAGATAGCACTGCACACATTCACATCATAAAGTTTCTTTAAGCTGTACACCATTTATAAGCATACCGGGAAAAGTAGTACAATGTTGGGAGCAACATTTAAAGGACACCCAACCTCAGAGGAGCCCTGGTCCTTTGAAGATAATCCCAGGTCAGCCAGTCTTCTCTTGGCTGCCAGGGACCTCTTACTGAGGCGCGGCATCTGCGAGACACAGAAAACACAACATTTTAGTAACTTCTTAACTTAGACATGCGGTCTTTCGTTCCTTTTATTTAAATCAAATAAATTAACAAATTTAAGCCACGTAACATTTATAAGCGTACTGTAAAAAAATACTGCAATCCTCTGACAGAATGAGAATCAAGACCAACATCTAAAATGTGTTGAACACTGCACGTTTCCCCCCAAAATTACACGCAATCATAATAATTGTGGACAAATAAAGTTATTATTAGTGACCAATTACTCTGGTGCCATATGTGACAAGTGCAGAGTGCCATCACCCCATATAGCCTTGAACACAGGTCTGAAACCTTGACCACAATGCCAAACAGCCAACATTGCTGAAAATTGGCTAAATACTGTATATCTACAGCAACTCTTGCTTCCACAACTCTTGCTTATTTACTTTCATATGCAAGGGTAGGTCACACCACCTTCATCAATAATGTCCACGCTTACCTTTGCAAGCACTGTTCACAACTCCAATATCTGGAAAAGAATGAAATCTTTTAATACAAGGTCAAGGCATAAGAGGTGATATGTATCTTTATAGCCATAATTAATCTACAACTCCACTATATTCCACTGTATTCTTACATTTACCTGACATTGGCATACACTTACAAGAAGGGTAAAAAATACTGTTAAAAGGAGGAGCGTTACATACTACTAGGCCTGTTGAAATGGAACCTCCGTTGTATGCATATACTGCTACATTCCGTTTAGATTGCTGACCTACTGCAAAAGGCATGACACTGGAATAAAACTAATGCATACAATGCAAGTTTAGGATGTGTGCCACCAATTAAGACCTTATCAATGAGCCCGACTCATTCTCCCGTATGGCTAGCTTTTAATTTCACCTTGAATTATTTGAACAGTCAGTAGCCTCCTTAACATTAACGACACAATATTGAAATTCTGAAGTATTGTCCTGATTGACTGACCCTCCTCTCAAAATTATTCTGATAGCTCTGAATTCATCACGATGGCCACACTTACAGTAATTGTTAGATCTACGATCTCATTTCTCTGACTGTGTTATTGCAAACGCGTGGATGCTCGTTGCTGTTGTAGTCTATACCAAATGGAAGAGTACTGCTAACTTCATTAGGTATGACAGACCCATTTTGAAAAGCGACACAGCACGGAAAGAGAGCATCGCAGTGGCATTCGGAAAAAAAAAAAGACTGAAGCAAAACTGTGCTGACGAGTTCACTGCTTCACTACCACAATTGTGTCTTGACAGTTTCATTCAAAAGTAGGGTCAAATTAGTGAATATGGTATAGTGTGAAAAGTTAAGTGGTCATATGGGCATACCATTTGGGTTTTGAAAGCCAAAAAGGATTCACAACATTGATTATGTCTGCTAATCATTTCTAAACTCTTTGCTAATGTTATCTGGTCAAGACGAGCAACAGTAACTTTAATGAAGTGGCATCAAGCAAGGCCGATAACATTAATTCAATGAATGCCGCTACTGTGTGCCTTCCGGTTCTCTACGCCAACCGGTTTTCCTCTGTGTGCACGTTGTGCTCACCACAGCGGTACCAGTTTTCAGATGTTCACAAACATATAGGGGGACTTTGAGTTGCATTTCATATCTACGTCATGAGCACGTCACACTACAGTCACTTGGACAAAAGACATGTAAAAATATAGTTTGCATATCATTCAACAGGATTTGATCCTGCAATGATAAAACAGACCTGTCATCTCACCCAGGCAACATTTTGTCTTGGGGTTTCTAACACAAATGGTTGCATTGATCTTACAGCTCTGCACCTTGTCCTAGTAACTACTAGTAGGCCTCTGGTTTTCTAAAGTTTAATGCTCCCTTCCACAGGCTTTCAAAATTCAGAAAGTAAGAAATTGCTTGTAATGTTCACAAAGACATGAAAATGCTTAGTTTTGCAAACTCATGTCATTCGATCCTTGAACAGCAAAACACAGACATCTCAGGCCCCTGCGCTCTCACCATTTAGTTTCCCAGTATGTTCCCAATTACGTCAGCAACCAAGAAACTTTATTTTGAGTTCATCTGAAAAGACTGGATATTGAATGACAATTGACAATAGCCTAATATGTTTGTGAATGTCCGACTGCGGCTGCTGTGCTGAACACAGCACGTGCACGCGCAAGGAAATCAGTTGGCGTAGAAACCAGAAGGCGCACAACACCACAACCGACCTTGTAGTCAACCACCAGCGAATGGAATGAAATGCATTCCCGATGAGACATCTCAACAACTTGCTTAATCAAACGTGCCGTCATTTCCATCGATAACAGCAAGCCAACGTGAGTTCGCTTTCATAACGGTGACGAAAATCAAATGGTATCCCAAACCTAAACATTACCGTAATTTATGATATTATTCAAGAGACTGTTATATATGAGATACAGACGTCTGTTCAGTTGCTGTGTAATTGCTTACAGTCAACCGTGAGGTAGGCTACAAACATTTCCGTGACATGAAATATCGTAGCGTATTAATAGTCTACAACGTCATCTGACAAACAGTTACCATCTTACACTACCTGCTCCAATCTGCTAATAATATGAATCACGAATTTACCTTTAATCCGCACCCCTACTACCTTCACTGTGTCCTTAGAGTTTAGGTTAGGCCTACTTCATAACGTGACATTTCAACGTTACGACGAGTTCATTAACCAGCATTAACATGACTCTTCACATACACAATGCTACAACTATACTGAATGCTAACATAGTATCGTTTGTTTATTCGCGCAAGTTATTATATATAGCTCAAGACCAGACATATCAATTCATTTTCTCAAGAGCTGCAAGGAAACACGTCTTACCTCAAAGTCGCAATCAGGGAAAAATGGAAGGCGGAAGGAAGGTGACATCTTGTAGACCAGTCGGCAATAAAGAAACTCGTCATAATAAAAGTCCTTAGAGTCCAGGACTTCATATCTGTTTACGCCATTTCCCTGTTAGGAAAATATTTCCAAGCACTTTCACACGTTAACTACATCCACTTACACCCAAGAGGCAAAAAATAAGTGACGGCAATTTGTATTGTAATAAGGCCTACACCTCAAAGCCTGCTACAATAAACCTTTGGCCAGCTGTTGCATATTTTTCTTCCCTGAATTGAACTTTACATCTGTAATGTGTTACAAACAATGTAAAAAAAAGTAAGAACCTGTCTTAATACATAAATCTTTTGATTACACTATCATTGATCAGTTATAGAGAGCTACATGACCTTAATATAACACTGACAATCCTGTGTGGTACACCTGTAGCCTAGGCCATAGGCTATGGTCTACCGATGCAATTACATTGGCATCATCCAATAGTCTGATAATACCCTTACAAAAATAACTCGGCTACTGCAGTAGTGTAAACCTGCAGTTTTCTGAGTATCGACACTACAGTTTTGGACGGATTATATGCAATTCATAGGAAATGCAATAATTTGGACACGCAAACATGCATTCCATTACATAGTAGCCTAGGCTAGCCTACTGCATTTACTGCACTTTACTGCAGTAATGCAATATTTTGGACACAAAAATATCATTGTACTGCATTCTACTGCAGTAGGCTATAGCTACTGTGTTTTGTCCCATAACTGCAGTTATTTTTGTCAGGCTAGACCTACCTAAATTATAGGCTACAATAGCAAAGACGGTGTACATGCAGCCAGCCTTAGCCTTAACTAACACTCTTCTTTGCTCTCTCACTTTTATTTAAATTTTATCATTCATCATTATCATTGTTACCATTCA
The DNA here is from genome assembly GCA_019176425.1 of Megalops atlanticus. Taxonomy (NCBI): domain Eukaryota; kingdom Metazoa; phylum Chordata; class Actinopteri; order Elopiformes; family Megalopidae; genus Megalops; species Megalops atlanticus. The sequence goes on along the minus strand of CM032880.1, from coordinate 41,558,451 downwards.
CAAACAATATTGACACGTAAGACAAAATTCTGGCAAATCATGACAGCCTATAGGACACTCCGCAGCCTAGGGTTCAAACAAACATGCCAGTCGAACCACAACTCAAATCTGTATCGCCGCCTACTGGGCAATCTAAGTACTAATCTAAGTAGCCTACTGGGCATTTCATTACTTCCTCCTTCAAAACTACATTAGGCTAGACAACAAGCCTATTAGCCTACATAAAACATAAATAAAAGACAACACGATTTGTTTGGTCTTTTTTCTTCTATTTACCCTTTCAAAACCGAGCCCTCTAAAACTCCATGAATTTAAGCCCATAGTCAAGCTCACGTTGGTCATTTATCTATGTATTTATTTACTTAGGCCCTATTTATTATTTGTGCCCACTTCATCTTCATCTTGCCCATACTGTAGCCTCCTGTAGCGTGATTACCAAAAAAGTATTTTAGCTGATAACTGTTTATAAGTTGGGATTTATATTTCACATGAAACTGCTTGTGAATGCTTATATCTATGCCTGACGTAATAACATCACATTGCCATGGCAACTCTGGCCTGCTTCGCTGCTTGGCCCCCTCATTGCTGCTTGCAGCTATATTTATTATTCATCTTTCTTCCGTCATTGAATTCTATGGCAGTCCATAGAACCGTCTGGTAAAAATTTAGCACACTGATTCGGGACCCTCCCCTCATTCTTTTTACCAAGTTTCATATCCGCACCACGAGCGCTCTAGCGCCACCAACAGGTCAAAGTTGGACCTTTGTTTACGCACGTAACTTTTGAACCGTTTGTCCGATTTTCAAAAATGAGGTACCGTCAGAATCCTTGGGTCAAGCCGAGTTCAATGCACCCTATGACTGAATTTCCTACAAATTGGATTTTCAGCCATATTGGATTTTTTTGAAAACACGAAAAAAGTTTCACGATTTTTCATTTTCGAAAGCGTTTGCCCAATACAGTCAATCAAAATCAGTGGCGAAGCCGCCAAACAGGAAGTGAGCTCATATCTCTGACGCTTTCACGTATCAAAACCAAACTTTACACTTGGACTTGACACCCCACTGGGGGAATGCAGAAGAAATTTGGTGGCATTTGGCCTCTAGGGGGCGCTGTAATAAGCAAACATGTATTTTGGCTGATAACTGTTGAATTTTTGGGATTTGGAACAAACTAGTTGTGTGTCATAGTACAGTGAGAGGTTCCACGACAGACACATGAATTTGTTACGTCATCCTACTCGATCCGGCCGCCATATTGGATTTTATCAAAAACACGAAAAAAGTTTCACGGGTCACAAATTTTGTCCAATCTTCACCAAATTTGGCACACGTTATCTTCAGACCAACCCTCACAAAAGTTATTGAATGGATTTCTCATTTTCAAAAGCGTTCGCCCGACACAGCCAATTGAAATCAGTGGCGAAGCCGCCAAACAGGAAGTGAGCTCATATCTCTGCGACGCTTTCACATATCAAAACCAAACTTCGTACGTGGACTTGGGACCCCATTGAGGGGACGCACACGAAATTTGGTGGTATTTGACCTCTAGGGGGCGCTGCAATTAGCAAATATGCATTTTGCCTGATGACTGTTGTATTACTGAGATTTAAAATATACTAGCTGTGTTTGGTAATACTGTGGGAGGTTCCAAGGCTGACACATGCCAAGTTGTGATGTCAGCCTTCTTGATCTGGCCGCCATATTGGATTTTGTTGAAAACTCAAAAAAGGTCACAAATTTTATCCAATCTTCACCAAATGTGACACACATGATCTTCAGACCAAGCCTGACAACAGTTATCAGATCGATTTTTCATTTTCAAAAGCATTCGCCTGTCACAGCCAAGAAGTGAGATCACTCTGCAACACTTTCATGGATCAAAATCAAACTTGGTACATGGACTCTGGACCCCATGTGGAGGACGCGTAAGAAATTCGGTGGCATTTGGGGCGCTATCATTAGAAAAAATGTGTTTTGACTGATAATTGTTGATGTGTATAGATTTTAAATTTAATTCTTATGTCTGCTAATACTATGTGAGATCTCAAGGCTGACCCATGGTAACTTGTTAGGTCAAGATAATTGATCTGGTCACTGTATTGGATTTTATCAAAATTGGTAGAAGCTGCCAAACAGGAATTGATGTTATTTATTGCAAGAATGCTTTTTGACTAATAACTGTTTATGTATATCATTTCAAAACATACATTGATGTGTGTAGTAATATTATGGAACATCCCAAGGCTAACACATTCCAGCATATCATGTCAACCTAAATGATGCAAGAACCATAATGTATTCAATGTAAAAGTTCACAGGCCACAAAATTTTACCAACCCTCACCAGAATAGGCATATATTATCCTCAGAACTAGCCTCAGAAACATTATTGCCATAAAGGAAATGGCATTATATCTCAGCAACACTTTTATGTATGCCAATGAAACTTTCTTAATACATTCGGGACATTGGGAGAATACATGAGAAATTTGGCCTCATTTAGCCTCTAGAGGGCCCCGCAGTAAGTAAAGTTGCCTCTAAGTTAATACGTGTTAATGTGTTTGATTTTAAACATAGTGTTTGTGTGTGGTAATACTGTGAGACATTCAGAGTCAGAGGTATGGCCACTTGTCAAGTAAACCTATTTGTTGCGGCCACCATATTGGATCTCGTTGAAAGGTCTGAATAATTTTCACCAACCACAGGTTTTTCCCATCTTTACCAAAATTTGCACAGAACAAGCATCACAAAAGTTAACACATCACAATTTTTTGCTTGTTTTAAACATGGCAGATGTGTGATAATAGTCAGTGGTATTGATGATATATGTTGTCTATATGTCTGTCTGTGAGAGACACATTGTCTTTTCTGCTTCAAACTTGTCATTTAAAGATTTGAGCCTTGATCTATGTTCCTATCCTGGTTGGTTGTAATGTTTTAAGATCTTGTAATCTATGCTGAATGCTTTCACATCCATAAATGTATTTTACTGTACTAGTGTGTTTAAATTTATCTCTGCAAAGTCTGCCATTTAGTGAAGTGTTTTCAGAGCATGTTGATCTGATCCATAAGCAATGTTTTTGAATCATCTTGTGACTTGACAGCATATCTGTATGAGCTCCAGGATAGATATGAGAACTTGAGAACTAATATATCAGAATATTCTTCAGTGGTTTCTGCTGATGTTATTGTTCATATTTTTTAAACATAAGGGATTAGTTTTAATGAAGAGTGACCATTTAAAGTCTTTATTGGCAAAATAAAAGAAAAAACAGCATTTGGACTTTATTATTTGTGCAAATTTAATGAAAACTTTGACATGTGGGTTAGGTGTTACTCTGGCACCCTTCAGGCTATGTAGTGAGTACTACTGTTACACATCAGCTACAATTCAATGGTAAACCAAACATCTTTAAACTTTTGTCTTTTTTCTAATGTGATTCTCATGGCATCGTGACATTCATACCAATGTGTTTGCAACAAAATACCAAGAAAAAAAAACACAAGCCATATTAACCTTTGCATGATTGAAACAAGGGGTTATCAGATTTTTACTGGTTTATTATCACAACAACGCCAGCCATATGGGTTACAATTCAAGCGGTGCAAATTGCATGATGCTATACAAACAAACGCACCACCATGCTGGTGTGTTGAAGCAACAGTAACAGTAACAATTCCCAAACCCGCCATTGCGAGTCCAGTTTTTGGATGAAAGTGTCTGGTAAATACCAGTCAAAAATCTCAAAAGGGTAACCCCCTGGATATATGCTTTAGACATTTACTGTAGGAACAGCAGAATTTAGTGTCAATATAAATGAAACAATTGCGCACAAAAACATGACTGAACAAGAAAGCAAACATGACCAAATGCAAATGCAAACAAACACGACACAAAGCCAAAAAAAAAAGAAATGCCTCATGTCCCAAGGCCAAAACAAGCAGTTGTTCATGTCTAATGACTTAAAATTGCTTTGGATAAATTACGTAGCCCACTGAATGGTTTTACCAAAACCTACTACGTTAGTCTACTTAACAGGCCCTCTCAACCTTATATCAGTATATGGCCACCTCTGCTGCTTATTGCTCTGTGTAATAGTGTCCTGTGGTGCTGTGGATTGGCAGCATCAGCTAGATGAGCCTCAGCAAGTCCCAAGGCTGGAGGAGGTCCATGAGCCTCAACAGGCTCTGTGACTGGTACAGGTGCTTCTTTGGCCTCTAGGGGCGCTGTAATTACCAAAAAAGTATTTTGGCTGATAACTGTTGAATTTTTGGGATTTGGAACATACTAGTTATGTGTGATAGTACTGTCGGAGGTTCCACGATAGACACGTGAATTTGTTACATCATCCTACTCGATCCGGCCGCCATAGTGGATTTTATCAAAAACACGAAAAAAAAGTTTCACGGGTCACAAATTTTGTCCAATCTTCACCAAATTTGGCACACATGATCTTCAGACCAACCCTCACGAAAGTTATCAAATGGATTTTTCATTTTCGTAAGCTTTCGCCCGACACAGCCAATTAAAAGCAGTGGTGAAGCCGCCAAACAGGAAGTGAGCCCATATCTCTGCAACGCTTTCACGTATCAAAACCAAACTTGGTACATGGACTTGGGACCCCATTGGGGGGACGAACACCAGATTTGGTGGTATTTGACCTCTAGGGGGCGCTGTAATTACCAAAAAAGTATTTTAGCTGATAACTGTTTATAAGTTCTTATTCCACCAAATTTGGGGACGCTTCTCCTCCCACAGTTTTCGAGATATCCACCCCAAACCAACTGTAACCCGTCCGGTCGGGTTGCTTGTGTACAGCTAAGCCGTACCTGCACTAGTTCTCCGGTTTTTTTGTCGTTTTTTCATCCCTTTTTTCCCATAGACTCCCATTCATCTTCAAAATCACCCCCCTCACCCTTCGTGGCCTTCCCACTCGCTCACTTTTCACCCCAGAGCCACCATACCTCACATGTTGCCTCGGGACAAATCACCCAACACTCATCCAAGACCGTTTTGACCCGCACTCGTCTTTTTGTCATTTTTTTAATCAGTTTTTTTACTCATTTATTCATTCCTCCATCCTGCCATTGACTTCAGTTCATTTTTCAAAGTCTTGCCGCTTGGTCACCTTTCGGCTTTCGGTCACAGTACCACATATGCTGCCTCAGGTCATGCAACCAAACACTCATTGAAAACCATACTGACCCGCACTCCTCTTTTTGTCATTCATTCATACCTCCATCCTCCCATTGATGTCAATTTGTTTTTCAAAGTCTTACCACTCAATCACCTTTTGGCCTACGGCCACAGTACCTCACATGCTGCCTCAGGTCATGCCACCCAACGCTCATTGAAAACCATGCTGACCCGCGCTTGTCTTTTTGTCGTTCACTCATCCCTCCATCTTCCCATTCACCTCAGTTCATTTTTATGATCTTACCGTTCGGTCACCTTTAGCCCAACAGCCACCGTACTACATATGCTGCCTCGGGCCAAATCACCCAACGCTCACTGAAACCCATACTGACCCCGCACTCATCTTTTACTCATTTATTCATCCTTCCATCCTCTAATTGATTTCAATTCATTTTTCAAAGTCTTACCACTCGGTCACCATTTGCCACAGGACCTGATATGCTGCTTTGGGTCATGAGACCCAACACTCACCAAAGATGGGTGTGTCCCTAGCAACCATATTATTTACCCTAGCAACCACTTAGCAACACCCTAGCAATCGCCTAGCAACACCCTAGCAACCACTTAGCAACACCCTGGCAACCGCCCAGCAACGCCCTAGCAATGCCCCAGCGACCATATTGTTTATCCTAACAACCCCCTAGCAACCACTTAGCAACACCCTAGCAACCACCAAACAATGCCCTAGCAACCAAATCTTATACTTTAGTAACCATCTAGCAACGCCCTGGCAACCACCTGGCAACAGCCTAGCAACCACCTAGTAGCGCCCTAGCAACCAGCTAGCAACAGCTTGGTAACCACTTAGCCACATCCTAGCGATCGTCTCATATACATTACCATGTTTTCGCTGCCGGGTTGCAAGCACACTTTGCATTTTCTTCAGGAAATGCACTTTTCTAGTTACATTTCTTTCAATATAATGCCCTTGTTCTGTAGGCACACCGTGGGCATTGTTCATCATGATTCCGATCTCCCCACAGGTCTTGGTATGATGTTGTGATCACAAAAAAACGTAAGTGTCATTCTTCACAGATCTGAAAATGCAGTCTGGGAACAGTCTATTGGCATGAACTAAACTCCTCACATGTAGCATGTTTAAGCATAGGTCCCAAGAGGCTCTGGTTTACAGTGATTTTAGAACAGCTAAGGGGCATTCTTAGACAAAGCGAAATTATGACTTACGCATGCTTTGGATGGGGAATGGCCAACTAGATCGGTCTGGCCTACGTGCTGTAATACAGAAAATTGAGTACTGAACATTTCTTTTCAAGTCAAAAGATGGATAACTACAGTGGCTTCACAACTGAAGTATACAGACAAAAAAAAAGAATGAATTGGATATTGTATAGGAAGATGGTTATCTATACTTGCAAAAACATGTTTTCAAACAGTACCAGCTTGGTTCAAGCCATTTGTTATTTGTGTTGGTGGTGGTGGTGGTAGTGGTGGTGATGGGGGTGTTGGTGCTTGTGGCAGTCTCTTCTTTTTCGGTCTGATGACCTCTTCCTCTTCTGAAGAGGAAAAGCTTTTTCTTCTGCAAGATGAGAAGAAATTAAAATTAGAATTTATGTCCAATTTGAATTCTAAGTCTGTAAAACACCAAATCGCTGACACAACTCACTTTCTCTCTCTCTTTGAATTTTCATAGTCCGACTGGATGTCTGATGTATAGCAGGACCGCTTCCACCTGCTAACAATATTTGTTGTCTAAAAAAAACAAAAAGCAAAAACAATGTCTTGAATGTGGATATAAGTGTTTTCTTTTGTATGGCTGACTTTCCATCCAACTTTTTAATGCAGACTGTTCACATAGGGCTACCCCTTTTTGGACCCACAACTGTTCACATCTCCTCCCTTGAGTGGAAGAGTGTTTATTCTGAAGTTACATTATCACAGTGGATAGAAATGAACACAGAACGTTTCTTTTCAACAGAATTTTCCAAAATGCCTTTAAAGTCTGTTACTGATTTTGGATGGAAACTCAGCTTATGTCAATATGCCAAGCAATTGTTATATATGGAATGATACACTAATTTGCTTTCAAAGTGGTTAAGTACTGCAAGCACCTGAACATTGAAAATATAACTTGTGCTTGAAGATGAATTTCAGATAGGAAAAAAAAGTTTGTGTGTGGGCGGGGGGTCATAGGCACAAAGACAGTGTTGTGTGTCTTCCATCAGTGTGTCTTAATTTCTACCTGTTTCATAAAGGACCCTGGCTGGATGCCTGGTCCGCTCTCATTTTCCCCACATGGATTTCACAGAGGTGGATGTAATTTCATGGTCTCACATCAAGTTTTTCGGACTATTCCAAAGGTAGAAAAGGTATTTTTGATAACCGGCGTCGATTTGTTCTGTGAAAGTATGCGTAGTTGATGTATGCGTTTTAAATTATGAAATCACAAACAATGACTTTGAGACCACATGGGTTGATAGCTAGCTAACGTCAACGTTAGCCTTGGGGAGGTTAGTTGTAGAAGACCAGATTGTTTGAAGTTAACTTTTTTGGTCATTTAGCTACCAGAAGCCAAGAGAAACAAATAGCCAAACTAATGCCTATTTTATTCAATTTTGCAGATCAATGCGCGATTGAATGAAGTGTTAACGATTTAAAGAGGATTAGGTGTATGCAGTAAGTACAATGTTTATTAATAATGTGAACTTATGTTAACATAACCTGTGAATGGCGTTTCCATAGACGTGCGCTAACAATGTTGTGGAAATTACTGAACGTTAACGTTAGCCAGCTAGCAAAACTGAAATTAGCTATAAGGTATAACTTTAAAACTTTGAGTACTCACCTTGAAAGTGAAAGCCGGGTTGGCAGATAAGCTAAACTAATACTGAATATTATAATCTAATACTAAATAACCTAAACTATTAATTAACTATACATTATGATTAAATATAAACACTAACACTAAAACACTGTTAAACTAACTATTGGAGGTATTTACAAAAAAAACAAGCTATATACAATACACTAGGCCTACAATCTACAACAATATAAACTACAAAACTACAAATACGAAACTAACACTACAAAATTACAACTACAAAAATTTAAGTGTGAAAATATCAGTGTAGGCAGTGCAGGTAAGGAAGCAGTTTCTCTAGTCTTGGTGGGTTGATTCAGGTTGTCTGAGATAGAAACTGTCGATTTAACTATGGCCTCTGGTCCATCTGTAGTGCTGTCTGGATTTTTGTGTTTCTCATGGGTGTCTGTAACAGACTCTCAAACCATTTTTGAATATGTTGAACATTTTGATCGCTCATTAAGAGGCATAACTGCTTTGCCTTTTGTGAACTTGTAGTTGTTGGGATGCGTCCTGTACCATATGTGTCGAATCTCTAATCCTCACAGTCTCCCACCTAGACAGAGCTGAACTCTTGACAGGTTGATTAAATTGAGTAATGCATTGCCTAGTGAGGTAGCAAGGATGCCTAGCTCACTTAACGAATTGGACAGATGGCAAGCCCTGAGACCACTAACCTACATGTTTTGATTGATCTATTATAAAATATATACTTAAATGTGTGTTTTTTTGTGCACACTCCTCTAGCATACGCATCATACACCTCAGAGCTGTTGATCACAAAGTAATTGAGCAGAGTATGGCAGAAATTTGTTTTGTTTTTCCCGTCATGATCTGCAGTGAGAAGGATTGACATTCCAACACCAAGACAGATGGTGGTGGTACAAGTCCAGGTCCACAATCCCTATGAGCAACACAGGTTCAGTGTCGAAGAGAAGCCTTCAAAACTCAGTAGGATGGAAAAGCATCCTCCCCCCCTCCTCTATTACTTTCACATTGTCACTCACTCAAATAGACAAGGTTCCTGTAATAATGGAGGACTTGGGGCTAAAAGCTAGTGTTCTAAATGATGTCTACTGGTGCTTGCATAAGTACTCAATCCCCTTGAAAGTCTTAGAGATATTTTTGACAACAACAACAATAATAATAATAACATGCAGTTTTTGCTTTATTCAGCACTGGAACATCAAAGGTTTTTTTTTGTTAACATTGACAAATTATTCACAACTGATAGAGGTGCACTTGTACTATTGTATTTTTATAGCATTAAATAGCATGTTTCTGACTACATTATACATTGTTAACAGAATTAACAACAAATGAACACAGTGAAATAATAATAAAAAAACACAAATGTAAAAGCTCTGATACAGATTTGATGTCGTCATTAACTAATGCTTTAGTATTTAATAAGTATACTATTTTTAGTATTTACTAAGTAATACTATCTTTAGTATTAACTAAAGATTTTAAATAGCACTTGTCTGTGCATATATACGCCTTCTCTCTCTCTCTCTCTCTCTCTCTCTGTCTGTCTGTCTGTCTCTCTTTCTCTCTCTCTCTTTCTATGAGGTAATGAATAGAAAACATGCATTATTATATGAATATAGAGAAGAACATGATTTTAATTTTCTTACCTTGCTCTCCATCAGAGATTGTGAAGCTTGTCCAGTGAAGACGAAAAAAGCCAGCAGAAGAAATTCATAGCAGGACGAGTGTGGCCCTGGCAGTGGGGGCCAAAATTTCTACCACGAGCTGTGAGATTTATTTTTCTACATTTTAATGTACATTTGCTTTAATGCTTTTATATTATATTGCTTTTATTGTTATTTTTTCAGACATATTTATGTGTGTTAATTGACTTTTTTGTCAGTTTGTTATTACTGTGTGAACTCAGGACATTGCTGCTTAATGTTCAGTCAATTTTCCCTGAATAAATAATGTTTGTTTTGTCTGCTTTTATTCCCCTGTAATTCAATAAATAAAAATAAAAAACACATCTATAAAGACAGTACTTGAACAAAATATTATGTCAGTAACCACTGATGTCCGCAACACATTCTTTTCTGACCTGATCGATTCATGTGATTGTATGTGTGAGCATTTTTAAAATCTTTGTTTTGTAAGAATAAAAAAGCCTTTGTAATGTTAGAATAGTTTGTGCTTTTATTTCTTCATTGTTCTTTCTGGTTTGCTCTGGCAACAAACATTTGGATGTGTATATTTCAGCTGAAGCCTGTGTGAGTATTACAAACACTAACTTAATGTTCATTCAGACTTGTACCACTGATGCATGCAGACTGGGATTAATTTCTTATTTCATTTCTAATGTCTTAATCTCTTATTTCATCTGGTGTGGGTAAAATGACTAGCAAGACTGTCTCACAACAGTTAGTCAATTATAAAAGTCTTTGTTTTCAATTTGTCTGTCTTGTATAAGTGTAATAAGGTTGATCAAGGTGCTGCCATGGAAAAGACGCTGTCAATGATGGTGTTTACTGCTATGAATGAGAAGGCTTGTATATGATGGGCAGCGTGGAAAACATGGAAAATTCATAGTTTGTAAAATGGAGAGAGCCAGCATTAAGTAGTGGAAGATACAGTTTACAGTGTCTTAAAGGGTTACTATTAGCAGAGCAATAAAGTAGAAATCTATGTCAATGATGGCAGTTGTTAATATACGGATAAATAGGCTGGCACCTTTGTGACTATCAGCAAACGATCGAGTAGACGACGTTAAAATGACCGAAATAAGACATTTCAGATGGAAGGCGATCTATTTCAGACATTACAACCTTTACCAGATGTAGAACTCAACCATGCCTTTGACAACTAAGTCGTGCCATATCTTGTCTCCATACCATATCTTAGGAGTATAAATTGGAAACATTTCTTGGAGTAAAAGTCCCCAGGTGGCGTAGTCAAGTACCCTAGAGCCAAGACCTTCTGCATTATGCCCACCAGGTCACACTTAGAACATTTTTATAATTTCTCACCTGCAAAATAGTAGAGAATACTCTTAAGCCCCGTACACACTGAAATAGACAAGCGGCGAACAACCATGGTATGTTAATGAGATTAGGCGACTTGAAATGATGTCAGGCGAAATGACGGTTGGTGATGTGAAGTGGGAGGGTTGAACTAATCTCAACTTTGAGGCGACTACCAATGTGAGCGAAGGACACAGTTGACTGACAGATGACGCCAACACTGAGTTTCCCAAACGTTGACCACAAGGAGACAACGTCCACGACTTTGGTTCCCACCACTACAGCTTTGATCTGTAAACTGTATTATCTGTGAACTAAAATGCATTAAACGTGGCTGCATCGTCATTGTTGAAGCGTACCTCTGTCTATATGCATACACTAGCGATATATTTATGGTCTTGTACAACTAGCCAGCTACTGCTTGTTTCAATCGTAAACATTTGGGGTGGGAAATATACAAGCGGGATACCTGGGCAACCAGAGCCTGGAACGCCCACTACTGACTGACTGTAAAGCCCCCGTCCACATTTAAAGCGATTCACTCGTCGCCCATCACTTCGTCGCTTGTTGGTTGCAAGCGACAAAGCCACGAGCGAATCGCTTTAAATGTGGACGGGGCTTGAACACACTAGTGATGTGCAGTTCGTGAATGAACGAATCCTTTTGAATGAATCTTTGAGGTGAACTGAGTGTACTGAATAATGATGTGCAGTTCGTGAACGAACAAATCCTTTTAAACAAATCTTTGAGGTCAACTGAGTGTACTGAATCCCTAGTCTAAAAGATTCGTTCCTTCCTCTTTGCAAACGTGCGCTGATTAGCTGGAATAGCAGCTATAACTCTCCCTCCAGTGGATATTAGATATGCGGTCTGTCCACGAAGCAGCCTATCACAAAACTGTATCAGCAGTACGTTCATGACGACAACTAGCCAATGGCTGAAATGCTAAAACTCTCGAAGCACCTCCCACTGGCCATCTCGGCACAGCTAACGATGTGGGACAGTGCCAAAGATCCGGTGACTGCGAAGACTCTTGCTACGTCTGAATTTGCCTACTACGCATGTACGTACATATTTCTGTTGAATGCCTACCACCCAAATGAAAATACAGTAGGCACTACAGTCACGCTACATATACTAAGCACAACTTCGTCCATACTACTACACCACCATCTTTGCCCATCAATTAACCCGGATGTTTACGTCATGTGGACGGTGATGACACAGCACTCGCTTCGTCTTCATTCAGAATTTTAACCAACAGAGCGGCTTTTGAATAATATATTGGTTGTCATTTTTGTCACTATGGACAGTTGGGTGGAACTTCCGGTGAAGCAGCGGAAGTAGCCATAAGCGGCAAAACTTATTATGCTTCCGAGTGGCAAGCCACCTGGGTAATGACACCACACACTGCGGTCCGTTTAAACGCGTGTAACATACCGTAAAACTTCCAATAAACTCCAAGGAGTTTATTTGCTTTAATTACTTAACTTTACCGGCGTTTATTGGAGACTCGGCGATGATAAGAGACCTGCGTTTATTTCACCTAAAGCCGTCAGGCTTCTGCAAGTTATTGGTAGCTGAACTGACCAGGAAAATTCACCATGTTTTTTTCCCCCCAAGTAGCCTACTTACCAAACATTATACAGCACTTTTTGGTAGCAACTCAAACAGGAATCACTAAAAAAGTAAGTTAAACATTGTCATTGCGAATGTAACCGGCAGAGTTATTCATTTTGCCTTTCAGCTGCCGTAGCTCCTTCCTTTCTTGGCCACGCCCCCCAAGTAGCACTCGGGTGGCTAACCACTAACCAGCTAGGCCCCAATTTTGTATATATATGTGGCCGCTCCATCGGGTACAGTAGTTCGAGTCCCGTGATTTATTGCTTCCCGGTCCGTACCGCGATCAACGCTGAAAGGTATGTGCTCCCCGCTTGGGTTTTAATCACTGTTAAATCATTGCTGTCGCACACACATGCCTAAAACTGAACTGTTTGGTAACAGGGTTCGCGAGTCTACAAACGCTTCCTGTTGGTGTATATGTGTGTTCCACCAAAGGTATTTGCGTTTTTTATTTAATCTGTTGCACTCGTAACCCCGCTTAGATTCATATTACAAACGAGTGATCTCGTATGTTCAATACGTGTGTATGTAACGGCAATGTTTTAATTCAGACCTGTGTTGGAGACGCCGAGTAAGCGCCAGTCTCGCTCACGCTACCTGGACGGCATGTAGAGGTAACGTTAAACTAGGGATTTTTCTTTGAGTGTGTGGCTTGTGGCAATTGAGGGTAATGTGTGTGTACTCATTCTGTGAATATACAACTGTGATGCATCTTGTTTCTTTACCTCTTTAGGAAGATTTGCCACTGCTGCTTTGCCTCCATTAATTTTAGTTTGGCTATTGCCTTGAGGGTTTTATAAGTGGCCTGGGTTGGTGTGTTTGGCCACTTGTTGTCTGTTCTTTTTTTATCTATAGAGGGATTTTAGGTGTACTGGCTGCCCCAGTGTTTTTCTTTACTGCTTTTTTTCTTTTTACCATTTGCTCTGTATTTTCATACACAGTTTGTATTTAGCCTTCAATCAGCTGGTTGGGGCTGTAATTAATCTTCCCCTCCTTTTCCCCCCCTACATAGAGTTATCAGGGAGTGTAGCTGCTGGACTGCAGGGCGGGTCGCTGGACTTGGGTCCCCCTCCTTCACGCACTGCATGCAGTGTTTGCAGTGGTAAAGTGCACTTCACCATTTACCGTGATCACTATTCGCTGTGTATGTGTATATGTACGTGTGTGTGTGTTAGCAGGCACCAGGAATAAAGGCACGCAGGGTGTCGGTCTCTCTCTCCCTCCCGGCGAAGGTAATTCCCCCAGCAGTCAGCCTACTCATCCCCCATCATTGTTCCCCAGGGTTTCTCTGGTGGCAGCCATTACCCTGTCCTCTGGCGGCATTGCTTGCCCACCCGTTTTTTATTGTGTAGCAATACTTTGTAACCTCCTCTTTAACTTAATTTATTTGTTAAATAAGCTTTTGCCTTCAACTGAAATACTACGTCTCTGTCATTCCTACTAACGTACCTGCAGGTGAGAACCCTCTTGTCTCCGTACGATATCCTAGGAGTGTAAATTGGAACATTTCTTGGGGTGAAAGTCCCCAGGTGGCGTAGTCGAGCACCCTAGAGCCAAGACCTTTTGCATTACGTCCACCAGGTCACACAACCTATGATGGGAGAGCACAGTCTGTAAGAATAGCAGTATCACTGTGAATTTAGGCTACCATGATCCGAAAGACAGCTTGTTTTGTTCGTTTATGTTTAATCTAATTCGTGAACAGATGAACATGCATAAGGCAAATTGAATTCACTAAAACAACCTCATTTAGCCTAATGTAAAAAATATTTGTGTTATTTCGTTTTTTTTAGCAACAAAAAATAAATAGGATTACTGTAAGCATTTTAATCCACTGCTCTTTTGTTTTATAGTCACGAAAAATAAATATAATTTTCCCTGGCATTTATTTGACGCAGATGTTTACTTCACTGAAAGGGTCGCGCATACCGGCTCAGTGATTCTTGAGATCAGGGACAAAACAGGTTTTGCTTTTCTTAAAAAAAAAATAAGTGTTAATATTTGGAAATCTGGATGATGGATAAGCATAAGCAACACCTTATTACATATCACATACTTGAGAGGCTATTAAAATGAGATTCAATTCAAAACATAAAGCTCCATGGCAATTGGTTGAAATTCAACACATAAAACTGTGCCACAGTAATATCAAATGCATGGGGAATAATATCATGGAAGTAAACTACATTAAAATGAGTGAATAACACACTTTAGTGGCATTTGTCAACACTGTCAGAGAAAGAGTCAACACCGTCAGATACAAATCCTGATGGTGTTGACATCTGACGAAGTTGACAAAATACCATATTTCCTCTTATGTTTCGTGTTTCTCACAGGAGCCATCTTGTTTATCATCAGTTGCTTGTGACCTCTATAATCTACTTAAGCCTTTATTACAGAAAATTTTACACAATTCTTGCATTTCATTGATTATGGTGTTGACACACTATGGTTGTGACATGCAAGGTATTAACAAATAGGTATGAAATGAAAAGAATATTAAAACCTTACCAGAGCTAGAGTGGTCTCATGGCATGAGGAAGAACAAGAAAGTGGTAAAGGGGTCCTCAGAATTTTGGCTGCCCACAATAATTACTGATTTTTTTATTTAAAAAAATGTCTGACGGTGTTGACAAAAACTCAGGACACAAGTTCAATCGACTAGAAAGTACATTAAAATCATTTTTAAATATCTTTTGATACTCATGAAATTATTTACTCAACTACTTACATGTAGTAATTATGATGTTTAATTTTACATTACTTTTAATTCTTTTTAAGCCATTGTAATGTAATGAGACCTTGATCAGGACAAGGGATTTTTCAGGCACTGATCACATATCATTTAGAATAAAAAATATTTATAAAACAACATGAAATCATATTTTGTTGTGCTAATGTCCTAGTTAGTGTTTTGATTATTTGTATGAATAATATTATGCACATTTTTTACCCAAAAACTGTGTTTTATCTGACGGACATGTTTTGTCCCAGATCTCAAGAATCACTAGGCTATTATAAGAGGCCAGCGTTTATTGGAGACTCAGCTATTATTGGAAGGTTTACGGTATATAGTGTTATATACACTATATGGACAAAAGTATTTGGCCACACCTGTTAATTATTGAATTCAGGTATTTCAATCAGACCTGTTGCCACAGGTGTATAAAATCAAGCACCTAGCCATGCAGTCTCCATTTGCAAACATTTGTGATACAAAATGGATTGTTCTGAAGAGCTCAGTGACTTCAAGCGTGGTACTGTGATAGGATGCCACCTTTGCAACAAGACGAGAAATTTCGTCCCTGCTGGATATTCCACAGTCAACTGTAAGTGATATTATTAGAAAGTGGAAGCATTTAGGAACAACAGCAACTCAGCCACGAAGCAGAAGACCACGTAAAATCACAGAGCAGGGTCAACGACTGCTAAGGCGCATGGTGCGTAAAAATCGCCAACGCTCTGCTGATTCCATAGCTGAAGAGTTCCGAGCTTCCACTGGCATTAATGTAAGCACAAAAACTGTGCGGCGGGAGCTTCATGGAATGGGTTTCCATGGCCAAGCAGCTGCATGCAAGCCTCACATCACCAAGTCCAATGCCAAGCGTCGGATGGAGTGGTGTAAAGCACACTGACACTGGACTGTGGAGCAGTGGAAATGTGTTCTGTGGAGTGACGAATCACACTTCTCTGTTTGGCAGTCAGATGGGCGAGTCTGGGTTTGGCGGATGCCGGGAGAATGTTACCTGCCTGACTGCATTGTGCCAACTGTGAAGATTGGTGGAGGAGGGATAATGGTATGGGGCTGTTTTTCAGGGTTTGGGCTAGGCCCCTTATCTCCAGTGAAGGGCAATCTTAATACTTTAGCATACCAAGACATTTTGGACAATGCTATGCTTCCAACTTTGTGGCAACCGTTTGGGGAAGGCCCTTTTCTATTCCAACATGACTGTGCCCCAGTGCACAAAGCAATGTCCATAAAGACATGGTTTGACGAGTTTGATGTGGAGGAACTCTAGTGGCCTGCACAGAGCCCTGACCTCAGCCCCACTGAACACCTTTGGGATGAGTTAGAACACCGATTGCGAGCCAGGCCTTCTCATCTAACATCAGTGCCTGACCTCATAAATGCTCTACAGAATGAATGGGCACAAATTCCCACAGAAACACTCCAAAATCTTGTGGAAAGCCTTCCAAGAAGAGTGGAAGCTCTTATAGCTGCAAAAGGGGGACCAACTCCATATTAAAGTATATGTATTTGAATACAATGTCATTACAGTCCCTGTTGGTGTAATGGTCAGGCGTCCGAATACTTTTGTCCATATAGCGTATATTGCTTTTTGGGGGAATATATTTCTTTCTGTGTCATTAGCGTTGCCTGAAATGGCATTACGGAGCTCAGATACATGTTGCGTCATTCGCGGCTGTACTAATAACCAGGCTATAAGCTAAATGTGTGGCTTCAACAACAATGCTTTGATCAGGTGCCAAAAACAAAGAGGGACTGTAGCTGTCATCAGTTGTAGACTTTCCATCACCTGCCAAAAGATGATGAATCGAGACGATATTGGCCGACGAACCTAAACTTAAAGAGACCACCGAAAATGCCTTAAGTATGTTGATGTCACTTTGTTGACAAAAAACTGTGGTGGAAAATTTTTGATTAAGTGTATACCCCATATGTAAATTATGAGTATTGCCACTTTTGCCCCACCCCCGAGAAAAGCGGAGCTTGACATGGTACGATTAAGCTTGTTACATGGTGGAGATAAATTATTGCCAGCAAACGTCATAAGCATTTCTAGCAGACATTTTAACCACTTTAACCACAGTATTGACATATTAGCTGAAGTTACTGTATATCAACCACTTACTTTATCTTTATTATACATGTGTAGGTCTGGAAGTGTATAAGGAAACCAAACAATCAACCAGCCTTAAATAAACAATATTTATTCTATTATACTTTGTATGCATGTGAGCAGAGACTGAGGGAGAGGGGTCGGAGGTGTGCAGGAGACTGAGGAAAGGTATGTAGTAGTGAGATATCATAACGTAGAGCCGAGAGGGAGAGGAGAAGAGAACAATTTTATGTGTGCTGTAAGTTACAAAGTAAGGCCTGTTGTTGTGTTGTCTGGACAGTGCCCGGGAGATGGACCATGAGCGTAAGATAAAGAAGAATCGGACTCTGTGAGGGGGATTTGTTTGATCAGTACTATTGTGGTGGAAGAAACGTGATAATTTGTATATCCACATGCAGTAAATCCATGTGTAGTTCATAAGCATTGCCAGTAGAAGTCAGTTAAGCTAAAGCAGGTAATTAGTTATTTTTAAGGTGTGTGAACCCTGGAAATAATGTAAAATTAAGGTGGGATATTTTTTCTTCCTTTAAAAAAAGGAGACATAAATGTACTGGTGTACCACAGAGGCATGCTGGAGGGGGGAGAGATAACAGGAGAGTGTGGTGTGAGTGGAGAAGTAGCAATAGTGTACAGAGAAGATGGAGTGACTTTAAGGGAGGAGTTTGAGTTTCATAAGCAAGCATTGTCAGTGGGTTACATTCAAGGTTATTCTAAGTTAAAGTGGATAGCCAACTATGTTTTTTTAGCAGCCAAGGCAAATAAAGGAAGCTGGAACAATAGGTTTCTGTATGAGTCAGGGTGTATGTGACAGAGAAGCCTAAATAATGTTGCTTCTCTTGGTGCAGGTGCAGATCTTCACCTGACCTTCACTTCTCCTGGTGTCTTGTGTTAGGGATATGCCTGATACCTCCTCCTCTTGCCTCTGACCAATGTGAGAAAGTTTTCATCTTATTCAGCAATGACGTTTTGTGTATAACAGGAGGAGCTAGGGGAAAGTAATAAAAGAGAAAAATGTATGCAGATCAAAGGGGGGCTGGCTTTTGGGGGTGTGAATGAATGCTTCGGGAGAATGAATCTGTGCGTTGCTCCGCGCGGACCAGCCCCAGTTTACTGTATGTGATTGATCACCATATGCAATAAACCTAATTACATCAGACTCTTGAGAATTATATTTGTTCTTTATCGGGCACTGGAATTCACGTTCTGCGATTATTACAAAAGGTATGTATACATTCTATAACTTAGAATTGTTACAGCACAAATGTGGAGGGAGCCTCCAGTCCGATTGGCCTAGACTGGGTGAGGTTCCACACCACAAAACCAATGGAGGCAAACCCACATCCTACTTTGTGGTTGAACGACCACCAGGTTGATATAAATATATTTAATAATGTATATGTCTAATTCATAGTACAATAAATACAATGTTTCTAACAATGAAAATGAGTCTGTCATCTATGGCAAAGTGGACCAAAAGTTTGATGTGTGTCTGTATCTACCTTTTGAAGAAATAAAACAAAAATGGCCAGATGGGTCTGCAAAGATCCCTAAAAGAAAGAGATACAGTTGCTGGATTTAAAGTTATATCCACTAATGAATGAATGACCTGGCGCACTTAACGCTAGCTAGTTAGCTAACTAACGTTAAGTTACTAGCTAGCTAGCAAACGGTACTTAACATCAGAAGTCAATACCTTGGTTTGCAGTACGAATGTTAAAATTAACTATTTGTTCATAAGAAACATGATGAAGCTGTATTGGTTTGATAGCTAGCAAAGTGCGTGAAAGCCAAAGTAGCTAGTGGACCAAAAGTTTGAAGTCGTGAATTATGGGCGCGACTTCCGCTTTGTTACACCACTGAACCAGAGCCGGCATTTGTGAGCGATAGCAAAATAACAAATCGTAGGCATGCACCGATTGTGAAATTCTGGGCCGATAGCGATGTTTAAAATAACAATTTGGCCGATAGCTGACGCCGATACCTATGTTAAGAAAGACCTGTCGCACTTAGCTAGCTAACAGTACTAAAGTTGTCAGAACAGGTTGCTTTCAGTGTCTGTGGTAAAATTAACTATTTGGTCAGAAGAGACGTGATGAGGCTTTATTAGTTTGATAGCTAGCTAGCTCTTAGTAATATGACAGCTGAGCAAAGTGCTTGAAAGCCAAATTAGTTAGCAAGCTGTCTAGCTTTCTACGTTGTTTTTATTGTAGCTAGCTAGCTATGTGTTTGTTTGCAAGGTGATATTTGTATTTGTAAGTGGAATGTGATAGTAACTAGCTAGTTATGTTTATTGTTTTGTTTGTATTCTAGCTAGCTACCTAGATTTGTCTTTGTAAGGTGGTATTTGTACTTTTCAGCTGAATGTGCAAGTAGCTAGCTAGCTACTTTGGCTTTCACGCACTTTGCTAGCTATCAAACCAATACAGTTTCATCATGTCCCTTATGAACAAATAGTAAATTTTAACATTCGTACTGCAAACCAAGGTACTGACCTTAAGTACCGTTTGCTAGCTAGCAACTTAACGTTAGTTAGTTAACTAGCTAGCGTTAATGCACCAGGTCATTCATTCATTAGTGGATATAACTTTAAATCCAGCAACTGTATCTCCTTTGAATTCTTTTAGGGATCTTTGCAGAACCATCTGGCTATTTTTGTTTGCTCTAGTAGCTTCTACAGTTCACGATCACTGTTTTTCAGGTAGATCGTAACTGCTACACAGTGCCATTACGGGGTGCACAGCGCGACCCAGCGGTGAGGAGTATTAACTACACTTCATAAAAACATAAATAGAATGTACCGTAACGTACTACTAACCCTTCACATTTTCTATATGTGCCACAATTTCATTACATCACTCCATAACTAAAGCCTTCTAATCACTTTATTTCTCTTTAGCAAGGAGCTTGTCATGCTCCTCTGGAATCAGATGGTGTGAAGGCCAGTATGGAAAACAGTCTAGTTCTCCATAACCAGGGTTGCCGACAACTGACAACTGAAATATAACTAAAGTGTGATCTCGGTGGTATGTCGTGCAATGGGAAATAATTCAGTCATAACTGTCATCTGTGAAAATGTAGTCAAACTGGTAAGGCATATTATTTGCATAGCTAATTTCACGATGGGAATATTAAGGGTGGGTTTGGCCTACAACTATACTCTAGACATGTTTTACAAATGATTTCAAGTGTCTTAAAAGCAAACATTTTGCCAGTGTTCATTAGGAAATGAATATTTTCCACAAATATTTTCCTATAATTGCGTTACTTCTTGTAGGGTGTCAGTATAGTATAAAATACAAAATTCAAACACCTGGGGAGTGGCGACTCTTTTCTCGCCTCTCATAGATCTGTGGCGCCGCCTAGTGGTTTGATCGATTTCATACAGTACAGGGGCGTAAAACAAGAACAACATTAACAGACAGAACAGTCAGACGTAGCGTAGGCCGACATTAGTGAAACAATGCGCCTAACAATTATTGTTGAGAAAAACACACTTAAATCATAATAAAGTCACTGTTGTTATTGTTATCCTGTCTGCAAATTTCCGCATTGTGGGTTTCAGTAACGGAGAAACGCCCTCTGGATTTTGTCCCTTCAGGGTTCCCGTTTTTACGTCTGACGTAGATTATGCCTATTTAGTGAACTGTAACGTTGCGCGAAATTTGTTGTTCGTCAAGGCTAGGAATCTGACCGATGTACTTTCATAAAGAAAATGAGCCGATTATATTATGCTTAACCAGCATTACCGAGCCCTAAGATATGATGTGCAATGGATTTAACAGAAAGCCGCGAATTCGACAGCAAGATCTCGAATGCAATGCTAAAGTCGACTCCAAAGAAAAGCGGAGGGCACTTACCTGTTAGGGGGGCACTACGAAGGTAACGTTAACTCGGTTAACTGGGTTTTTTTTTTTGTTTTTGACGGGCGCCAACCTGCTACCTATGTTTCCAGCTAGTTATCTTAACACTGCTGTGCAGGGAACGTGACGGTGGAGAAAAAAAGTATCAGTATCTGTAATTTGTGCATCAAAGGGGACACACACTCTGTAGCTGATGGCAGTATATAAAACAGCTATATGTTTTAAACTAAAGTTTATTGATCATATGCATTTCTAGCTAGCTGTCTGACAATAGCCTGAAGTAATTTGGAAACGGCAAAATACTGCAGTATCAAATACCGTGCCTGCAAAGCAAGTTGTCATTCATGTCAGAATATATTTGTCTGGATTTCCTGTTTTTGCTAATGGAAAGTGTGAGTGGTAACGCAGTGTTCTTAGAAAGCCCTACGATATGTTGTGTGACTGTACCACTGTCTCATTTTGTCTTTCTTAGGTCGCCGTTCTCCCGATCTCAGAAAGTCTACTCCAGTTTTAAGTCTCCTGTAAGTACCCATTGATTTTATATTTGTCTCTCGAGAAGATATTTTACAATGTAACACTACACGTTAATGATGACAACGTTAGGGTAAGTTTGCATTACCTCTTCACACCGAGGACTTGCTGATAGAGTCAGTGATCTTGTGTGCTGGTCTTAGGTGCAGACTCTAAGCACTCCGACTTGCCCAATAGTGGTGCAGCCTAGCCTTGAAAAGGAGATAGAGGAACTGAAGAGGAAACGGAAGGAGCTCGACTTTGAGATTGCCCAGTTTGAGAGCAAGTATGTGGGCCTGTCTGTGTGTGTGTTTGTGTTTGGGGGGGGGTTGGGGTTTTGCTATGTTGTGGTATATTTTGTAATTAAAGTGTAATGACAAAGTAGCAATATCTGCAGTATTTCACAAACAGACAGGCTAAATTGTGCATGTCTCTGTAGTGCCATGGGGATTCATGAGCTGGAGCAGCACATTGACCTGCTTCATGAGTACAATGACATCAAAGACATGGGACAGACCCTGTTGGGCAGGCTGGGTAAGACTCCTCGAAATACACACACACACACACACACAATCACTCTATGTGTATGAATCAAGAGAAATTAAGCATAGTCCATATGCTGTCGCTAAAAGTATATATGTAATAAAAGTTTTAAGTGAAAATCATTGTGGATGATGATTGTGTAGAGCATATCGTCCTCACATTCATATAAAAGAATATTTATGCACACAGGTTCATATTGCTGTCTTTCCTTTACCAACATAATGAAGAAGATTAGCAGTCTGTATCTACTTTGAACTTTTAGGAGTCATTGTCATGGCAGAATAGCATACAATCAACCATTTCATCCCCTGACTCTGTTGAGACAGCCAACCTGATCCAGAATATTTCTGTGCAGTCTGAAATGTCCAGCCACTGTCATTGTTATTGATGGAAGGCCAGAGGCAAGAGGTTTGGTTTCCCCTAAATGGTGCTGTTCAAGAGTTTAAGTTCAGGAAGCTCGTTTTCACCAATAATGTACATTATTTGAATCTACAATTTTAATCATCCATCCACAATATTAATGAGAGCATATATAAATTTGGGGTTGAAACATAGAGGGCACTGGCGTAAATACCAACGGTGTAACCGGTGCAGCGTACCGGGGCCCAGAAGCTGTCAGGGGCCCATGTAGGAAGGCAGTTTTTTGCTGCTTTACTATTGTAGGTGAGCCCTTTCACGCATTGACTGTTTCACGCAGTCTTCAAAGTAACCATTCAATGATATCACTTAAATTACTTGTAATTGTTATAGCTATATATAACACCTTCCCACCTTGTGTATAACACTTACAGTTTTGAGTCATAGCCTATTTTTATGTGTTTTTATTTGTCCTTATTGAAATGTTCCAAAACAGCATGTTTTATTCAAAAGAAATATTATTTCTACCTACCACTTATTTAATTTGGTTGCTTTCTTCTCAAAAGTTATGAAGGAAGAAGGCTTGCTGGGGTGGAGTGTGAGTGTGAGTGTGAGTGTGAGTGTGTGTGTGTCTGTGTGTGTGTGTGTGTGTGTGTGTGTGTGTGTGTGTGTGTGTGCACGAGCGTGTGCTTGTGTTTGGGGCAGGGGGGCAAGAAAAAATATTTGCACCAGGGCAAGTCACAATTATGTTACACTACAAATAGGGGGTAATTGTTTTTTTACCCCTACCACACCCCATGCTGAATTGGTTATCATGTTTGGCCCCCCCTGCTCTCCATTTTTCAGGAAGGGGGGTTGACCACTCACCAATGTGTCTCTAACAACATTTTGCCTAAGCAGCATACCAGCTTTTTATGAATGTGGAATTGTATACCTGGGTGAATTATTTTTATGTAGAAATGAAATCTCATTTCTATAAAATCAAATTTCAGAGAGTGGGTGTGCAAATGCAAATGTATTGGGCACAACAGCAGTGCCCCAGTGAGGAATTGAACCAGCAACCTTTTGGTTTCCATCCCTCTTCCTTACCATTACACCACACTGCTGTCTGTATTGTTGCTCTTAAATTTGTGCATGTTCTTGTGCCACAGTAAATAAACCATGAGTTGTGTCTCACTGTACTGGAGACATTGAGATATCATTAGAACTTGCCTAAGCTTTAAGATGATGCTGCTTTTTTAGATCATTGTTAGGCCCTTATATTCATTTTATGGTGTAAGTATGTTGCACTTGAGAAACACTGGGTACATTTTGACTAAAACTGCCTCTAGTTGTAATGGAGCATAATATTTTGCCTAGTTTATAACTGTATGAAAGGTAAATGTAACCAATGTAAACATTTTAAAAAATGTTTTAAAAATAAAGAAAGGTCTGTCCATACTTTTGACTGGTACTGTACATGTTATTCTCTACTTCTCAATAGCAGAATAGCATTACCTTCCATTAACAACCTGATTATACACTTGTTTAGTGCTTAAATCAGGAATTGACAGATAACCAATGCTGAGTTGACTATACACAAATGGCTTATTTTGTTGGATATACAGTGCCAGTCAAAAATTTGGACATGCCTTTCTTCCTTTATTTGTACTGTTTTTCACATTTTTAAAGACATCAAAACTTTGAAGTAACCAAAAAGAAATTATGTTGAAGAAATTATATATTTTAGATTGTTCAAAATAGCCAAAAAATAATTTTTAAAAAATTTAAATGTTTTTGGAAAGAAATTCAAACATAGACATCAATTTCATTGTTTATATTTGTCTAAAAAACTAATTTCAAGCATTAAAGCATAAATATTTATCTCAAAATGTCTTTGAATGCATGTTTCCCCTTATCTTAATCAGGTGTGTCCCAACTTTTCACTGGTACTGTATGTAATCGTTATTCCAACAGGTGTTTCAAGTGAATGAAAATACAAGTCCTTCTTCACAACCACCTGCATAATTGAAATTGCCCAAGTTGCTTTTGCCATTAATGGCTGTGATTGAGTTGTCCAGAGTCCATGGCCAACAGAACAGTTTGTAAAACAAACCATGGTTCCATGAACTAAACAGATTTAAGTCATCCCTGCTGCATCCCTGGTGTCTCGGTGCATTGTGCGTAATTTCCAGTATCTTTAGATCAAAGCCATTATGGTGTAATTTCATTTGCTTCTATAGATGTATTGTTTGGATGGTTAATATTGCCCTCCTCTCTATATGTCGTTATGTAACCATGCTTCCGTATCTCTTACAGCTGTGGTGCGAGGCATGACGACAAGGGACTTGTATGCCCACTTTGGACTTGAGCTTGATGACTGAGTGTTCTCAGGCAGTGGACTACACTCTCAAACACCTGTTCCCTAACCAGGCCACACCCACTTACCACCCCCCCCCCCCCCACCAAAAAAAGATCTCCTACATTCTTGTGTTTTGCCTTTGAATGGGGGGGTTAAATGGAAGGCTCATTCTTTCATTGTGTTTATGGATTCAGGGAGGGACACCTCTAGCTATCCATGTAAAAAATAACACATGAATGTATATATAGAGAGATCATTGGGCCCCACACATGAATGTATGATGAAAGAGTGTTACTACAGTTGAAACGTCTGCCAGCTCTGCCACTTCTTCCAGTTTCAGCAGTTCTGTTGGACCATGTGTTCTCTACACCAGTTCATTTTTGTTGTATCATGAGTATGGTTGCATTAAACATTTGATTGTTCTGAAGAGAGGTAAATGAAGATATGCCTCCTCAAAATGGTTGTGTCAGGATGTGAATGGTGAGCTTGACACAGGCATGTTCAGTGGTGCAGTTTGTGATTCAGGCAGTGAGGACTGTAAAATGGACAAAGGAGGAATCTGTCATGGAATGAGTGATATTCATGGCATGATGATAAGCCATAAGATGAAGTTGTGCCGCAGACTGATGAAGTGTTGTGTTGAGTGCAAAGGTTGGAAAAAGTGCTGTCTCAGTGTGCTTATTGTCATGTTGATTGATTCGTTATCTCTTGATAGCATGTTTATGAAGCAAAGATCATAGTCCATACTTAATCTTCCCCAAAAGATCAGAGCATACGGCATACACACCTATGGAAAAGAACTGTGGGCATGCCATATATTATTGGAGGCCCTTTCCTTTCACACTACTATGTGCTACATTCTGTGTGCAGTACTTCACCTCAATACCCTGATAAAGTGGCCTCTCAATCCTTTGGTCAAGTGGACTCCTTCATGGGTCCATGCTTTATTGACACCATTTTTGTCATCATTTTGGGGGAAAAACAGGAAATAATTGTGATTTTGACACTAGTCTGAGATATATTGTCACCTTCCTATCACAACAGAGTGTGTTTTACAATTTACAGTTTTGCTCCCATGTTCATCTGTTGTGGTTGGAGCAAATCATGTACCTAACATGGAGTGGATGACCCATTTGAAGTTTGAAATCAATATTACTGGACACTATTTTATGGTTGTGTTTTTTTATTATTAATCAGCATTTCAGTACTGTGTCTTTAGGCTTAAATGAAGGTGAGGCAATACATATTTATTAAATGAGATTACAAAAGGCACTCCTCATATGTTTTACCCATTCTGATGGTACTTCTCCAGCTCACTTTTCTTGGCTTTCACTTCTAAACTGCATTCTTATGCTTGACACACATGTTCTTTGGGTAATGGCCAGACAAGAATGCTGATCATTGTGATTTCTTAACTGTTGGATGCATATTTGCATATTCATGCTAGAGTGTCCATTTTTGACCAAGTCTGAACTTCTTATCACAGAAAACAAGGTGTTTTGCACAAATTACTTTGTATAAGCTTC
Organism: Megalops atlanticus; assembly: GCA_019176425.1. Taxonomy (NCBI): domain Eukaryota; kingdom Metazoa; phylum Chordata; class Actinopteri; order Elopiformes; family Megalopidae; genus Megalops; species Megalops atlanticus. Next base: position 41,531,822 of record CM032880.1, on the reverse strand, counting down.
AGTTCATCTTTCCTGCTATCCTGGGAAGGTCACTAGGACTAGAAAATATGAAAAGAAAGAAAACAGATCCACTTCAATTAAATCACAGAGGAAATAACATTCTTATAAATCTGAGAGTTAATTTTTCATCACCAAACATGTCATTGGTACGCATGTCTGTAAAGCTCAGTTATAAAAAAAAAGCTGTTTGAAAAAAAGTTTCACTTTTTTCACAGTGCATTGTTGTAATTTTTCTTATCCTCACAGCAAAATAGCTACTTTTCCATAGCCTTAAACTTGTCGATTAAAAAATACACTGTAGTGTATAATGGAAGGTTCACTTTTGTGTGGATGTTTACAATTGTTATTGATATCTTCTTATGACCATCACATAGTGAAGGTTAATAGCCTTTTTTTCCAGATAGCTGCGACTGTAATCAAGATGACTGCTGATAAGTGGGTCTTTAAAAAAATTCTTAAATTGGGCTTACAGAGTTCCAGAGGCTTCATTTAACTTCCAGGCAATATCGATGTGATGCAAGGAATACATGTGTAGAATTTAAAGATAATTACATTCTGTGATTACGTTACATTTGACAGTGTTTTCAAAAAATCTTCGCAGTCTTCATCTTTACAGAATGCTTTTTAAATTCTTGGTAGTGTTACATTTTATATGTTTATTTGTGCAAAAAATGTATGCAATAAATTGTCTTGATTTTGCAGTTTATCAATGGAATCGATACATTTGGGGGCACGGTGTGTATGTACAGTGTTTGTTCTAGACTCTATTCTGTCACCAAAATATAGTACTGTACTGTAGAAGCAGCCACACAAACATGCTCACTATCACAATGCCCTGCTTCTCTGTGCTTTGATTGGTTTCTGAATGGCGTGAGCTGAAATGTCTTTGACGATGACGTGTCTAACAGAGGGATGCACGGCTGGCGCGGGAAATGAATAAATACGGCTTTTCATTCTAACCCCTGGAAGTCGGATGTTTGACTGTAAGTGGATCCCCCTCCTTTCAGCCGTGCATGGCCCGTAGGATCACATGTCGCACTGTAGCCCCAGATGAGACAGAAACATGTCTGTTCTTTACGTGTTCTGCTGTACAACAGTGAAGCAGTGTCGGTCTAGAGCCGTAAATGCTGTACGCAAAGGTTCAGTTTGGTGTCCGGGCCGCATTTCCTTGACGGCACAATTTCTCAATCTGAAGCCCTGCCTCTACCGAACGAAATAAGGTGCGACCAGAAATTTCATTGGTTAGCATAAGTGTCTGTCATTTCTCGTCCTAAAAGCCGGTGAATGTGGAGGGGGCGGGTAACAGAGACTAAGAAAATTATAAGGTCATTTGAATTGCTGTACGTAGCTAGCTAGCTTCATACAGGTAGTGGCACCAGAGAAAATGAATAGAGGGATAAGAACGTGAGGATGAACTGAATGGGGTCAAAGTCGATCTAGCTGCCACATGAGGGTAATTTCGTAGCGGAAGAGCAGCAGCTATCAGTGAGGACCGGTGTGACAAACGCATGAAGTAGCTTGCTAGCTAACTAAAACGCCAGAGAGGAAGGTTTAGCTAAGCCGATCAAGGTGGAATTGCGTTGAGCGGATGATTACTTTGGTATAATACATCAAATTTAACCATTTCTACTGGGACGTTATATGAGGTGTGTATCTGAAAATTGCCAACCTTTGGCGTTATCTGGCTTGTTAGCTATCTTGAAATGGTCTGTTTCCGGCTCCTCCATTATTATGTTGTAGCATGCTAGCTACGGGCTTTCCCTACCGTCCTTTAACAACCTTGTCAATTTGTGTGATGCGCTTTTAGCCCGGGTACGCGGGTGGTTTGCTTTGTGATCCATTTGTGGTACGTGTATTTACACTTAGGGAGTAACTAGAGTCGAGGCGCAAGACAGTGAAGCACTAGAGCGGGTCCAGTGTCCCACACAATGAACTGGACGTTATGCCCGTGTGGACACAGTATCAGATTTTGTAGCTGGCTAGCTAACTAGGTTGGTACGCATCCACTAGCTAGCTAGCCATTTAGCGTATTAGGTAGCCACTGGTTTGGCTTAGCGCTCACCGAAGCCTCATATGTAAAATTAGCCTCTGTGGATTGGAAACTGATAGGTAGTTATAATGTTTAACGGCGTATCTAAGTAGCTGCTGTTTAGAAATGCGAGTGCAGGCGCACATGTTCAGTAAGAGCCTATTCAGCAAGCTAGTTTCTTTCATCCGGTCACCTATCTATCACTGACGAGTGTGACAAAATATATAGTTTTACATATAGACATATTTATTCTGTGATGTGTGATTTAACAACCAAACAATGAAAAAGCAAATCTTTAAGAAAATGACAGTTAAAGGTGGTGTTCTCCGTGTGCAGTCACTGACCTGAGTTTAATCGGCATTGCTACCGTGTTAGCTAGTTTGAGCTTGACGCTGGCTAACTCTCTAGATTTTCCCAGTAGCAAGCCTAGGTTTTCAGGCGTTGCGGGATCCCTCACTGCAGCAGGCAGCGCTGTGCTACGTGCACCTGACGCAGGCTTTCACAATATCCCCTCCGGCAGAAACCCTGAGATTCCACTTGTCTGTTGAGGTTGTTAGTCGTCTCGTACATTGTTTTCAATAATATGCTGTACAATGAACCTATCACAAGACTTATGATAATTGCGATGTGCTTAGCTACCTAACAAGCTGTATATATCAGTTGTGTTGCCTGTTCCAATAGCTGTCCATCTTACTGATAAACGTAACATTATCTAGATTTTTAGCTACACTAGTTACAACCCTATTCTCCAAAGGCTTCTAGCAAGAGAATTAAGCCTGTTTGATTACGGACAAATGACCGTCTGATATGCCGACTTGAGATGCATGGTGAATCGGGAGCCTGTCATTGGCATTTAGTTACGCTGTTGAGACTTCATTATTTCTTAATTTTGTCAGGATGTTGCGACTGGTCTGCTGCGCTGCTCTGCTCTTCCTGTTGAGGCTGTTCCTTGATCTACCCTGGCTGCAAGTCATCCCCAGCCTACTCATTTTCTACCTGGGTTCTGGTGGCTGGAAGTTTGCGCACATCTTCATGAAAACTGTGCAGAGAGATGTGCAGTGAGTATGGACATTTGGATGGAACCAAACAGATATGCAAGGGACGGGCAGTGGGAGTTGCTTAAATTTCATCAGAGGGTTTCTTTCAAGGCATTTTGTTTTTCAATAATTTCCTAACTGCAGGAGCACAAAGCTACAAGAAGGAAGCCGCTCTGGATAAGAGTGTCCGCTAAATGCATGTAATATAAAGGTCGCTCCTAGCCGCTGAAAGACTGCTTGCTCCTGTAGAACAGGCTTGTGGTTGCCATGGAGGGAGTGTTGGGTGTATGTCTTTTGTTAAGTGTCAATGTGGGAGGAGTAGTGTGTGACCAGTGAAGGGCAAGACAGGGTTACTGATTCTATAGGTGAAGGGTAGAAGTGACTTCCTCTTGTGTGACAGCTGGGACTCCAGTGCCAAGGATCGCCCCCAGCCTGTTTTGACACTGTTTCATATTTAGCGGAGTTGTGGGAGTGGGTGTGTGCAGTATGCTAAGTTATTAAGTTGTATCCTATTTTATGATATGCCAATTGCATGCCAGTGGAAGATACCATAAAAACAAAGAAAATATCTTAGTCTAAAGCTCATTGCTTTATGGTTGAAACTCTAATGAAGGCACATTATTTGTGTAGTAGGTGCCCTAATCCAAGGCACTATAAAATGGTATCAGTATGACATTTTACACATCATGTAACCTGTTAATACAGCTTGATATTTTTTCTCTCTAGTAACTGGAGAAAAGTACCTTGCTAGAGGGCAAGTAAAGTGGAGTCCCACCTAGACTTGAATACCATGAGTACAGGTCCACAACTCTAAGTGGTGCAAATGAAGTGCTGCTGAGCAAGTGAGTTACAGCGGGCCGACTCTCAGCAGCTCTGTGTCTCCCCAGTGCGGCCGGGGTGCTGCTGAAAGTGAAGATGAACGTGAGGAGGCACCTTTGTCAGCGTAACACCATCCCCAAGATCTTCACAGAGACGGTGCAGCACCACGGCGATAAGACGGCGCTGATTTTCGAGGGCACTGGCGAGGCCTGGACCTTCAGGCAGCTGGACTCCTACTCCAACCGCGTGGCCAACCTCCTCCTGGAGCGGGGCTTCCGGGAGGGTGATGTGGTAGCCCTCTTCATGGAGAACCGCTCCCAGTACGTGGGCCTCTGGTTGGGCATGGCCAAAATCGGGGTGGAGGCTGCGCTCATCAACTTCAACCTGCGACTGGAGGCCCTGGTGCATTGCGTCACCATTTCCAACGCCAAAGCTGTGGTGTTCGGCGGTGAACTAACCGAGGGTGAGCACTGTGGCAGCAGTGGGCACTTGGCTTAGAAATGGAGCAAGTTAAGAGTAAACTAGGTTAACAGTAACAGCAAGGCGGAGAAAGAGCTGGAACAGTAATCGGGCAGCAGGTTACAAGGTGGAAGAGTAACATATGATGAGGGCAGATTTAAGATGTAGCACATGGTGCCAGTTTTCAGGTTCATGTAGGTGCCCTACTGTGATACATTCCATGGTGCAGGTAGGTTGTCCCAAGGTTAGACTGCAGGTAAGAGTGGTCCTGAGATGTAAATGAAAATGGCCATTCCATGTCATTGTCACTGTCTTATATGAAACCATATATCAATGAGCAAAGAATCCATATTTTTGTTAAATATTCAGTATTATGTATGTAAGTAATAAGAGGTCCTCAGGGGGCAGATTGACACCACAGGTACCTTTATAACGAGCGGCTTGGCAAAGCCAGGTTGTTACAGGACTAGAAATTTAAAATTTAATAATCTATTAAAAAACTTCACTCAGTGATAAGGATGTGTACTGAAGAGCATTGAGTCACATTAATGTCACTTACATGGATGTGTTGGTTCAGTTCAGAGGATCCAGGATCAGCCCACGCAACAGGGTAGATACTGTTGTAAAATTAGGAAAGAAAAGCGTCAGTTTAGTGGTGGAGTGCCTTTTCAATGTGGATATATACATATGTGGATACAGAGGAGTAGTTGTGCCATCCTGTCTGTCTGCGCTGGAAGAACAGGTGTACTGCAGTTTTGCTGTGCCAATCAATAGTATGAGTCCTGTCCTCCCTCTCTCTGTCTCTCACAGCTGTGTGTGAAGTTCATAACTCTCTGGGAAAGTCAGTGAAAATGTTCTGCTCTGGCAGCTGGGACCCCAGGCGGGTACCCGAGGGAACAGAGTGGCTGGATCCACTGCTGGAGGCCACACCCACACAGCAGCCCAGCCAACCACAGCGCTGCTTCACAGGTAAGTCAGCCAGTCATGAGCTGCCCGCTGCATCTCAATCCTGCTTATTCTGGCATTAGTCAGTTTCTGTATTAAATTATATCACAGCTTTATTGTGCTGTGTTTTACTGTTATTAATTTTGTTTGTTAAATTTAATTCGTTAAAAAATCATACAGGTCTACATATTTATATCCGCCATAAGTGAAAGATGGCTCTTTTTTTTAAATTTTGGTTTTATGTTCCATCCTGCTTTCCTCAGATCGACTCTTCTACATCTACACATCAGGGACGACCGGTATGCCCAAAGCTGCTATTGTCGTGCACAGCAGGTAAGCAGGTGTACAACCTTGCTATAAGAACAGTGATTGTGTTTATGGGAAAGTGTGTGTCTGTCTTTCTGTCCTTTGGCTCTGTGATTAGTGTGCGCGTGTGTCTCAGGTACTATCGCATGGCTGCATTGGTGTACCATGGCTTCCGGATGAGATCAGACGACGTGCTGTATGACTGCCTGCCTCTCTACCACTCTGCAGGTAACTGGGGGTTATGTGGTGTTGAGTGGTTCCCATGGGGGGAGCCAGGTGTGCAGACTCCCATTTGCATCAGTTACCTGTGTCCGGAGTCATTTGATCAACTGCTACTTGGCTGTTTTTCCTCAGTCCATTTGGTGGTGTTTGTGTGTGAGTGTGAGTACTTACAGGGAGCCTCCATGGTGTGTGTGCGTGTGCACGCGTGTGTGTGTGTGTGTGTGTGTGTGTGTGTGCGTGTGTGCATACAGGGAGCCTTCATGGTACGTGTCCTTCTTGTAGGGAACATTGTGGGGGTTGGTCAGTGCCTGATCCACGGCATGACCGTCGTCATAAAGAGGAAGTTTTCCGCCTCCCGCTTCTGGGATGACTGCATCAAGTACAATTGCACGGTGAGTTCGCTTGGGGTGGTGCCTGGGGTAAGCGTGGTCTCTCTGGACATGCTGTTAACAGCCTGTTTAACCGCGCTCCAGATTGTCCAGTACATCGGGGAGATCTGCCGCTACCTATTAAATCAGCCAGTGAGAGACACGGAAAGGCAGCACAAGGTCCGCATGGCTCTTGGGAATGGGCTGCGGCAGTCCATCTGGGAGGAGTTCACTTCGCGCTTCAGTGTGCCGCAGATCGCCGAGTTCTACGGAGCCACCGAGTGCAACTGCAGCCTGGGAAACTTCGACAACCAGGTGAGCAGGTGGCTGGCGCTGCACTCTTTGTGAACGTATATGCCATGCGTCCCCTGATAGACAGGCGAGAACTTTGTTTCATGCTGAACTAATCTAAATGTTGGAGCGAGTCTTTGGTGATCAGTCTGGAGACCAACTGACCTCTTGTGACTGTAACAGCCTTTGGTTATAGGTGGGATTTTTATTGATCATTAATTGTAATACGGAGAGTGTGTGGTCTGTCTCTAACTTCTCAATTCATAGAATGGCCAATGTCTGAATGACCAGTAGCCGAAAACTGTCACTGTATGACTAGATTGAAAAGTTACTGCAGAACATGACACCTCGATTGGTATTTAAGATCCAGTTTCCTGATGCTTGCATACTCTTCTTGGCTCCCCCTTATAGAGTATATTTTTGAAAACTGATGAGGACTCATAAATGTTTCTGCAGTCTATCGATAGCTCTGTATTAAAACACTTTGGACAAACTGGATAAGGTGCTAGATGGTGAAAATTCCCCATATACTGTCAGCTGAGAAATACCCAATGGTTCATCTATGATTATAGTAAAATGAAGAGTATTTAGAATTGGGAGCTGACATCTTTTTTGTAAATGCATAAAAGGAAGTGTAGGTGGAGTTTTATGGTGATGAGTGTTGATGCTCTGGCAGGTGGGTGCTTGTGGCTTCAACAGCCAAATTCTGCCTTTCATCTACCCCATCCGTCTGGTGAAGGTGGACGAAGATACCATGGAGCTGGTGAGAGGCCCCAATGGAGTGTGCATCCCCTGCAAGCCAGGTCAGTGGCATCGCCCTCATCTACTGCTGTAACCCCCGGTCTTTCTCTACCCCACCCTACTGCTGTAACCCCCAGTCTTCCTCTCTCTCTCCCTACTGCTGTAATCCCCAGTCTTCCTCCAGCCAACTCTACTGCTGTAACCCCCAGTGTTCCTCTCTCCCACCCTACTGTTGTAATCCCCAGTCTTCCTCCAGCCAACTCTACTGCTGTAATCCCCAGTCTTCCTCTAGCCAACCCTACTACTGTATCCCCCCGTCTTCCTCTAGCCAACCCTACTGCTGTAACCCCCAGTCTTCTCTCCCACCCCCCAGCTCCTCCAGTCTGCACCCCCAGCCCCCCATCTTAAAATGAGATCGTGCTCTTTCTCCAGGTGAGCCGGGACAGCTGGTGGGCCGAATCATCCAGAATGACCCGCTGCGCAGGTTCGACGGCTACGTTAACCAGTCGGCCACCAACAAGAAGATTGCTAACAGTGTCTTCAAGAAGGGGGACAGTGCCTACCTGTCAGGTGAGACGGAGGGCCCTGCCCCAACACAGGGTTACAAGCACAGAAAGGGAGGGGCCATGCATTCACCCACCTTGTCTCCCCAGGTGACGTGCTCATCATGGACAAGTATGGCTACATGTACTTCAAGGACCGCACCGGCGACACCTTCCGCTGGAAAGGAGAGAACGTGTCCACCACCGAGGTGGAGGGGACACTGAGCCGCATCCTGGACATGAAGGACGTGGTGGTGTACGGCGTGGCGGTGCCAGGTACTACAGCCCCCCCGACCCGTTTCACACTGTACCTTTATGAATCTGCTTTAAGTGGTTCCAATGAAAGGCCGTTATATTGGCACACAGGGGAAGTGTTTATTTGGACGCTGTCATAAATTCCCCTTGTAAGCATCCTGTACCTGGTGTTTAGTACATCCAGCTAATCACTTTCCGCATAGCTCATTTTCAAGCACTTGCTGATTTTAATGAATTTTATTTCAGGGTCCATTTGATAATCTTGTTAAAGGTTAGTGGGAAGGAAAACTACTGATTTTTTTTGGAGAAGGGATAGATAAATACTGTAGCCTCACTCGCTCAAATCTAGCGTGAGTCACGTGAGTTGGAGCAGGTGGGATTTTGGTGCTGTGAATCTGGTGTAATCGGGTCTCCTCAAGGCACCTCTGCTTGTGCTCACCCAGGAGCTGAGGGGAAGGCTGGCATGGCTGCTATCGCTGATCCCGCACACACCACCGACCTGGAGTGCTTCGCTAAGGACCTGGAGAAAGCACTGCCCCCCTATGCCCGGCCCGTGTTCCTCCGCTTCCTGCCGGAAGTCAACAAGACAGGTGGGTGAGGGGAGTCAGAGCGGGGGGTCTTCTCAGAGCCACCGTGGCTCCTGCTAGGTCTTTCCAGTCATTCGTCTCCTGTCTGGGCCACTAAACTCGTCTTCCCCTCGCAGGAACCTACAAGTTCCAGAAGACGGAAATGCGCCGGGAGGGCTTTGATCCTAGCGTAGTGTCCGACAGACTGTACTTCCTGGATCCTAGCAGTGGGCGGTACGTGGAGCTGGATCAAGAGCTCCATCGTAGCATCCTTTTAGGGAGGCAGAAACTGTGAGCCCGACCCAAACACCACCAGCCCCCAACCCCCCACTCCCACCCCCCAAGTCCCCAGGCCCTGCCCCTTGTTACCTCGGTGCCCGTGGTGAGGGAGCAGCTGGGTAGCCCGGTCACAGTCAGAAGCTCATCCCATTCTACACCCAGAGAGGGGGCCCCGGGGTACCAAAGCCAGCGGGGCAAGGAACAGGAGGGCATGATCCACAGGGACGGGCAGGGACCAGGGAGCACACAAAACAGCAACTAGGGAAAGGAAAAAGAACACCAAACTGAACACCACAGGTCATAACCCACTCTGCCCAATCTGCAAAGCATCCAGTGACCGACCCACTTCATGTGGCTAGCAGATCCCACCCACATGGGACGAGTTTCGAAGCCACCGTTGCCAGGTCAGCCAGTTCGCTGTGTGAACAGAGGGATTTAGAGGAATGGCCTGCTGAATGAGCTGTGTGCTTTGCAGTGTAAGAATCCAGCGATTTTAGCTGTGCATTGGCTGGATACACACTAATTTTACAACATTGGGTAGGGTGTCATATTTACCATGTAGGAGAAAAAGGTAAGCATATAATGTAGCCTACATCAAATACCGAGCACAATTACGTGGTATTGACAAATTTCTGTCTCCTGTCCTGTCAACACATCTGTAAATGTGTGACTGCATGCAGATCCCCAGGGAGACAGACAGTCCTGCAGAAAGTGGAATGCGGTGCTGGGCAGATGGGCAGGGCTCACATACCGTGCAGGTTTGACCGAAAGGGTTGGACTTCATCTGGTCAGACTATGGATTGTGATCTGTAAAGGGAGACTGAAAGGTCTCTGTCTGATGGGGTGTGTGAGGACTCTGCTTCTGCTAGGAGGTCAGGATGTGCGGTGCAATATTTGGTGCTATAAAGAGTGAGAATCCCTCACCTCTGCGCTGCAAGCAGCCAAATGAGCCAAAGACTGTCCAGGAGGCTGTAGTGAAGAGAGAAGAGAACGGGAAAAGGGAAAGACTTTTTTTCCCTCCATCATTTAGGGTTTTTTTGTTTTGTTTTGTTGCGTGAATGATCAACTCAAGCAGAGCACTGTGCCTTAATGTGACTCTAGCCCCCCCACCCCAAATCCCCAATCCCCAGTCCCCAATCCCCAGTCTCTGTCATCCCAGTCTCTGTCCCTTGATGTCACCCAGAATCTACCTTGTGTTTCCCAACCCCTGTTCTCACCCAGCTTGGTTCTTCATAGGCACCTGTGTTAAATCTTTGCATGTGATCTCTAGAGGGTCCATCATGCCAGTACTCTCAGTGCATCTGGTGGAGCAGGGATCCTCTGCTCTTCCACTTCCAAACATGTGGTCCACTTCTCTCAGATGTCTTTGTTGTTTTATTCTGACTGTAGGGATTAGGAGGGTACCCCATGCCTCCCCAATCTCCTCTGCACTCTCCCGTTTCTTGTGGTCCTAGTCGCATACAAGAGTGTTGTGTTATGCAAGAGCTTTTCCACTTCTGCCTCCCTATCTCCCCCTACGTCAAGATCCTCGCTCCCAAGTCTGTCTGTCTGTGTGTCTGTAGGTCAGGGGCAGGCAACCCAATTCCTCATATTCTGTTCCATCAGCGCTCTGCATCACAAAGTTTGTTCAGCATTTACGCTAAAGTAGTGCCAGTTGCTGCATGTGTTTGGTGAGATGCAGAGCACCCCCAGTAACTCACATTCCTTTAGTGTGGTGTCCCATCCCATTACACACTCAAGAGGGTGCATGGAACCAGAGGCAGAAACATTTCTGGTATTCCAGGAGGAGGATTGCCTGCACCTGGTATAAGCTGTATCAATTCTACCGTCAGTTCTGATACCTCCTGTCCTCTCCCCCATTTGCTTGAGCACCTCTGATGGAGTCAACTTTTATTTTTTTTATGTATTAAATTATTGTTAATTTTTTAATTTATTACTCTCCTAATTGTGAATCACCATAGTTGTAGTGCAATGTGTGATGTTTTGGGGTTTTTTTTTTGTTTTGCTTGCATTACATGGAGAATATAAAGGGAAGGAGAAGTGAACCTGATGGCTACTTGCTCATTCCTGCTGGAGAGAATGTAGGCCAAATTCCTCCAAGTGTCTCTCAGTTCACTCAGCGCCCAGTTGTGGGACAGTGACAGCCCTCTAGGGGGCACTGAAGCAGCCCCTTAGCTAGGTTTGTTACGGCTTGCTGATGGTCTCATCAGGCACACATTTGGAAAACATCAGATGACCTTATTTGAAGATTGCCTGAAGCCTGGAATGTCGCTGTTGTGAAATTTGTAGGAAATGTTCAGCATATGGAACTGTTCCAATTTCAGGGGACCCGTCTGCATTCTTGCAAACCCAGTTCCAGCCCCACCTGAATTCATGTGCAAATGCAAGTTTGGCTTCTGCCATTAACGTATGTGAAAGCAGAGTGCTTAACCGTGAACAACATGAAAAACAACAAATAGCACAGCTGAGTAAGAGTCAAGCCCCATATAAATGAAGCAGTGTGCATCAGGCTGAAAACTGATATTCTCTTTGCTTTTAATAAACCAAAAAACACAAATATTTACTCATGGTGATGTGCGTCAGCAGAAGCTTGAGTGAGAAAGCATCATTGGAAACACCACTCTTGTCGGCCAACTATTGTAACACTGTTGCCCACTCAAAGGGCAGAGCAGGGTGAAGTTCATTAGTCTGGCCTGAAGGTGGTGGTGTTTGCTTCACTTGACCAGCAGTCTCAGGGTTGTTTGGCAGCTGCTGAGGCCTCAGTCTGCTTGATTGCAATTTTCAGCCCTATGTATATCATTGAATGTGAATACTTATACAGGAATTTGTGTTGGAAGTGTCAATGCATTGCATCACAGTATCATGGAAGATTAATAAAATACACTGCAAAATAATGTTGACTGATGCAACTTCTTGATCTTTCCCACACAGTTCATGCTATCAAATTTGCAAAGCACAAGCAGCCAGGCTCAGATGTGGATCTGATTTGTCCAAAGTAGGTCCTGTTGCTGTTCTCCTCACTTGAAACACTTTTCCGCTGTTAGGCCCAAATGGGGCATCGCAGCCAATGGACAAGCAGTAAATTGACTCTCCCACATCTCTATCCTCATGAGGTGCGGCTGATGAGGGCAAGCGGTTAAGGGGGGGATGCACCACATGGTGTCTCAGCCTGAGGTCTCTGGGGACCCCTTACCCTCTCCCCCCTCACCAGCACACATCTCATGAAGCTATTCATGACAAAATGGACTTTTTGTGTTTCAGTACTCAGTACCATACGCAACAAAGGAGAAAGGACAGGGTGTGTAGCTGTGAGGGAGTGGAGCTGTGTAGCCGTGTGTAAGGGTGTGTGCTGGAGGAGTGTATAAGGTGTGTTGCCACACTGACGCCCTCTCACCGAAGACCAGCTGTAAATACTGCAACGATGTGGCATCTGAAAATCAATGTGAATAAAACACAAAATGATGCGTACATTGCTTGTGTTTGCTGATATTCTGAAGTGGAGATGAGTGTGTAAATGGGTTTTCTGTCTGTGAAGCCGTGTTTTCACTCTTTCAGTTCTTGGTGAAATGATACCAAAAGCCTGAATGCCTTTTTAGAAACGGTAAGCTGTGTTACTTGATGGGCTCTGTAGGGAATGAGTTTCACACTGCCTCTGAGAGGCTCCACATCCTACAAAGTCTTTCTTGCATCACAAATATAAGTACATGCATGCCATTAAAATGTTAACAGTACAAGGATCAAACAGCACAGCCATGATTTTGAAAAACTGAATTTTAAGAAGTGAAGCAAGACTCTAAATGTTTTTGGCTACATCATAGCAGGTCCTCCTTTGGTTCCTTCCGGGTCCTCTTTCCTGTGTTGGTGTGCAGTGGAGGCTCCCTGAAAGTCTGTGTTTGATTGTGCCAGGGCCCTCTTGAGAGGTGCTGCAGTGGAACTGGGGGACAGCAAGCCATAAGCCTAAGGTTCTGTGCCCTCCTCTACCCTACTCACACTGCATGCACAGTAGGTATTCAGCAGGTAGCAGCACAGAGGCAGAGCTTTCTGTTTTACTGTGGGCCTGATGGCTGCCAGTCAGAGGAGCGCTAACAGGTAGAGTGGGTGAATGACTCTTAGTAGCCCAAAAGGAGGAAGGCCACTTGGGGGGGTGATGATGTAGAGAGAGGTGGGTAGCTGTTGCTTTGGTGTGATCTTTTCTTCTGAACAAAAGATCTTATATTTCCTAAAGCAGCAAGCTTTTCCCTTGCTTTCTTAATGACAACAGCTGTTTTTGGCTTTTTTGTTAATAGTGACTAGTTTGTGTCTTGTGTAATCAAGTCATGTCTCTGAAACTGTTGCAAAGGAACAGGAAAGGTCATTTCAAATTAGCAGTCTCCCAGAACAAATGCAATTTGCCAGATCCTTACAAAAAGATTCTGTGGTTCTGTGTCACTGAATTCCAGGCTAATTGTGCATGGATTTTGATGAAACAATGTACAAGTCATCCTCGCTTCCTCAGGGTAAAAATGTATCACAGAGACTCCTGATTGGTGTTCGATTTCTGTTTCATAGTCCCTGCTCTACAGATTTTGGTTGAAGCTACACGTCATCTCACAGTGGTCAAAGTCACAAAACTGCTATTTTTTCAAGTTTCCAGTTTGAAAAACAGCCGCTTGCTCACGGATTAAAATGAAACTTCCTCAGAGCCCCCTTGAACCTCAGTATGAATGGTCTAATATTGAGATTGAGGAGCCTTTCAAATTTCATTTCTCATGCACAAACGGTTATCTGTCACCCAAAGTCCATGCATATCCATGAAGAATTTTTGTACAACAGATGATCACATGCTAACACTAGTACACCCTGTGCAATGGCCATAATTCCATTAGTTGAATATTCGTCCTAGATTTCTGTATGGTACACTCCAGTCCTGGTTCCTGTCCAGACTTTTTACAGAGGTGGTTGTTTGCCTAGCCACCTAGGGCTGCCTCATCTTTCCACTCTTGGAACATTTTTATTCTTGCATCTTTTGCTTCTTTTTTTAAAATTTGGCCACAACAAATCTTTGACTAAAACATCATTTACATTTATGTTTGCATTTACATTTATTCATTTCGCAGATGCTTTTATCCGAAGCAACTAATGCGAGGTAGAGTACAACACAAGCAAAAAACCATAAGGAGTCAACAATATTAGAAGCGTTGCATGACCAGTCTTCAGTGGTTGGCCAGACAAGGTACAAGCTAGCTGGTAGAAATAACGAGTATATTAAACCACTAGATTGCATTTTTTATTTTAGTTTTAATAAAATTTAATTTTAATAATGTTTTTTAGTTTTAGTTTTAATAGTTTAGTAGGAAACAGTTTTGAGATATGAGAAATTCCTTTAGCGGGTTGTGTTCCAGGTGCTCAGGTGAGAGCGGAAGAGCTGTGTCTTCAGATATTGCTTGAAGACAGAGAGGGACTCGGCAGAACGGATGAATTGTGATTGTTCATTCCACCATTGGGGGACAATGGCAGAGAAAGTTCTGGATAGTGATTTTGTGCTGTGATGCGATGGGACCACCGGAAACTGTTCAGTAGCAGAGTGTAGCGGTAGGGAGGGAACATTGCACTTGCAGTAGTGAGCTCAGGTAGGTAGGTGCAGTGTTGTTGGTCATCCTGTTCACAAGCATCATGGCATTGAACATGATGCGGGCAGCTACGGGGAGCTAGTGGAGCAAGACCAAGAGAGGTGTAACATGAGCCCTTTTTGGTTGGTTGAAAACCAGATGTGCAGCTGCATTCTGCATTCCTTGTTTTCCTTGTTCCTAATTGAACAGCTCCCCCCAGGACAAAAAGTTCTATCTTGGTAGAACTGTTGATTTGGCTGAGATTAATGTAAACACACCCCTGACAGTGGGGAAACATAACCATACGTAACCATACAGCTCTTTGGTGTGATGACTTCACAAAACATCACCCTGAATCCTGAAGGGATTGATATAATATGTGTGGCAAAATCGTGCCCCTTGATTCCTGCTGTGGCTCTGGTACATTGCAGCTTGCTTCCATATAATTTAATTTGGAATGTTTACATTTTGCAAAGATATTCATCAAATAAACAATGGGGATCTGGTGACAGGAAAAGCAGAAGAACAGTATTAATAAAAAGTACTTGCTAAAATTAAGCCTGGAAATGGCATAAGAAAACTCAACTAACTACATTTATTTGGATCTGTTTAACTTTGTCTGAGGGTGTGAGGTTGTACTTTCATCATTGGCCACCTGAGGGCACTTTCACTACACTTGCACTGCATCTCTGAAGAGTGCTGAAATAAATATTGATGTGTATACCAGAGCTCACTAAGCTTTTAATGTGAAGTCTGCTGGGCTTGATCACACTAAAGAGCTGTATGGTTACATATGGTTATGTTTTCAAACACTGTCAGGGGAGTGTTTACATTAGTCTCAGCCAAATCAACAGTTCTACCAAGATAGAACTTTTTGTCCTGGGAGGAGCTGTTCAATTAGGAACAAGGAAACAAGGGAGCGAGCCATAAAAACTCTTCTACCCTGCCTTTTTCTTCCTCCATTCCAAAGGTGTGGCCATTGCACCACATGCACAGTACCATCAGGTGCTGCAGGATGGGCAAATGCAGGCAAACCAAAAGCCTGAGAGCAAAGATGCCTCTTTAACATGAGACACCCAGAGCTGTGCAATCAGCGAGCATCAGTGAAACTGCAGCTCACTTTCTTAACTGTCTTCACTCACACAGTGCATTTCAGTAGACATGCCATGGGTTTTACATGTGCCATACACCACACTGCATACTATACAGAGAGTCCCCGCTGATGGCAGGGAAAAGGTTATCACAGGTAAAGGTTCTATATGCTTTTTAGAGGAGTGCTGGCCCAAACTGTGTTGTAATATTATATTAGTTATTTATGTGGAATATGGAAAGTCATTGCAGTTTAGTTTGCTGTCAGCCATCCAGCTGTTATGTTTGTCATGAGGTCAAGTGAGTGCCATAGGCCCCCTCACCTTATGAAGAAACAGCTGTGCTACAATGGCATTCTGCAACCATTTCCACAAAGAGAACACGTGTGATGTAGCCCTTTAAATTGCTTGAGTGAAGGTTACATGACTTAGTTGAGCAACTTGTGTTGATCATTGCCAGCACCTGGGAACTTCCTTTTTTAATGCAGAAATTGCACACCCAAATCAAGACACACCCATAGCTGTCTCCTTTCATTTTAAGGAAGTAATCTGGTGCTCACTCAATTCTGCTGCCAGTTTGAATCCTCAGATCTGGACTTCTGCACTCATTTTTCCTGCCATTGTGAATCAAAAACAAACAAGAATCTAATCATCATCTATACTTGAGCTAGGACCCAAAATACTTTTCTTGTTCTTTGAATCTTTCCTTGTTCCTATATATGTAGTTTACAGTAGTATATTCAGAAATGCTCAACTTTTGTTACTTTTTCTGTATATACCATTTTAACGTGGGCACGCACATTTAGTTCTTTGAAAGTAGGGCTGGTAATGTTATCGACCTAGTTGTATTTATTTTACTTTTCCGTTTTTTTCCACTGAAGTTGGTTCAGTGTGTGATTTCTGTTTGTTTTCTATGTGAGGGTAAGGCCACCTCCTGCTTCGAGTCAGACCACCGTATCAAACATTTGGAAAATGCCTGTGCTGGTTTTATCTAGATCCTTGCCTCTCTGGCTCTGAATGACGTTGAACTAGGAGGTCAGGGGTGATGTAAAGGGGGTTGGATATAAAATTCAGTTACTGCAACTCCCATTGTTCATTTCCAGAGCATACTCTTGCAGTGTAGTTCTGCTCTCAGTGTAGTTCTGCTCCAGACACAGGTGCTCCAGTTACAGGTCCTCCAGAACAATGGGGGTCTCCTTGGTGACTATTGCTGTGGCAATGCTCTGTGCCCACGATGTCTACGCCAATGTGCAACCTCAGAAGGACTTCGACCTGCAGAGGGTGAGAGCCATGACCTGTGTGTCTCACTCCACCATCAGGGCGTCGCATTAAGAGCTTTACAACAAGTTTTTTTTTTTTTTAAACTTTACAACATTAAAAAACAGCACTTTGAATTTAGAATGGAAGACAGAGGCAGAAATAGCTGAGAATTTCATTTTTTTGACAAATTTTGTGTGAAACAGAGTTGGCAAACTGTGCTGGGAAGTGCCTCTATGAGAGAGTGTACTTCCTGGAACGTGCTTCTTACTCATTTCCCCACCTCTAAGGTGCAGTTAACTTCCCGTTTACTGTGTTGAAATGCGATGTTTTGTGTGTTGAGCATGGCTCTTTGTGGGAGGGATCGCACCATTTGCATCGGTCGGGGTAGAGTTAGGTCAACTACTGAGCGAAAGGCAAACAAACAGGAGGTTGAAGGTCAGCCCAGCTCCAGGGTTGTGACATTGTGCTGGCAGCTTGGGCCCACGTTCCTCTGGGCTGCAAGCACAGCACAGCAGGGCTCCTGGGGGCTGATGGGATAGGCTTCTTCTACTGTGTGCTGCCTATTAAATATTACCTAATCATGCACAGGGTACTACACTATTGCTCGTGTATTCTTAGTTTTGGTAGTAGTATTTCTTACAGTTGAACATCACTCTGTATTCCACTCTTGTGCTTTGTGTGTTCAGTCTGTCTCTGCCTTCAACATTTACCTGTGTAAGTTTCATGCCTCTCCCATAGCTTTGTGTCATGAGTATTCAGTGTTTTACCTTGTTGGTGTTGTGTTCTTTTCCTTAACCTTGTGCTGTGTGTGCTGGGTCCATCCTGCCTTTCACACTCTCTGTGCATGGCCAGTCACATGCTGCATCTTATTTGTCTAGTTTTCAGGAAAGTGGTACCGTGTGGGTCTGGCCTATGACTCGCCAGGCTTTGTGCTATACAGACACAAGCTGAAGATCTCCACGGGCGTCCTGACACCAATGGCGAATGGAAACGCCAACATGACCATGTGGACCCAGAGGTTTGCAAGTGTTTTATGAATGTCCTGCAGTTAGAGCAGCATATACTACATATAGCATAGACAGGGAGCATACCATATACCTGCATTTCTCATGTGTAACATACTGCCAGAGCCAAGTAGGTGGGGCATTTTCAAACTAATGAATACTGTTAATGAAACTGACACTGTTTCACACCAAAGCAGAGATTGTGTATTTGTAGCTTTTTGGTCTATCAATGTAGGTCCATGATATGTTTTACCACACACATAGCTGATGCTTAAGACATCATATACCACACTCATCACATTCAGAGAACATACCGTAAATTCCGCACAACGGTGACAACACAACAAACACTAAAAATGTATTTTTTCCTCTGTAGGTCCTCTGGTTGCCGTTGTAAGAATTACATATATGAGAAGACGGATGTACCTGGCCAGTTCAACTACTTCAGCACGCGTGAGTTCCACACTTTGCTGCTGTTGGAATGCGGAGAAGCCCAGGGCTTGGGTCCTGAACCAGGAAAGGGTGGGGCTGTGAACGTGAGTGTAGGTGATGAGGGTAACACAGAGCAGTGGGTGATGGGTGAGCAGTCAACTCAGCTGAAGTCCTTGCAGGGAGGGTTGTAGTGTTGATTTTGTGTTGGACAGGGACAAGAGAATAATCAGCAGCTTCTTCTCTATTCAACAGGTCACAACAGGATGAAGGACATCACAGTGGTAGAAACAAATTACAATGAATACGCTCTGGTTCTCAAACACAAGAAAATGAACCGGGAGTTCACACAGGTGGCCCTTTATGGTAGGGCTGGGATGGGATTCATGCTGTGTGTGTGCATGCCTGTGTGTGCTTGCTTGCATGAGTGCATCCATAAATGTGTATGTACACATCTCTATGTGCATACATGTGTCCCTGCATGTCTATGTGTTCCTGCATGTGAGTGCCCACATGCATGCATATGACTTGGCTTCTGTGTGTGCATGCATGCATGTGTGCTTCCATGCATGTGTCTACATGCATTTGTGTGTGTGTGTGTGTGTGTGTGTGTGTGTGTGTGTGTGTGTGTGTGTGTGTATGTGTGCTACGATGCTTGCAGTTCAAAGGCAGCATGGGTAGAGTGGCTAGTGCTTTTGATTCTTCCCTTAAAGATTGTTGGTTGTTGATTCTGATTTAATAATAGGGTGAGTCTAGTAGTATAATAGCAGAACGAATATTAACAGATGGGGTAATATCTCTTTCTCTCACTCTTCCTTGCAGGTCGGTCACAGAGGTTGAGGCCACAGTTGCTGGAGAAGTTCAGAGAATTTGCCTTGGCTCTGGGATTTCCAAAAGAATCCATTTTGACCCCACTAGCTGCAGGTGAGACACAGAGTAAAAGAGTGTAAACCACATTAGCCAGTAGTACAGGTTATTGGGAACATCGTGTGTAATTATCTCCTCCTTTTACTGTTTGCTGTCAGCAGAGGATTGCCCCCCAGCTGAGCAATAGGTGAGTTGAAAACACTCATTTTCCACTTTATGTTTTAATTAACACATCAGCCTGAGATCAGATTTGATTATACAGTGTGTTAATTGAATTTTTCCATTTCAATCTCTTTCCCTAGGCACAAAACAGACTTGCTGCAGAACCAGAACAGCCCTTAGGCCTGCTTTATTGTCTTAGATCACAGCATTTCTTTCACTGTCGCAAGAAAAACCATCCTGCCTTCCTGACATCCTGACAAAACCATCCTCACGCCAGGACCAAGAGTCCCAGGTGACCACTACTGCCCTGAAGACTGTCCTACAGGCTTCTTCATAGGCAGTCCTAAAGGCAGCTCTTCATACTAGTCCACAGGTTGCCTTGTAGGCTTCCTCATAGGCAGCCATAAAGGCTGCCCTACATGCTGGTCCACAGGTTGCCCTTCAGATGTCCTCATAATCTTCCCCACAGTTTTCCTCATTGGTTGACCTAAAGGCTGGCCTAGAAGCTGGACTACACCTGGCCTCATAGGCTGCCCTACAGGCTACCCCTACAACCTATAGCCCACAGGGTGCCCTACAGGCTCTTCAACAAGTAATTGTTGCAGCTATTTTAGACTGAACTTGGAAAACAGGACAACACAGCGTATTGCTGCTGCGGCCAAATAAATACACTCTCTTGAGCAATAGCTGGTGTGGGTGTGTGTCCTCTTTGTTCACAACCATGCAGTGCACAGTACTGGCATGCATAGAGGTAAGAGGTGCAGACGGTGAGTAGATCCTCACAGTACTTGGCAAGTGCTCCCGGCACAGTTTTAGACTGTTACCACACACACATATTCAGTCATCAGAAATACGCTAACATCTTCTTCAGTATGTTGTGTCTCCTGCATGCAGGCTTGTCGTGCTTTGATAGTACTCACACTACATATCTCTGTCTCCTTTAATCATTTTTATGTTCCATACACTTTCTGCTCTTGTGCATTGTCCCATTTCAGAACAAGAAACTGGTGGAGGGGATCTTTACATTCAGAACACAAGGCAAACATGTGATAATGGGTTGTGATAATATTTACTTTGTATTTTGTAAGAGTATTTTTCCTATAGTTCATGGCTGAGAGAGTTTTTCATACTTGAAGCAGATAAAAACAGATGGACACACTGAAAACAATGACTATAGTCAACCATGGACATACTGAAAACAATGACTATAGTCAACCATGGACACACTAAAAATACAAACGCTGACCATACTTAACCCACAAAACACTGAACACAAACTGTAAAGATAATACTTAAACAGGTTTATGATTGCCTAGGATGTTAAAAACATTGACAATACAAACCCTCAGAGTGCTCCACTACCAAAGGCATGAAACACTGAACACACTGAACACACTGAACTATGGACACACTGAGATCTCTAAATAATGCTGTTGGTGATGTGTCCCTGTTAAAATGAACACACAGATCAATAATGTTGGTTCTTCTGCAGGCTGCCTGTGATAAGCACAATGGTTTCTGAACTTCTGCAGCCTTCAGCCTCTGCCTGACAGCCTGTATGCTCAACCTGTACCTGCACAGACCCACCAGACCTATTGCACAGAAGCGTATTTCACCTGTGCAGCTGTGTCAGTAATCAAACACCTCTCAGTCTCTCTCTGTGCCCAGTTAAACGCACCTGTATCAAGGAGGACAGCTGAAATTGTGTAAATACTTCTGTGCTGTTTCACAGCAAGCCTCAGATGCAGAGTCGGCAGCCCAGGATAACTATCATTCAGAATTAATCTGTAGATACACAAGTCCTCCTACCTCCAATGCACAAACACCCGTCGAGCTAGAACGCAAAATGGCAAAGCTCAATTTCAGGGACTAGGTGATGTGATGGTGCTTCCATGAGATTAGGTCACAGTCTAACAGAGAGAGAGAGATGGGTAATCTTCAGCCTGTCAGGCAAACTTTTAATCAGTCTGAAAGAGCCTAACATTTCAGTGATTTTATCTTTTGCTCTCAAATTCAATTCCATTGGCAAAAGCAAGTGTGACCTGGTGGGCGTAATGCAGAAGGTCTTGGCTCTAGGGTACTCGACTACACCACCTGGGGACTTTCATCCCAAGAAATGTTTCCAATTTATACTCCTAAGATATTGTATGGAGACAAGAGGGTTCTCACATGCAGGTAAGTTAGTAGAGACGACAGACGTAGCATTTCAGTTTGAATACAAAAGTTTATTTAACAAATAAGTTGAATTAAAAATACAAGCCTGCAAGTTATTGCTACAAACTCAAAAAAAAAAAAAAAAAAAACAGGTGGGCAAGCAATGCTGCCAGAGGACGGGGTAATGGCTGCCACCAGAGATGAACTGTAGAAAAATGGTAGGGGATGAGAAGGCTGACCGCTGGAGGGATTACCTTTGCTGGGAGGGAGAGAGACCGACACCACACGTGCCCTTGTTCCTGGTGCCTGCTAACACACATACGGACATATACACACGCACAGCAAATAGTGATCACAGTAAATGGTGAAGTGCACTTTACCACTACAAACACATGCAGTGCGTGAAGGAGAGGACCCAGATCCAGTGACCCGCCCTGCAGTCCAGCAGCTACACTCCCTGATAACTCTATGTAGGGGGAAAAAGGGGGGAAGATTAATTACAGCCCCAACCAGCTGGTTAAAGGCTAAATAAACTTAGTATAGAAATACTGAGCAAAATAATAAAATAAAGGAAAAACACTGGGGCAGCCAGTACACCTAAAATCCGTCTACAGAGAAGAATCACGTACAACAGGTGGCCACACACACCAACTCAGGCCACTTATAAAAAAAAAAAAAACCCTCAAGGCAAAAGCTAAACTAAAATTAAAGGAGGCAAAGCAGCAGTGGCAAATCTTCCAAGACGTAAAAAATAATAGTAATAAAAAAAAAAACCAATATGCAACACGGTTGTACATTCACATAATAAGTACACAACACACATTATCCCCAACTGCCACAAGCTACACACTCAGAAAGAAACAACCCTAGTTTCAATTTTACCTCTATGTGCCGTCCAGTTAGCGTGAGCGAGACTGGCGCTTACTCGGCGTCTCCAACACAGACCTGAATTAAAACATCGCCGTTACATACACGCATATTTAAAATACAAGATCACTCGTGTGTAATACGGATTTAAACGAAGCTACGAGTGCAACAGATTGAATAAAACGCAAATACCTTCGGTGGAACACGCATACACACCAATGGGAAGCGTTTGTAGACTCGCAAAACACTTGTTACCAAACAGTTCAGTTTTAGACACATGCGTGTGCGACAGCAACGATTTAACGGTGATTAAAACCTAAACAGGGAGCACATACCTTTCAGCGTCAATCACAGTACAGACCGGGAAGCAATGAACCAAGGGACTCGAACTGCCGTACCTGACGAAGCGGCCATATATATACAAAAATGAGACCTTGGCTAATTAGTGGTTAGCCACCCGAGTGCTACTTGGGGGGTGGCCGAGAAGGGAAGGAGCTACGGTGGCTGAGAGGCCGGTTACACAAGGATACACTTATGTTGCCAAAACATATGCTGAAATAACATTGCTTTTATTACATTATTTTTTATGAACTTTAATTACGTTCTTTTACACTCTCAAGTCCCAAAAGCAAACCTCCAGAGGCTTATTGGATGAAATGTAGCTGTCAAGGGCAAGGGTCAGCAGGACAGACTTGGGAGAGGGACAAACTGAGGGAGATAAGGAGGCCTTTGGTCCAGTTGCAGTGTTTGTACTTGATGGGCTGATGGGGGTGGTAAAAGCACACATACCCTGAGGGTCAATGTCCCACAGAGGTGGTGGGAGGTAGGGGAGGCGGGTGCTGATTTTGACGGGAATTGACACTGTGGCTCTCAGTCTGCTCAGACACAGCCAGGATGCGGAACGCTGCATTTCTTCTCCTCCTGGCCCTCCCAGGCCAAATCGTTGGGGGACTGCTACCCACTGAGCCCCTCTACCCCACGCAAGAAAACTTTGATCTGGACAGGGTAAGAGCAGCAGTTGTGCCTCCTGAAGTCTTTCTCATTCGCTGGTTCTCTGCTGGTTTGTCCATCTCCCCTGAGTACCCCTTCTGTGGACTCTGGAAGGTTTTGAAAGCTGCTGGGTTACATCCAGATGTTTGGTTATATGTTTATCTTGTTAGTGATGCCATGACATACTAAATGCTATACAAATATAGGTATGTATTGGCATATATATCTCAATGCACATATGTATACCCACCTGAATACATGTGCCGTCCATGGATTTTGTTTGCAATGCCTTGTCATGAGTGAACTTCTTGCTAGAGATGAAGGTGCCTTGGCCTTATAATTCATGTCATCATACTTTTGTCTGTCTCTGATCCCCTCCTTTCTCTCCCTTTCCTCTCTCTCCCTCTCGTTTGCTCCCCCTTACTCCCTCTTTTACCCTCCCCCATTTCTCCTGCTCTTGCTTACACTGTCCTCCCTTCCCTGCTGGACACACTGAAAACACTGACAGTAGTCAACCATGGACACACTGACACTGACCATAATCCATCATGGACACACTGAAAACACTGACCGTAATCCACCATGATCATGCTGAAACACTGACCATAAATCATAATGAACACGCTGAAAACATTGACTGTACTCCACCATGGACACACTAAAAACACTGGTCATAATCTACAATGGACACACTGAAGACACTGAACACTCTTTTTGCCTCTGGAATTACAGTTCTTGGGAACATGGTATGACATTGCCATGGTGTCCAACTGTCCAATGCACCTGAAGCACCAGCATGTGCGATCAACAGGCACCTTGGAACTGCAACCTGGTGACACCAGCAACACTCTCCGCATGACGAGGACGGCCTACAGGTGACACACACACATCCGCAATGAGGTTTTTTCTAACACGCAAACAGTGACCATTAAGCACTTCTACATAGTCTACTACCCCTCTCCAACATACTGATTATCTATTACCAATCTCATACTCACAAATAAAGGGTTCATTACCCCTCTCACATGCTTACACACAGACACAGTTGTCATGATCTCTCTGCCACAAACACAATGTTCATTATCCTTTTTGCACACATAAATACAAAGTTAATATAGGAAACCTAACCATAATTAATTAGGGTATGCTATGATTCCCCAGTAAATGTGTTGACAAGAGTGAACAAGATTGCAGATTGCTCTTATATGTGTTAATATGTGTATGTAGGCAAAGGATATGTAAGAACTTCTCAACGGTTTATGAGCTGACCAAAACTCCCGGAAGAATGACCCACCACAGCACTCGTGAGTTGCTTGGCTAGTCAGAAGAAGGCCGATAATGTGTATTCTGTGTCCACTGGGTTTTAATATTTGAGTGCTTGAATATAAGCTCTCAGATAAACTCAGTCTGTTGTGCTAAATTAGGCCACAGTGTGGAGAGGTCTTTGTGAATTTACAAGTTTAGACAGTATCTTAGCAGTATAATAGTTATTTTATGCAGGGTTCATTCAATCTCCTGTGTAAGAATATATTTGTCAGAAGACAATGGGTTGTTCTTCATCTATTTTATTCTTGTCAGTAAAAGCCCATCTGAATCTTGATTTAAGTTGTTGATCCTTAAGGATCTCATTCCGTGAATGTTCCTTTTAATCCCTAATCTGGGAAAATGACTATATCAACCAGCCCTGGAAAAGCAGCTATACATTAATATCTGCTCATCTCTCCACTAGTGGCCTAGTAGAAGGCTATTATCCAGCATGTTTCCAAGTGTGAGGAAGAGAAAAAGTGTGGGTGCCAACTCTATGTGCCCCTCTGTGCGCAGAGTGGGGGGTTGACGTGGACTCCTATGTGCTCCACACAAATTACGATGAGTACGCCATCGTGGTAATGTCCACAAAGAGAGAGGGAGGCAACCGCAGTGCTACGATTAAGCTCTATGGTAAGCAACTAGACTGCCTGTCTTTTTTATGGTCGGACAATCGACACCTGAAGATCTAACAAGACAGTCCACCATG
Organism: Megalops atlanticus; assembly: GCA_019176425.1. Classification (NCBI taxonomy): domain Eukaryota; kingdom Metazoa; phylum Chordata; class Actinopteri; order Elopiformes; family Megalopidae; genus Megalops; species Megalops atlanticus. The sequence continues at coordinate 41,506,540 of CM032880.1, read as the reverse complement.
CTTGTATTAGATTTAAGAGCTTGGCTCAGCCTTTGTGATTCATTCTGGAGACGAGAAAGATGGGGAAGATATTGTGATGAATTTTAAACAACACAATGTGAATGAAGCATGTACAATAGCACAATACTACTATTTAAATCTGCAGTTTATGAGAATGGTATACTTCCCTCTCCAGGTCGCTCCTTGGAAGTGCGCCCCAGTCTGATGACTGAATTTAAGCAGCTGGCAATGGAGCAGGGCATGAGCAAAGACTCTATTGTGGTCTTCCGGAAGTTGGGTATATACTCACATACTGCCTACCATGAATACACACACACCCATATGCACACACAGGCAGGGAGTAGGGGTGTAACAGTACGCAAAAGTCACGGTTCAGTACGTACCTCGATTTTGAAGTCACAGTTTGGTACGTTTTCGGTACATGAAATTTCTTTTCATTTATTATGAATTTAACTTGTAAACATATAAACTTGTACAAACTTGAAAACAGTGGCAAACTGGCCATAATTTCCTGAACACAAGGAATGCACATGAAGGCACATACCTTTCTTTCTTAAAAAACATACCTACATCCAGGTATTATTTAAAAAAAATGTGAGTTAATAACGCTGCAACCTACTAACAAAACTTAAAGTGCTTCTGAAAGTTATCAAATAAATAATAATAAAAATAAATAATATAATAATAACATGTGCTAATTCAATTGCTAAGTTACGTCTCCATTATGGAATTGGAGAGGAAACTGAAATGTAGAAGAGAAGGCACACTGTATCTTGTCAAGTATCACTTTGTTTGCTAACGTTTCGGTCGACTGACCATCAGAAAAAAAAGTTATGCACGTAACGTGCGTGGTTAAAGCTAGACTATATTCACTCGGATCACAACGTGCAGTGAACAAAACATCCTGTACCGAATGGTAGGGTACAAATACATGTACCATTACACCCCTAATTTACAAAATATACAGCTTGCCCTAACTTTAAATAGAATAATAATTTCGTGATTTACATGTGTTATAGTGGTAATTGTGAAATGAAAAATGAGTTTTGTTACATTATTAACATAATGAGAGGTCAACAGGCTGCACCTGCAGCAGGTTGGGGTTGGGGAAGGGGGGTGTCGCAGTTCCGTCTTCTGGAACCGCAACACGAGACTGTGGACGTTTGTATCGGTTTCAGTCTTGGTTTCAGAACCGTTACACCCCTAGCAGGGCGTAATTTGTTGACCAAGTCTGTTTCTCTCCACAGAGAAGTGTGTTCCTGGAGAGAAGGAGCCAGAGCCAGAAATCCAGGTAGTTGTGTCTGACCACTGTCCTCTAAGCCATTGACCCTAGTTCCTTTTACCTCTAACTTTTTTGCCCCTGACCCTTGAACATATGCAGATGCAGAGGAGGAGAAGAAACGTGGTCGTGCCCACTCCTGCACCTGAGGAAGGCTCTGGGGATGACACGCCCCTCTTCCGCACTGCAGGTGAGTGATCAGCCTGGTCTCGGATGCCGGCATGCCCTGTTCGGAGGGTGCAGTCCAAAAGGTTGGGCACAGAGGTAGACTCAAGGGCCCTTTTTCTCTCTCCCTCTATACCCAGACTCCTGTCAGATGTCCCCAGATGCGGGCCCCTGCTTCGGGATGTTCCAGCGATTCTATTTCAACTCCACCCTCATGGCCTGCCAGGCATTCGCCTTCGGCGGTTGCCTCGGCAACCAGAACAACTTTGTGACTGAGAGAGAATGTTTGCAGAGCTGCCGCACGGAGGGTCAGTGTCTCCCTCTGGGGAGGGCAGGGTAGGGGTGGCAAGGATGATTTAAAGAGCTCTGAGTAGGGAGGGGAAATGCACTGCACACACTCTCAACATCTAAAAGCTCATGTGTCCTTTCTCCAGCTGCCTGCAGAATGCCCATGGACCCTGGCCCCTGCAAAGCGTACACTGAGCTGTGGGCCTTTAACTCTGCTATTGGGAAGTGTGTCTCCTTCAAGTATGGGGGCTGCCAGGGCAATGGCAACAAGTTCTACACCCAAAAAGAGTGTGAGGAGTACTGTGGAGTGATGAAGGAGGGTGAGGATAAATATGGGTTTGTGTGCACACATTACCTGAGAACACACTGATTTAATAAACGCAAGGATGTGTTTGTAGACAGGGAGAGATGTGGGTTGCTGAGAGAGGTTATGCTGTGTTGAAACAAAAAAAAACTCTTCCACAGAAATCAGCTTGAATGTGTTTTTTTTGCACACCTGCTGTATTCACTGTGCGTGCACATGTTTTTTGTCATCTTCCCTGCGATCTGTCAATGACTTGTGACCATTTTGCAAATGTACACTGTTGCGTAACTTTGTGATTGCGTTAAAATTGGGATTGTGCAAAATAAAAGTGTCTTTTTGTGGTGTCTGTTACAGGAGATGAAGAGTTGCTCAAGATCATCTGAAGGCAGGGACAGAGGAGCCGCTGATGACTGCTCTCCAGCCCACCATAACTAGGCACGCACAGACGAACTTCAGTGCATTCACCTTCAATAAAGACCACTACTAATTCAGACCACATGCACCTGGCATATCTGTCATACTTGGCACCTACAGCTTCTCACTTTTCTGCTTGAAACCTCCTTGCTTGTTATGTAGTGACAGATGGCAGTGTATAGCACACGTGAGGAGCCATTTTCTGTGATGTTAGAATTCAGTGAAAAGATAAAGTGGGGCTTGACCTAACTTGTCTTTCCATCAATGGTCTCTGTTTTGAAAATGTGTGAAATTTATGTAAAGGACTGGTCAGCTACGCACTCCTGTCCTGTCCTGCCTGGTGACTCTTTGCGATATTCAGATGAAATTACATGCACAGGATTCTTTTGCTTTCACTGAAGTGCAAGCAGTGACCAGCAGGGGGTAGTATTGTCCCAATCATAGTCCACAAGGCCCCCACTGCTCCTCCATTACTGACTCCCTCCACATACAAGCTGGAGAGTTCAGTTTCCTGTTTGAAGTTCCCGGAGTTCCCAGCTCACTGTGCTGGCTGGAGAATGCTGGGAATATCCGGAGAGGAAGAGGGAACTGTGGACTGCTCTGCTGACCTTCCGTATGGGGGCAGATCACCTGGACAAAGAAGGGAGCAAGACTTTCCAGTGTGCAAGCCATGGGGCTTTGTCTTATTCACTACACAAGCACACTTTACATACTATACACACACACACACACACACACACAAAGGATACTTTGCACATACCAAACAAAAAGATCATACATTACATTTCACATTTAAAGAAATTCTGTTAAAAACAGCACAACCTGTCTGTGCTTATATATGTGTCTGTCTCTGCATTGGCTCCGGTATGTGTTTTCGTCTTTACATGTCCGTGTATGCGTCTGTCTCCTCTCTACATGGGCCCATCCATGTTGGTGTACGTCTCTGTGCTGTCTGTGTGTATTTTTGTTCCCCCCTCAGTCTGCACATTTGTGATTCTGTCATCCTAGGCAATGGCAGGTGGACTCAAAAGCTCTGATGCCACTCATGTAGAATAAACATGGACATTTTCTTACAAGAGAGAATTATCCCATTGATCACTTGCAGTATTGCTGACTTTATTCTTAAGATGATTGACAGTCTGCTATACAGCTTCTGTGGAATGTATTATATTAACATTCACAAATGAGCTTAAAGCATAAATCTGCAACATAAGGATAGCTTTTTCACATTATCTTGTCCTCTCTATTCTCATCTGCACAGAGTAGCTAGTTTGGTGCATGAACTTGCTCTTGCTTGAGGAATGTAGCTGCATTGGTTCTGAGTTGGCTGTTATGTCAGAAAGGTTGAGTTAAGTGGGTAAATACCAGTGAGAATTTGGGGCGGGGTGCTATGTGCTATACAAGCAGATCTAAACTGCCCAACTGGATCAAAGACCTGGAGCATTCCTGCACGAATGAGGGCCCCCTTCTTCAATTAGCTCCCACTGAACGCACATTTGCGTGCTGAGCACAGGGGCTTCAAGTTCACATGAAACAAGAAACTGTGTGAAAAGGGTAATGGGGGAGCCGGTGTGAGAGACAGTGGCTGAGAGGGACAGAGGAAGGTGTGAGGAGTGACAGGAAGAGGAAGAAGCCCCATGGACGTTTAGGGAGGGAGAAAGAGAACAGACTTCCTTCATCAGGGCAACCGAGGGCCACAGGGCCCGGGACCATGGCTGCCATACCTTGATCCCCAACACCAGGTGCCCTCTTGGCTGCACTTGTGTGCTGTGGCCCCTGGAACTCACTACTGGGGGTCTCTGACTGGACATTCTATTTGCTATCAAAACCCCACAAATAGTTGCATAGTTATATAGGTTTGACTTGCTACAGCATTGTCGACATTGTCTTATCCTAATTGGTTAGCATTTCATATTTTGATATTTGTAATTAATTGACTAATTGGCTACTTAATTAATTAGCTCTGTATTGATCATTTCTTATTTACATCAACAATTTAATTATTAAATGCTCAATCCGTCAATGAATGATGATGCTCTCTTGTCATACCAACACGCATACAGTGAGGTAAGTATATACTGGAGCATTACTGTCTGACTGGACCCTGGCTGCAGCCTCAGACAATACCACAGCCACAGTCTTCCTCAGTACAACCAGGAGGGCTCAGAAACATTGTTAACCTGCACATAAGCACAATGCAACACACAGTAGCAGATTCAATAAAAATGTGATTTCAGCATTATTATTTCAATACTATATTGATAAATACAGTGATGATAATTATCTTTCTGGAAAAAATACAGTCTCAATCTGATCACCAGAATGCAATTTGAATTTAGAGGCCTTTCACATATACTCACAACACTAAAAGTGCTCACCTGTTTGTGCTCAGAATGTGGACACCAGGTGTATTTGTGTAATGAGGGCTGTAGTTCAATACAGAAAGCAAACAAATTTCTCACACCTCACATTGCACATGGGTGGTGGAGCAGAGGGCTAATGAATGCTAAATGTGAAAAGGATCTTAAGTTAGCATGAGTGTAAGTACATCGAAAAGATTCATCCTGGCGGTGAAAAGGCAAGACTTACAGTTGCAGTAGGCTGCAGCAATGGTTGTTTTACTTGAGTAGGTGCTTCATGTTGCTCAGCAAATCACAGGAGCGCCCTGAAAGACTGGACAAACCTGAACAGGAGCGGTCCACAGACCTGATGCTGCATGGCTGTTCAAAGCCTTAAAATAACAGTAACAGTGCTAATCTGAGCGACTCGCCACCCAGTGTATGTCCCTCAGTGCCTTAGCTCCTTCTCCCAGCTACCCTTCATTTCCATTGATGAAGGGATAGCTTATGAGTACCTCTTTGCATTTACAACAGCACAGATACATATTGTAATAAATGTGCCAGTTCAAATGTATTACATTTTAAAAACATCTAAATTGATCTTTGATATAAAAACTTTGATAAAATATATTTTCATAGTTTGATGACTTTTAAAAATGATTTAAGGTGTCATTTTACAATGTTACAGGCTTACATCTCCTGTATATCATAGTCATTTAAAGCAGCATTTCCCAAACCTCTTCTGGAGGACCCCTTGTCCTGCATGTTTTAGATCTCTCCCTGCTCCAACACAGCTGATTCAAATGATCAACTCGTTATGAACTCCTGAAGCTGCTTAATAACAAACTGATCGTTTGAATCAACTAAAACATGCAGGACAAGGGGTCCTCCAGGAGAGGTTTGGGAAATGCTGATTTTAAGTATTCAAAATAAACAACCCAGCAAAAAAGGTTAATATTCTTCAGTTTAAGTTTCAAAGAGTTTTTCAGTGGAAAATAGAAAGTAAAAAGGGGAGGGGAGGGAGAGCTTGGAGCCTGTGGCCTGCTGTCACCCCCATTACTCCCTCATTCCTCCACCCCTCCCCCAGCTTCCATTCTCACCCAGAACTCCCCCACACACTTCTCGTCTCCCATTCGCGCACCCCACCCACGGCTCCTCCCAAAGTCTCAGCGCTGCAGCAGGGAGAGAGAGGGGGAGGGGTATGACAATAGGAGGAATGAAAGCATGCAGTGAGAGCTTGGTGAATAGGCCCATTCACCGTGCCCAGCCAAACAGAAAAGTAGCTCCCCTCTCACTTCAAACCCAGAATTTTACTCCGTACAACTGGGTCTTTATTCTCTGTAATTACTCTCCAAAACACATGCAGACACACATACACACATGAGACAAAGCATGGGAGAGTACAAACATGTGAGTCCAATTGAGTGTCTGCAAAGTGTGTGGATAGATTCAGGTTGGTTGATGTCTGGACTACTAATGAACTCCGTTACCAACAGAAGAAATACAGCAAGTAGATCAAGTTAATTCAAAATGCAGAAAATTGAGCTTTTACGTCACTAAGACTGCCAGGTTCACATAGCTACTTTTAAAGATTAACAGAACAAATATACTCTGACAACAAGGAGTCTATCAAGCCAGGAATTAAGGGCTTCATGGGGTGAGTTAAGGGCATTCAATTTTCTACTACTTTAAGCATGTCCAGAGGACGTTTCATCGGTGTATCAACTCATACGTGCTCTTTCATGCACCATTCCAGCACATGGCCACAGTGAAACTGCAATAATTCACACAGCCACACCAGATCAGATCCATAAGAGGGGTAGCCACCTGACCATCATGCCACCGCCAGCCTTCATGTGACGTTAAAGCCACACACTGGCACGAATGTTGGAACCAGCTGGGGGGGACAGTGTTCAGTGGAGAAGCTTGACCTCGAGCCGGGCCAGAGGAATAAGAGAGAACGGGCCGACACACACAGCTGCACGTTGAAGTTCAGACTCCATATCCGTCGCCCTCTCTCGCGCACACATGTGCATGCACTCTCGCTCTCAGCGAGGGTCTCCCATGCCACAACCGTGTAGCCTGTTGCATCACTGAGGCCCAGACGTGCTAATTCTCCCACATACACCCCCGCTCCCGCCCTTGCCCAAGTAGCAGCAGCCTGTGCAGGAATGAACCCCCAAAATGAAACAGGGACACATACAACCCCCCAGAACAAAAGAGCAGGCAGCAGGAGAGTACAGCGATGAAGCAGGTGGGGGGGGTGGCGACACTCCATATGGGCACTCCTAGCCTCTGTGTGTGCAGGCAGGCAGATGTCACATGGGCTCCCCCGCCCCGCAGGCCACTGGGTCACGCAGCACAGAGTCACTGGGTAAATAGCTATGCAGAGGAACTGGGGGCCCTCCCAGCTGCCAGCCTGCCATACCCTCCCCTCCCAAACAAGCAGCCCCACTAGCAGCCCCCCAACCCCAGCCTCGCGAATCCCTTTGTTTGTTTATGCCTCTCTTTTCTCCATTTTTTTTGTTGTTTCCCCCCCTTTCTTTCACCCCTCTCGGTCTCCCTTTCTTTCTGTGCAGCGTAAAGTCCATTCTTCTGTCTCCCAGATGTCTCAGTGACATGGACATGGGACGGAAATAAACCGGTTGATGGACGTGAGAAACACAGACTGTTTCCTGACGTGTGCTTTTATGTATGCGTAGTCGTGTGTGTGAACATGGTAGATTGTGTGTGTTTCTAGGAAGGTTTGGTGGGGGGCTGGGGAGGGGTGTGTCGGTGACAGGTGTCAGTTGCCAGGTTTTGCAGTGGCATAGGGCCGCCATCTCGAACAGAGGAACGATCCCAAAAACACACAAGCCGATCATACACTGCTGTGATGTCTCAACGCTTTAAGGCTCGGTATAAAATGAATTTGAATGAAAAAGGAATGGATGGACTGGGGGGTGTTGGGGAGGGCTGTTTCTCCTTTTGTGTAACAGATCCACTGCTTTGGGCCTCTGAAATTTTATTGAACTAGAAGAGTGCAACCCCCCTACCCCACACACACATACACACACCCACACCCACACACACACACCTCCCAGCCCCCACTGTCTCTCTGCTGTAGCTCTTCCTCTCTGGTTCCTTCACTCATTAGCATAGCAGCTGCTGAGTGTGGGGGGACCGAACAGAATGGGAAGGGGGGCTCCAGTCAATGATGGGCCGTCTGGAACATGAATAGAGCTGAACAGGGCTCAGCGGCCATAACAAAAGAGGAGAGGAGAGAAGAATGAGGGAGTGAATGGGCCTGCTTGTCTCTGTGTGCCGGGGAGAGCAGAATGGAGTGAAAGAATGAAAGAAAGTTAAAAGGACCTGAAGCTGGCCAGGGACCGGCCCAACCACCTGTCTTTCTCCCCTCACCCTCACTCTCCATCTCTATGTGCAGGCCCTGGGGGTCGGATGTGTCCACCCCTCCAAGGTCCTGAGGGTCTGAGAGATGCTTTTCGGCCTGCAGCTGATTGACGCTTGCACCAACAGGTGACTCAAGTTCCCATCTGATCTGCTGTAGCTCCAAGTTAGACATTGAGACTTGAGCAGGAGTGTAGACCAGGAAGCTGTAGTAAAGAAAGTGATGGCAAAAAGGAAAACCAATCAGAGATCCCAGTGTTTTACTGACACATTAAAGCATAACGTAAAGCTAATCGGAAAACACCCACACCCTCGATGCCGTTCATGAGTGTCTGTCTCTGTGTTCTCAAGAAAAATGTTCAGGCCCAGATTCAATTCAACTGCAGCCATTCTTAATGTTGAATAATGATGTTAAGAATCATGCTTTTGTACCACTTTCAGGAGCTGAAGAAATGAATGGAACATTATTGTGTGACAAACAAAGGAATGCTAGACCTTCTTAAATTCTTGCTCAATGGTAAGGACAAAAGGCAGTACAGTTAGATTGAATACAGGTCTCTGTTTGAATCTCAGAACTATCTTCATTCTTCCATCATGGACTGGACTGATTCTCTGCTGCAGACATGAGGCAAACTTGCAATTTCCTTGTCCAGAATAGCACTTGTGTGAAACAATAGAGCATCTCTTTCGATCTGTGGCACTTTTCAACTGAGATGCTATTTTTCATGAGCTCTCAACCTCTCGTGTTAGGTTCAGGCTCACTTTCACACCATTGCATTCTGCCAAAACTGTACAACCTCACAACTCACAGCACCTGTTAGTGTTACTTCACCACTGTCCTAACTCTCACCCATTGCCACTGGGTTCCTCTGCTCTGGAAGATGGAGGTCTGTTTTTATGTGGCTTGCTTTTCTTCTTCTCAGGAGAAACCACCCACCTGAGGTCCACATTTTTATACTCATCTGAATTGGCCATCCACAACCCACAAATATCTCAAGGTGATTGTCTTGTGCAATAAAAAATCAAAATGTAATCTATCAAGCTTCCCTTCCCTTTGGAGGAAATGGATTGTTCCTTTTCAGCAAAAAAGAGGACAGGTGAAATGCACTGCCTAAGTCACTCCACTTCATCTTCTGCATTGTCCACCATTTCTGTCTCAACTGTCTTCCAGCTTTTTAGATGTGTTTTTTTCCCATAAGATAAACAGTAATTGTAAATTGTACAATTTTAGTCATATACTTAAACAATGAGACAGGTGAGTAAACAAAATCTTAACAATAAATCTCACTGCAAGCAAACACCTCCAATACCTCCACACTGTTTTCTGCTGAACCCTCACCTCATTTTGTGAGAGTCCTCAGTCACTTGTTGACCCTCAAGCTGTGGCAAACAGCAATTTGTTCTGCACGTCTGTTCCTCGTCCAGAATCTTAGGGATTCTTTTAAAATCTCGCTGGTCTAGGGGTGTGGCGCAACATTTCATAGGTTTGTCACACTTTATTACTGTGGCTCTGTCCTGACTGTGTTTGACGGAGGTACATGCCTTTTTTAACATTTTAACAAGTGCATGTTCGTGTGTTTACATGGCTTGCATTTTGCTCCTCTACATCTCCTTGTCAGAGGCCCAATTGCATGAGGCAAAGCTCTAAGAATGCATTGTTTTCACATCTAAACTGAGTGCACGTGTATATTAGCATTAGAAGAAAGGAAAAAGTGAAAAAATACTTAGAAAAAAGCAACTTGTAACTTGAAACATTAGAAGATGTGCAAAGGCCAGGATGCTGGGATGTGGACGTGCTGTTTGCACCAGCAGTGATAGATCAGTGTAAAGTGGAAGCTGGGTTTCTAAGATTTCACGGTCACCGGGAGCCCTCTATTGTTTTCCTTGTGTTTTTGTGCAGTGGGAAACTTGCCCCCACACACTCACTCCCACGTGCAAAAACCATCACCCGAACAATTGCTATCTTACAGGTAGGCTACAGCGGATGCAAGTATGGCATATTTTCACAGGGAGTGAAAGAGAGAGAGAGAGAAACATTGGGAACCTGTATCTGCTCTTTCCAGTTCCAGCTTCAGCTGTCCATTTGCTTTTGGTTGGACTCTCTGCTAAAATCATTTCCAAATTCCTGCTCTAATCTGCAGCAGGCACATGAAGAATCTATTAGGGGGCCGCTCTGTTGCAGCTCTGGGACAGAAGCCAACTCTACCACTGGACAATGGAAATCCAACTGAACAAGAACATCCTGCAGAAGAGAGTGACAGAGAGAGGAGGAACAGAGGCCAGCAATGAGAGAGAGAGAGCATGAGAGAGGGAGAGAGAGGAAAAACAGAGGCTGGGAGCGAGGGAGAAAGGGAGAGATATGGCAGAGTAGTCTGTAGGAGTTAGTGACTCTCACTCTCAATACCTTGGAGATCCTTGCTCTTTCCCTCAAATAACATCTACAAGAAGCTGTAGCATACTGTTTAACTCTCTTAGTTGTTTGATTCACACCCTTGGGTTGTTTGATGAGAATAATAAAACCCAGGAAAAGAGGCTGAACCTACCAAGTTTTAACTTGAGGAGCCCTGTAAAGGCCTTGTATGATGTCCTTCATTCATCCAGATGAACACATTTCCTGAGAGCTTGACTTTCCCAGAAACCCTATTGTTATTCTAAAACTCCAGGTGGCTATCCTTTAAATGACACTTGTAAGGTAAATAATTTTTCATTGGTTGGCTATATTACTTTTAAATCCCCCGTACTGAACATTTCTGGTCAACTTTTACTTGTGAATGTAAAGTCTAAATTGAGTTTATCTATATACCGCTGCATATGACATATATGACCAACCGACTCACTGGAACTGATAAAAGCCCTTTCTGAATAGTTGATTACAGTCATTTTCTCTGGCAACAGCAAAGAAAGGAAGAAAGAAAGAAAGAAAGAAAGAAGGAAAGAAAGAAATTGGAAATAGTCCAAGCATACATCCATGCTATTCCACAACACCCTTCCCCTCTTGGACAGAGTGAGTGAGTCAGAGGGTACGGTGGGTTATAAGAGAATTGAATTTGGGTGGAGAGATACATTATTCCCAAGTCTGTGGCAGACACACACAGTGCAAGACTCATTGTGTGTCTGAGAGCAGGAGACAGTTGAGCAAACAAGCAACAAGGACAAAGCAAACACGGCGTGTATATGGGGACTTTGGGACAGGTAACACATAGGTGTGTGAGGACACAGATGCAGTGAGTACACAGCTATGCACTAGAGGGAGTGTGTGTGGGGGGGTTGGGCACAGACACAAAGAACATTGTGGCAAGGGCAGGAACAGGACTCGCTGAACTTCAGAGCAAACAGATGCACAATGGCTGGAGAGCTAGATTGCACAGCAGTAGGCTTGCCTTGTGTTCGCTGTAATGTTAAACCTGGATGGAGAGGGAATCCTTCAGTGTGAAGCATTACCTACTCCAGAGTTCTCTTTTTATCCCCCATGTGAAAAGGTCATTCGAGTTACAAAAGGAAGTGAGGGAATGGGCTGAGGACAGACTGGCTCTGTAAGTTTGCCCACCCCCCAATTCCCACCATCCCCAACCATTATTTTAGTGCGGGAGAAGAGAGGACCAGGGGGCAGGACACATTCACAACACAAAACTGAGGAAAGTTTAATGATTTCTTTACTGGCTTGTACACAAACGTACAAAATTACAGCACACGGTCCCTCTCCACGCAAGATCACAGTGTTACAACATTCAAAAATAGGAGCAAATTAAACAAACAACAAAAAAGAGAAAACCAAATCCAAGACAATGGAACATCCACATCACTCATGAGACTCAACCTTTAGTTTGCAAAAATGCAAAGCAAACAGAACTTGGTCCAAAACAATTTCAGCACTTTCTCATTTAAACCTATTTCAGTCGTTTCACCCATGTGTCATAAATGTTATGACACGATCGAGTGAAACAACGATGCATCGTGCAATATTTGATACAATGATCTTACCATCAAATGTATTGTTCCCCTTTCATAACAACAGGAGGACTGCACTTCAGAAAAAGAAAGTGCTCCTGTAATTCGAAAGTATATATACACATACACCCGATCACAGAGATACAAACATCTTTGCAAACATTATGTTTTACAAAGTAACACATGAGAAAGACAATATAACCTGGAGCTTTTTATACAATAGTATTTTGTTGTGTTCTTTTTTCTATTTAGAAAAAAATAAAATGTTGGTATGAAACCAACCATTAACAACAGTTATCAGTGCAATATTTTAAAAAAGATCTCAAGTTTAAGACAAGCGATGCATACTTTTCTGTTTACACCAATCCGGTCCTCAATGTTTATCGCTTTGACTTTTTCCAGGTACACAGACAGTCCTCAATCCCTGGTGTTGCTCTCGGCAATGCCCAGCCACACAAGGCCACATACGGATCAGGGGTAACACAGGGTGCTAAAGTATGACAACAACAAATGCATGCAACACGGACACACATACACACACGCTGGGCTTATGTCATCAAATATCTCTGATGTAATCCTATTTTCATTCTCACTGGTGGCCTTTGAATTTAAAACAAAAACAAAGTTATATATAAGCAGCATTGAAACGAACATTAGGGTGCCATGACTTCCAAATGCAGCAGGCAGTTTCTGTTTGTCAATTCTCCTGCTATAGTCATGTGGAATTAATGATAAGATTCATAATACAGTAATAAAGTTTAATGTCCTGTTCAGTAGTAACAACTATTCGTTAGCCTCAGCTCCTGGAGTTACCAAAACAGGCACTAGGGGGCATACAAGGCTTCGCTTTTGTGCAACAAAGCTCCCTGCATTTAAGTCATGAATTAAATTCTACTTTCTTTAAGCTAAATCAACATTAAAGATCAATTTAAACAGAATATGGAACGATAATATGCGTTCAGCTGCTAAACTAGCACTTGCAATTCTTTTGCCATGCCTTTAAAAGAAAAACATAAATAAACGATATGTTGCTTGCTCGACAGAAAGGTTTGGTTGTGTTGTGGGAAATAAATTCCGACTGAGGACCAAAAGCTCGTTCTGATTTTGTGGGTGGGGAAGTTAGTCAGCTTTACTTGTAGTTATTCCCATTATATTACACCACATTAATTTGATTTAACAAAATTAAAATTACACGACCACTCTTCAAATTGTATGATAGTTGAATTTCATGTCCATGCTACCGTAGGCTTTTCCAATTAAAAAGATTATGCAGCGAGTGACGTACGAGCAAATATCAAATGATTCCATCGACTCAGATATACTTCAATCAAATCCCGATGTGACATCAAATGCTGATATCTTGCAATAACCATGTGAACACGTCTAATACCTTTGAATACTATACAGTCGAGGTAGCTGACAGAGAAAACCAGATAGAGAATAAGCTAGAGGACTATTTACTTTAAATGTACTTTCAACAATGGTTAGATACAAATTTAGGCGTGATGTGGGATCTCCTCGAGGGATCGTATATATTAAAAGACCGAAGCAGCTTAGACATCAAGTCACCCTAAATATTTTAACCTACAAATTTGTTAAGAACCACAACATAATTTAAATGCAACTTCTCAATGTACCTTCATAAATAAAACCCAGCCTGCATTCACAGTAATGACCAGGGCGTTAATAAAATACTGAAAGGAGATTATAAGGTATATTCCAAATGCGACTTTCCTGACGTTTTGATACAAAGCGAAAGCAGCGGTACAACACATTAACCATTGACTCTCGTCTTACTGGCCCAAAGCCAGTCGTCTGCTTGGCGAGGGCAGAGCGCATCTACTTTTCTATATAAAGGAACAAAGTAAAGCTATTTTGTACAGTACTTAAAAACTTTTAGGCAAGTGTTATGATCATGGATCCATTAAAATGTAAATGTGACATCTTAATGCCGCTTTTTATAAATCATACCAAATCGTTGATAATAAACCCAAATGTTAAAAAACAGCATTTAACCAGATAGACGGACTTCATTCCCGTGTTCACCTCTTCCCTTTCCGATATTCCAGCATGCAGTTACAGCATCAAGTGCCCTCTTTATTCTAATAACAAATAATTTAAGGGGGTCATAGGAGTAAGCAGTGGCTACAGGTGAACACGTCATACAAAGCCCGATAAAGAAGCGTTTCATTTTAACAGCGGCAAGAAGAGGCCTAGCCTCAGTAAGAACACCAACATGTTTTAACCGTTCTTATCTATTTACACATTCAAAAATGCTTAAGTACCAACGCAACAGCAGGGCGTTCTTTTTTCAAGATTTGTGCTGAAGGCAGGGAGAAACATGTGGTGCTTGACTCACGAGTAGGAAAGACCCCCCATTTGGTTTTAAAGAAACGGGATGTGGCCGTCTTTTTTGGCACACCTAGGTAAATTGAAACGCAGGTTTACAAGAGCCTGGTTATCCGTGTTTACCTGACAGCAAAGAAAACGGCTCACCGTGCACCAGAGGAGTACTTTGCCTTTGTGATGAGGTATAGGACTATGTCTTGGTGTCCTCCGAATGCGGCAATATGCAAGGCACTCCACCCTTCCCTGTTGGCCAGACGAATATCGGCCCCGAATTTCACCAGCAATTTGACAAGTTCGAGATTTCCGTCAATGACTGACTGATGCAACGCCGTCTGCCCTTCTGGCCCGAAGGAGTTGACGTTGAACTCGCAGTTTGTCATGTTCTGGAGGAGAGAGTGGAGTTCCTTTGTGTTGCCATTCTTCACTGCTTCTTGGAATACTCTCTGTGGTGCAGAACAAGTAGATATCTCCGCCTGGCTCATGATGTAAATGGATTCGAAATGCGAATGGTGACCCTGTCTGTCGCTTCTGGAATCGGCTTGATGGTTTCACTCTTGAAGTTGAAAGGAATGAAATGCTACTGATTAATACCAGCCAAATACTTGAATGTGCAGTGAGACTTTTGAGAAATAAGACCGGTATATCCCAAAAAGGACACAGAAATGAACACACTCGGTGTGCAAAATATTGTCAATGGCTGAGCAATCCAAGACCCCTACAAATTTTTTAAACTAAAAAAACTCTTTTAAAAGGTACTTTAAAGAAATCCAAATAAAGTGTAATATGTAGTCTCTCCTTCCGCTTCCTCCGTTGTAGTAGCAGCACCAGGGTTGTTGCAGCTGTTAAGCAATAGAACTAACTTTTCCTAAATCGTGAATGAAAGTATTTCAAAGTCAGTATCTCCAAAAACACGTCGATTAACAGGCCGATGGAGTGAGGCAGGGTCTTCTCGTGATATTTACCCCCTGACTGCGCTTCACACGTCCCCACCTTGATTCCCCTGGTGTCGCCGCGTTCTGGCAAGGGGTGACTGCGGGACACAAGAATGAAACAATAATATATATGATAAATGATATAAACGTCCTTACGAAAGGCCTGTTAAGTGTTCACGAGTAATTCTGCTGCACCTGTAATTCGAAAGTTGCTTAATATATTGCTGAGATTTACTTGCCTGTACTCTTGGACGGGTCGTTGCGACGTACTTTGATAATCCTCCGCGTTCCCCGTTGCCGTGCTTCTTCGTCGTGCTATCCCAGTCAGTCTCTGCCTTCGAGCGCGCGCGAGGGTGCTTTTTCACGCGCCCTGTATTTGCATAACAATGAAACTCGATAAAAACGAACTGTTGTGATATGGGCGGAGACTGAAGTTGGTAATAGGCTGCTAGATCCATATAGGGAGGGCCTAGGAGCGTGAAACTGTAGAATGGGCGTGTTTTTGAGCACTAGACCTAGTTCTTGTTGATCACGCTCTCTTTCCCACCCAGGTAACAGACATAACAACCCAAATAAGTAGCTAGTAATAAAAATAGCAATTAAAATGTCTACATCAAAACTAGTACAATTCCTGCAGCTGGTTTAAAACTACGAATCTCTTCATTTTAGTGAGAAAAAATGAAATAGCTTTCGCCAACATTTCGCTACCATTTTCATACTTTATTCCATACGCCACCAAGAAAATATAGTGAGTTGTATCTGATTTGATTTTGTCCTATTGTTATTCAGTGTGGTAAACATCTGAGATTAAAAATAACATATGTATGTAAAATATATATTAAAATGTAGTACAATATAACTACAATATGAATCAACGCTACTTTGTGGGACTTTCAAGTTCAAAAGGTTTCTACCGCAAAAATATGCTTTATTATCTTAGAACCCTCTGAGTTAACGTTATCGATCAGACGAATCTTCTCTCTTCAGAACTCAGTTAATGTGGGTAAAAGGATGAAAAACCGAAGTCTCAAATACTGATATGACGAACAACAGCGGTGATTTAAATTACATGTCATTGGGTGACCATATTATAAACAAACGAGCAATATCGCATTTAAAGATGAGTCGCCAATATGTTAGAGCTACACTGGTGGCCTTTTCGATGTACTAAGAAACTACGAAATATATGTTGAAAACAACGGTTTTTATAGGTCAGCGACGTTTAGCTGAAGACTGGATGGTATAGTGATTTAGCATAAACTGGCATTACGACAGTTTTTTTTAACTAAACATAAAACGTTCAGACGTGTTACAATGTAACTGTGCCTGATTTTGAGTTAGAAAAAGTTAAATTCATGAACAGCTCACACGAAGTGATTTGAAGATAGACAGCTTCACCCACAAGGCAGTCATAAAACGCAAAATTTTGCCTTCCATTTAATAAATCTCTTGGTAGGCCTATATTTTGGAACTTTGAGTTTGCTAATCGATAATAATCGCTTTAAAGTTCCGTGATCGATGTCTTGTTCCACAACATTAATTATGAAAACTGTTGTTGTGTCTATCGCTCCAGACAATATCTACAGATTGAAGGCACGAATAAGGCATGGCAAAAACGATTGAAATTAAATATTGAGGAAAGCAACGTTAGCCCTACGGATAATTTATTTTAACTCTTCCGTTTTGTTTAATCGTTCTAGACCCCGGGGGCATATCAGTACAAGCCTAATTGTCACCGTCACGACAGCTACAAGCCCCCCTCCCCAACACTCATGACAACATGATGACTACAAACCAAATGGACTAGCGCTTCAATCGAAATTATTATAGTTTCTTTCTAACATAAAACACCTTTCCCCGAACAAAATGGTGCATTTGAGTATTTAGGGCGGATATTCCTGTTGTTTTAAGTGACAAGCAGCGGTACTTCAAATGACAAAGCCCGCGCAACTTCCTGTGAGTGAAAAGAGGTGCGCGCTGTGCACAGAATGGCACGCAGTGCGCTAGCACCGTGGGAACCGGACGCCTGTGACTGCTCTATTCTCGACTTGCTCACATGCCGCAGTTTGGCGTGGAAACCCACAAAAGATTTACTGAACGTTTGCCCCATTTATTGGTGGGCTCGAACCTGCAGACTGAGATGTGTCAATACAATCTTCCCATATTTTTTTTAGCCAGTGTGCTTTCATTGTGTCAACCATTTACACAGCACACTGCAAACACAGGCAGTATCTGACCAAATTGTGCTCGTTGAAACCCTTTTTGGTGCTGCCACGAGCGTTTGCCCTTACGTGTCGGGTGTCTAGACCTAATCAATGTGATTAATCTATTGATTTTGAACAGATGACTATGCAGGATGTAAGCGTTTGTTCAGTATCCAGAGGAACATATTTATATCTTGCCCACTTGTGGGGGTCACTTGACAAGGATACATGGCCAAATGTGACATTTTTCAGCTTAGTTCCAGTTCATGCTATTTTCATGAACATGTTATGGAGGCTGAAAAAATTCCAAGTAAACTCAAATGAGGTTCCTCAAATGCATTTTAAATCTGACATTTTCAGCCTGATATCTAAACTGCATATAAATTGGGGAGGCTTATTTTAAAGTCAAGAGCCAGTGCAGCTGCTGGGAGGGGATTGACAGACTTGGCATTCCACCACATCCACTGTATTATGTATGAAAGTAGCAGAAAGGTGTGTATCATAGGTTGTGGCCTTACATCTCAGCATGCCTTTTCATGTGTTTTTTAAACACAGTTGTCAGGAGGAATATCAGCAACTACTTTGTGTAAATGCCACAATGTGTTCTTAAAAACAATGTATGCAAAAGTACCTTTACTTAGACCATATAGGGGAACTCTTGTTCATATTACAGATTCAGGCATACAGATTACAGATGTACTTACTCAGGATAAAACACAAAAAACTAATAAGCAGTATCCCTTCTTTGAATACCAGTACGCCCCTTCAGGAGTGGAACTAAAATCTGTCAGTTGAATATTTAAGATATACATGGACATGTAGGATAAAATGTCATCCCATGCATGCCAACATAACATGGAGTGTGCTCCAATACAAGCTCACAGCCAAGACATATTCTCTAGGTCATATTTGCTATTTGCTTTTTGCTATAAGTCATTCACTCTTCCTCTCTGAAATCAGAACAGCATGTTCTTTCTCAGCATTGAAGGTCTCTGACCGTGAGATAGTGACCTGTCATATTGTTACAGTCCCATCATTATGACATTCTCTGAACATTTAAGCAGTCAGAGATGTTTAGCGATCAGAACATTTTTGTTTTTGGTGCTCATATGTTTTAGGATTATGCAGGCTGGTAGCTATAGAATGGAAGAATCACTGCCTGTCACAGTTAAAACAGCACAGCCTCTTTTTGCTTCATGACTAAAGACAAATAGTGCTCGCCATATTTATTCATAGCACTGATTAAAGAAGAAAAAAACAAAAGAAAATTGAAGAAATGTATTTCAATTAAAATGTGATACTTCAATCTTACTAGCATTGCACAGAGCAAAGTCACAGGGTAACAGTAATCACAATACTAATAATAACTAATAATCAGTCTTTCAGTTACTCTAGAATATGGTTATAAGAATGAGTTATTTTGCAGTATCTATCTTTGGTTCAGCAACTTCATTGGGGGGAAAGCCACACGTGTTTGCATAGAGCACATCAAAGCTATGTCAAAATGGCCATTATTTAGTGCAGCCAGACTAGGGGAAAGGTGATAGATTCGTTCACTAGTAAAACAGCCAGGCAGGCAGCATTACTTGTTGGATAATTTGTTTACTACTGGATCAATGCAGTGCACACACATAGAACACACACTTATATTTGCTGTAAGTTACTGATGTGTTCTCCTGCACTTACGTGGAGCATACTATCCTTGAAGCTCCATTCTGTAACAATATCTGCACGGCAAGCATGCCACAATTTGTTCGCAAAGACGTGTAAAAACTTTCTGAATATTTTAACGTCTTTTAAAAAGACTAATAATTTGCGCTACAAAAAATAAGTTGGAGGTAAATGAAATCAATATCAATAAATCAAAAATGCTACGAACGTGGTAAAAAAAAGTCTTAACAGTGAAACAACATAAAAAAACGATATTAAGACTCAAACGCTAAGTCTGCGCATAAAATGCAGGTCTGACGACAAGCGATTTGGCGCCTGAGCCAAACCTTTCAGTGAACGGGAAAGGCGGAGCCCTTGAGTCGCTGGCTGAGGACTCTGTGGAGCGGGCGTGACGTTTCAATAGAGAAGGCGGGTTTTCAGAATCCAATTCATTACCACGTGTTTAAGGAGCGTGGGAAAGAGGCGAGCTTTTCTTCCCAGCACAGCAAGAGTTAGATCAAATAACACGGTGCAGCAAAAAATTCAATGCAGTTACACTATAAAACTTGGGCAAGGTTCTGAGTCCAGACGAGGACGTCCAGTCAGATTATGTGACTTTCCTCAGAGCGCACCATCTTATATTGCCTTCACAAACAAACCGAAAAAGAAGTCTTAAGATATAAAACTGCAGACCGGAGAATGTATTTACGACAACCCTTTTTTTCCCACTTGGAATGATTTTGCGCCTTTTGCGTTCGCGCATTCCCTCAAGACTCGAGTTCTCAACAAAACCCGCGCTTTAAGTAACGCCAGACATTTCGTGTCTTATGCACTGAACGTTAGACACCCGTTTTTGAAAGCTATTTACTTGAAGCTTTGTGCAGTGGTACGGTATCTCTCATTTCTCAATACTCCGGATCTGACTATCATTTAATCCTTAACAAGATTTGATTTAGAAATGCTTTCAGAAAGTTGGAATCTGTCAAATAAAATGGTCATTTTAACATATACCCTTTTACATGTAAAATGACGACACAATAGATGCACAAAATAATGTCATTTTTAGTAAGGGCCACAACAATGAATGAAAAAAAAACTTCAATGAAAATAGTTCTTCTTTTGAAACACTACCTTTCAGCACCATAAGGATGAATAAAAACTGTATCAGTGCATACCTTTGGGTTCTCAGCTTGAACACCCTCACAACTGTGAACTGCAGTAAACTCCACAGTCACACTTCAAAAGTTCTGCATACAACACTCCTTTGCTGTTGGAGCTTTCTCGTGTAAACACACCAGAATAACATCTGAAGAATGTAACTGCTCTTTCTATGGAGGGGAAAAGATAAACACCACACTTCAAATCAGAATACCATCTGGCAACATGCATTTGTATAATTACATGTGTTGTCTTCACAAGCTTTTATTAGAGACGTGAACTTATGTATGTTTAATGTGCAAAGACGACCGGTTTCCAGACAAATAAAAAAAGGCCACCAGTGATAACTCTCAAAAGTGATGGGTCAAATTTCTGGTGGCCTTGCTGCCTGAGTGAGGCCAACGTGATGCCTGGTCAGTGAGGTTAGACTACAGGTGACTCACTTGTGAGAGCATGAAGGAAGGATGTGTCTTTAAGGCATTTCTGCATCACACACTGCAGATGCACACAACATCCTAACACCGTGAAGGGGGAGCCTCCACTCAGTCAAGCTAAATATTGTTTTCTAGCAGAGTAAGGGTCAATTATATTTCAATTCAGTCAATTTAGGAAATTAATTGAAAAATCAAAGAAAATGATGACCAATTACCAGTTCTTAAACTGAATTTTAGTTCATTCCCTGAATTGACTGGATTGACATAAAACTGACCTCAGCTCTATTTTCAAATGTTAATTACTTACTCTGTTGCAGTTTCCAGTATAACCTGACTCACTGTCATTGCCCCTTTCATATTATAGAAATTTTTCATTGTATGTGTACAGGGGAAATTAACTGTCAGATATTTTTGTCTAGATGGAAGTTAGTTCAAGTGGACTTCTTGATCCAGGAGATCCATGTCACTGAAGGTTTTAGAGATGCCTTTCAACCAGCAGATTGACATCTCATGCAACAGCGGATGAGTGACCCTTTCATCCAATCACTGGTCCCAACAAAGATGTTACAAATTAAAGATGAAAAGAATGTCAGGAACCTATGCATCCTCAGTGGGCTCAACTGACTGTGGAACAAACCTGTGGGAAGGGAAGGCATTTTTATATATGTATAGCTTGCATCTCAGCAGGCAGGAAATGGGTAGCTCACACTGCAACCTCTCAGAGAAAACTTAAATCCTAAACTCATTGATAACAATTTATTACTTTTTAAAATTTATTAATCCATTCCTTTTTAGTCATCAGTAACTGCAGATGATACAATGCAGAACATGAGAATATTTATAAAAGATGACACCCTCTCGACCCATTAAAAGATAAAAGTCTTTTGATACTTTCAGGTAAAGTGCCCAAGACACAACCCCAAGCAAGTAGCTTTGTTTCCCTCCAAGTTATATCAGACCATATAGGAACACACACACATACACACACTCTCTGTGACGCACACACATTGACATTGAAGGAAAATGTGAGTTTGAATCTGATCACTGTGTTAGCAGAACATTTTGAAAACTTATAGCAGTACTCCTCAAGGTAAACACTTTGATTGCTCAATGGTCCAGAGCTTTGACCGCCACTTTTGTGTCCCCTTGGAGTACTGGTGTATCCTTATCAATGTGCATCACGTTTTGGAACTGTGTGAGCACCCGCTCAAAGTGGGACCCCTCCCAGAAGACCTTCCCGCAGCTGGTGCAGATGAAGAACTCAGGGACGCGGTGGAGCAGGTCGAGGGGCACAGTCTGCAGCTGTAGCTCCGCCCCGCTCGGAAACCTCAGGCTCTGTGGGTCCAGGTCAGAGACCAGGGCCCAGCGGCAGTGAGGGGAGTATCTTCGACCTTCGGGACCTTCGTTGGACTCTGGGGTGAGTGAGGAAAGGGGATCATGCTGCTTCTCCCAATTAGCCCCCTCCTCTGCCTCAGTCTGCACCTTCATAAAGCCTGCAGAGGGGGGAGATGTCCATCCACTAAAACATTCAGCCAGTGGGACACTGACAAAGTACCAGGAGACTGGAACACTGACAGAGTATTAAGAGACTGTGCAACACTGACAGTGTTAGGAGACTCAGGAACACTGACAGGGCATTAGGAGACTGTTGAACACTGACTAAGCATTCAGAGACTGGGAAACACTGACAGGGTTTTATCATATATGAATATTTTGTGGCTCTATGAGAAGTTAACTGATGTTGTTAGAAGCTCCACTACAACTAATAGAATTAAAATGGCTCATTTATAACTGATACCTGTGTTTATACCGTTCATTAAATGGTGATATTAAGCTAAATTAAGCATATTATGTTTCAGTAAAAAAGCTGCTGCTGCTGCTTCTGCTTCATCCACTCATGTTAAAAATGGGGGATGAGGATGTGTGGGATGTGGGGACAGGAACCCACCTCTTTCCTCCAGCATGCGTGCCATGTCTTCACTCGGCAGCCTCATATACTCGTCACCATTGCACGCCTGAGAAAACAGTGGCACAGACACTGTGTCAATGCCACACC
This sequence comes from Megalops atlanticus, assembly GCA_019176425.1. Taxonomy (NCBI): domain Eukaryota; kingdom Metazoa; phylum Chordata; class Actinopteri; order Elopiformes; family Megalopidae; genus Megalops; species Megalops atlanticus. The sequence continues at coordinate 41,483,633 of CM032880.1, read as the reverse complement.
TTCTGAGCACAACTGCACCCCACCCTGCTCAGGAATGTTCCAACACAAGGAACAGTCGACCAAGAGACCTCGTCAGTGCTGGCGTGTCTGCACCAAACCAAAGACAGCAGCAGCATCCCTTGCTAATTCTCAACATCACTACAATTATTGCTTTCATTTGGGACCATCCACAGGGGACCTATATACAGCCTGGGCTACATTTATACGATATTTACACTCTATAAAAACACACACACATCCCAAGACAAACATCAGCAGAAGAAACTGGTAAGTGACACTGTTAGACTATGAAACAGTCTGAAAAAAATCTGTCACCAACAATATATTATAAATTCAATGGCATCCAATCAATCATCAACATCACAGAATTTTTTTTAAATTACACTGATGACAACACCTAAGATGGCTGATCATGGTTTGAATAACCCTGACAACTTATCTTAAATTGGTCCATTCTTGTTGCAGGAAAGACTGCAGATCATATTAACCAGAGGTCAGTTAGCATTGCATTCAGTGAGATTTCAGACAACTCTGGTTGATTCACAACAGTTCACACAAATAATTTATTCCAAAGAAAATTACAAAGAAACTGTTATGTCTCAATTAAAAGTCTACAATCCAGACAATATACATTATTATATATTGATCAATGAGTTTGATTACTGCCCAGCATCACCCCTGTACTATTCTGCAGAGCAATCTACCTCAGCCTGCACTTCGACTCATCTCCGTCCCTCATTTCACTATAAACTCCCTGGGAAATGGTATTTTAGGCACACTCTTTACTTGTCTACACTACAGGGCAAGTAAAAACCTGCTACTTAATTTTTCAAAGCTTAGACACATTCCATTCTCATTCCCCTATCTCTCTCTCTTTCCCGAACAAATTCGGCATCGGGTCTTACTGGCCACACACACACTACACAGTCTCGTAAGAATGACCACACACACCCAGACACAAACACATGCTAAGTCTGTTACTGACCTCACACACACACACACACACACACACACACACACACACACACACACACAGAACTGACGTGACAAGCAAAAGTAAAACAACACTCCTGCAGCTGGAATCTCAGTGCCGAGTTAAGCCAGAGATGTACTGCTCCCACTACAATGACACCAGAAGGCACTGCTCATCGGACCCACACATAACTTCACTCATCTTACGTATTAAGAAAGAATGCAGGGCAGAACCCAGCAAGTAACGTTAACAGTGTGCACCTGCCATGGCTTGGGAGACAGAGTGAGATGAACAGCTCACCATGGAGGAATGGTCCTTGTCTGAAGCAGTCTTAAATGAGCAAAAAGAAGGGGAATTCAAAACAGTAAACATTCTCTGTGCTAACACACATAAACCATGATTTTGTCTGCCCCCTTATTATTCAGCTTTTTTATTTGCATTTTGCATGCTACTGTTAGGACACTGTAGCAGAAAAACTGGACCTTTTTTCCCTCACCATGCCAACAAAGCATGTTTGAAAGTGAGGGCAATTTAAAGAAAGCATGGAGCAGAGGAGAAAAAGAGAAGGGGGTGAGAGAGAGTGAAAAGAGGGAGTGGGGGAATGGGAGTGGGGGGTCAGAGCAGAGAGAGCGCGTTCACAGCACATGCAGACTCAGCCCTCCTCTCCAAGCCGCTCCCATGGGAAAAATCCTGGACTGCACACAGGAGGCGGGGCTGTGCCACTGCTGGGTCACATGGTCCGGCAGCTATCCAATGGAGCGTGAGTGATTTGATTCAAAGAGAGGCAGAGTCAGGTAAGGAATGGAGAGGACCGGCGTGGGAATCAAGCTGATTAAGACCTCTCCCTCTCTTTATTTAAGATACTGCACATACACACACATCTAAGCTCTGACCGCTTTTATGACTGAAATGACACATATAGCAGATATATACAGCCAACCTGCTTGCGCACAATTACAAAGGTGATTTGGATGAAATGATAGATGCAAACATCTTTTTAATGACAATCAGGTGGGATTAATATACTCAACATTAAATGTATTTAACAACATGTGAGATCAAATTAAGAACTAAGTGGCCCTAATGATGAATCTTGAGGCTAAACAATATATTCACAACAATAAGATTAAAACACAGAAGAATCTAGGCTGAGGGCCTCTGGTCTGGCTCATTTTAGATGTTCATAGAAGAGTGCAGCTTTAATTAGCTTTAGACTGCCTTTCCTCATTGTGGGGTTGTAGACACAGGGCCTGAACTTGGCATTTGCCAGACAGCAATAAAGATAGTTTTGGTTTCGTTGTTCCGTACAGGTTTTGCTTGGTTTTGACTAACTCTGACTTAACAGTGCAGCTCCATGCCCATAGTGTGCGTTAGCAGAGGCGGACCAGCTGGATTCAAAAACAACTGGCTGCGAGAGAACTTTCCAGTTCTTAGCTCTGTGACAGCTGGTATTCTGTGGACTGTCCTGAGGACCTACAAAGCTTCTGCTTGGCCTATCATCAGGTTCTTCACAAAATGCACCTCTCTTCCACAGACTGGGTACAACAGAATGGACAAGATGCGTGTCTGTATTATGACAGTATTAATAAATTCATTCTCTACCTCTGCCACCCCCCCCTCCTCGCCCAATACACATACTCTGATACCCTGACCTATGACCTCAGTAACTGCTTAGATTACAACCCTTCCTGCCCTAAATGACGCTGAATAAAATAAAACAACAAACTTTCGCAAGCAGAACTCAAACCCATCTCAGCTACAACCACAATATCAGATATAACAATTCTCAACCACCATCAGTAATAACAGAAGAAATATGAAGAAAAATAGTGGTTGAGAATAATTGACATATCTGCCATTTCTCAAAGAAGTTGTTGAAAGCACAATTAAATATGATTGTGAATGTGGAATATTCTGCAGCTGAGAGTGACTTTATCTATACAGCTCTGTGTCAACCCTATAATCCTTTGGAATGTGACAGCAGCAAGACAATGGGACCCCTGTTGGACAGGCCTCTGAAGGAGACTTCACACTGGCAGTAAGGGAAGGGTCCACCGCATCTCGGTGTCCGCTTACAGTTTCAATCTAAATGTGATCTGCAATTCCAAGAGCTGCGGCCATGGCCTTGAGCCGCTTGCACCTGTGCCCAACTACAACAGCCTTGGAGAGATGCTGTCACTCCAACACACCCTAATATCCTCTTTCAAACCCTATTCTGCCCACATCTGGCCTGACCTCGGAAAGCCCTCAAGGTGTCAGACTGAGGTCACTGCGGGCTCTGCTCTGGTGGGTTGAGGGTGTCATATGTAACAAATTATAGTTTACGGACTCTTTCTGCAACTGCTCCCCCCTCCAACCTACCAACGAGCCCTGAGAGTCACAGCCCCTCTGTGGCTCCAGCACCTTGTCATGGGAGCAGAACCAGACTGCGTTGGGCAACACTGCATATCTCACACCTCTTCTCACAAGCATGCACAAGCATTCGCGGAATGTTATTGTAATGCTCCGTGATTCATCCCAACCATAAATATTGACTGTCACCGCAGAAGGTGCTTCTGCCTGGGAAAGATGTGGGACACAGAGGGAGCAGGGGTGTGGCTTTGCCCGGGGTGGGGGGGTTGGGATGGACAAGGTGCGTGGGCGTGGAACCTGCCTGCAGGTGCTGGCAAGCACAGCCCTTTTGAAAATCAATGTCGTTGTTAATGTATATTATTTATTTTACTGTCTTCAGCTGTTGACTTTTGATTAAGCTTTTTGGCATAGATGGAGATATGCCTGACTTTGACCAAGAGGTAAGAGCCATGTCTACAGCTTTTATCTAGCTAGCTGCATAGCTACCAAACTGAATAATGCTAGCAAGTGTAACATTTATCTATGAATATTTTGCAAATTCTTTTAACTGGTAGCTATCAATCTGATAGTTCCCAGATACTGTGCCAGATATCATTTTGTTCACAACATATTGATAGGTATGAAGGAAAATGTGTGATATTTCACACACACACATACACACACACACGCACACACACACACACACACACACACACACGTATGTATGTAAAACAACCTTTCTGTGCAGAATATAGACATTCAGTGACTTCCATTCCATATCAAGTATAACAGACAGTAAAGGAGGCCACTTGGAAGGGCAAGGAACAGTTCACTTGTTATCACAGACTTTTAAATGGGTAAATGGGGAGAAGTCAAGCTGATGCACATAAAGCATGAGCCAGCAAAGCTGCACAGCACCAGGGGTGGCCTCTGAGGACAGAGGTGGGGGGCGGGTTTCCTGGGCGACTGACGGAAAGTGGTGGGAAAGTGGGGGGGTCAGGGGGTAGGGGTTGGCAGGTGATGGCTTGACCACACACTGACCTAGAGCACACATCCTAGGCAGTGAGAGACAGTAAAGTGTAAAGCACTTGCACCATTAACTGCCACTGTGCAACCTTAATAGTAGAACCCACACCAGAGAGGCAGACCTGAGCAGTACCAGACAGGGCATTTGATGGCACACTCAATTGCTGTGCCTCTCTGTAAGATCCTTAAATTTCAGCAAAATTACAAGGCTCGCACCCCAACTACATGGTTTGCAAAATAACCTGAGCTAGCCAGCGTGAGCAATGTAAAATGCCCTGGATCCAGGTGTCTGTCACACACTGCCCAATACCTTCATTCTCCCACTCTGAACCCTGTACATGGGAGAAATAACAGCACATTTCTCACTGTTCACTCCCCACTTCTCAGAAATAAAGAAGCGCTGGACGATGACTGTAGAGTTCTTTGACTGTAGAGTGTCTTTTTTCAATTCTAACACTTATGCAGATACCAAAGGATTATTTGTATATAAGTGATTTTAAAAATTAAGTATTTTGCCTCCTGTGTGGTATTTCAGATGTGCATATAGTAAGAAATTTGCTGAAATATTTTTGTCTCTCTGAAACAGAATTAACAGAGCCACAAGGATAAGGACTCCTTCCTTCATCACAAGCTAGTGAACAAACACACAAAATTATGATCTCACTCATATATTTACAATTTTACTTTATATCAGGCAGGTGTGGGCAACACCAGAAAATCTCAAATCTAAAGATGTTCCAGAGTCAGCAGCACTTAAACAGTAGAAGAGACTCCATCAGTTGAAACGTAAACCACCATACGGGGTCACATCAAAAAGGCAGAAGGTGGATCAGTGGCCATTTTCAGTCCCTCAGTACACTGACCAAAGTCTGGAGGCCTCTTTTTTTCTTCCTTTGCATTAGGAAATAATTGCTGCCCTTCTATATTGCTAAATACATTTCCTATAAGAATGAATATCTGAATAAATACCAGGCAGCAGTGTAAGGAGCAGGGCTCGGGGTACTGCTGTTGTACCATTGGGTGAGGTACTTAACCCACAATTACCTCAGTAAATATCCAGCTGTATAAATGTATAAAACTATAAGTTGCTCTAGATAAGTGCATCTGCTAAATGACAATAATGTAATGTAATCTACACTGCAACCATTCATGGAGGAGTAGGGGGTGTTCATTTGCAAAGACGTTCCATCTATACAGAGAAAAATCATTGAAGATGTAATCTAAAACATCTCACTCATATTCACCATCCAAGCTACCAAGAGCCTGATTAGCTGTCAAGCAGCAGTTTGGAAAGATAAAGCCAAATTAAAGAGAAGGTGGGAGCAGGGAGTTGGGGGTGGAGGGTTAAGTGCTAATGATTCAGGATAAGGCTTTTGTGAGGGACAGGGGAGGAACTTCAAAGCCTCCCAGGGGTTCTGGTGTCAAGAAGAGGAGACAGAAATGGGGGTCTGAGGTGGTGGGCAGCAAAGGAGGGAGGGAGAGGACAGAAGCATAGAGGCTTAAAAGGAAGCGAGACAAGATGGTGAACAAAAGCATGAGGAGAGAAGAGGACAGGGGCTGCGGGAGGGGGGTGAAGGAATTGGGGTTGGAGAATGGGGGGGTGGTTACCTCTGGTGTGAAAGCAATGAGGTAAGTCCAACAGAAAGGGCTGGGAGAGTTCCTGTGTCACAGACCCCTATACTCCCACACCCGGCCCCTGCGAATTCCCCTGGGCCAGAGGCAGTCCCTTTCAGTCTCCTGTGACACAGTAATTATAAGTGTGGGAACTGAATCTGTCCCTCTTTCAGTGCCCCTTCACCGCACCCCCCTCCTCCCCCCAAACCCCAGCCTGCTATCTCACCCCAAGCCCCCCAACCCCCTTCTCGTAGTGCTGCACTGATAATCATGGGAGCTTGGTCTCTTCCCCCCACCAATCCATGCTGGCCTCCACCCCCCTCCAGTGCCATAGACTACCCCACTATCTCACAGCGCAGAGCTGTCTCCCTCTCTCTGTCAAGCCCTGTCTTCACCTACCCCCCCTCCTCTATCTAAGCACTGATAACCATGGGAACTGCACTGTGGGAACCAACCACAAGTTCACAAAAATAGAAAGAATGAGAAGGGACAGAAGGAAGAAAAGAGAATTTCTCCAGGGGGATTTAGCCAGATAGACAGGTACGCTGGCGTCCCCTCAGCAACAGGAACATTAAGCATTCTCTACATCAGTGGAATTATAAATTTGAATAAGAACACTGCCAATCAACCCCCTACATAATACATGGCAGCCAAGACTGGGGTATTGTCTGTTACTGTCAAGAGTGACAGCTCAGAGTGCAGAATGGAGCAGGCTGCACAAATACTGTAGAACCATTCAATGAATTCACTCAGGTAAAACAGTCATACTAGTTCCAGGTACTAGTGCCTACCTGTGTTCTTCAGTTGGATAATGAGACAAACATGACAACCCCACCAACCCCACCCCAAGGTCAGTGATCCCGTTTTTGCTAACTTGTAGGTGTGCTGGACATCTCCACCTCAATGTATTCAAGAGTTAAAGTGCTGGTGTGCAGTTCCTGTGAGAAAAATGGTTTTCGGAAAAGACGTAAGCGCACATCTTTTATTTTTTAAACTCAGCTATTTTTCCATTCCATTTTTATCCCATGTCTTTCACTGGTTTGGGCTCTCCCAGGCCTTTCCCAAGCCAAACTTTTGACCTCTCCATCCCAGTACCTCTGTTGTCACCCCCTAACCCCCCGAAAGTGTCCCATGGGGGTGTCTTGTTCAACCCTTCCCACCCCTGACTGCCCAACACTCCCAAAACAAACAGAGTCTCGACCCTGATAGCATCACGCAAGCTGGAGGAAGTGCTGCCAGGCTCAACTGACCTCCATTCCCAAGACCAACACACTTAAACTCTGCACACACACACAGGCACATGTGCACACACACACACAGCATAGATGAATCCCCACTGCGTAAAACAGGCACAGGCACACACTACACTGGAACTCTAAACACAGGCACACACTACAGTAAGTCAGTCCATTGCCCCATTATTTCAAATATTATCCAAGTCAAGCCCTGTGGTATTTGTAATGAAATTCCCATAAACGGCAATGAGGCATGACCACAAATTTTCAAAGCCAACAGCAAATCAACACCAGCAAGTCTGACCCCAGCCAACCTCTCTAGGGACCCCTCATGTCGCCCTCTCGTGCTTTCCAATATTCTTTTAAGAGTATTTGGAGAAATACAAGTACGACAACCGTTCTTTTATTACATAGGATAAATCAAATAGAAATATCTTTTCAATACACTTCAAATAATGTGACTACACCTGCATGTATGTACAAACAAACAACCAAGCGTGTGTTGAGTACATAAAGCAAGAAAGAAAATCCAGTCTCCACAGTTCACATTACAAATTTCTGCAAAATGCTAAGAAATTCTTAAAAGTCAGAGTCATTACAGTGAAACCTTTTTGCCAAGTTGAGCATGTTTTTGAAACTGTAAGAGAAATGTTTTATAATAATAAATATAGTGATTCTCAGCATGGGTTGAAATGTGGCAAGAAGGAAACATCCTTGTTTGAAAGCTAAAGATGACCTTTTTGGTACTGCATAACGATCATTCATGACACAACTTTAGAGCAGTGGCTGACAAAATGGGTCATCTTCTATTATATAATTTTAAAAGAAAACATAACAAAAATGTTATCAAATAAAAGCAAAGCATAACAACAGCATGTATGTTTTTACATGTAGTCTTTGTTTTTACTTTTTATTATATGTTGTATTTAACCCTTTCGTGTGTACGGTCACACCGGTGTGATTAGCCGTTTAGCATATATGTTAAATCAGTCCTATTAGAACACTAGATTTGAAAAATTCTAGCTAATTTTAGCTTTGAGGAAACAGCAATTTAAAGTTAAAAAATATAGCAAATGCTAACTGAAAACTATGAGAAGCTTAATAACGCTAATGAAAACATAACGAACCATGTAACGTAACACGCGCGCTATATAGCATAAAAATAAGTTACGTGTGAAAGGGTTAATTGCCTTGGGTGTTTGATCTTGTGTTATTACTGTTTTTACTGCTGCACACCCAATTGCCCCTCTGGAGACAAATAAAGTTCAACTTAGCTTAACTTAACAGCAGCATTCATTCAAAGTAGTACTTTTTCTTCTTCCTTGGCTCAGTCGGACTCTCCCTGCAGCCTACACTCTCATCATCAGTTGTGTCTGACTCGGAACCTCTTGTTGGCTCTCCCTCTCCACCCGCCTCCTCCTCTCTCTCCTCATTTTGTTTTTTAAAATAACCAGCTATAGGCCGCTTCATGTTTGGAACACGGTAACAGCTAAATGGATTGTTTCGCGTGATTCACGTGATAAACGATGATGATTAAAAAAAAAAAAACAAATTGGGAGCATATTTGCAAGTCGCACTGGCGCACCTAGTTATAAAATTTAGTCGCACTGTGTCCAAAAATGGTCGCAGTCTGGAGCCCTGCCCCCACTAAATAAAAATGTAATAATGTATTTGGTTATTTCAATATCTTTTCAAGAGATACAGTAACCACATAAATATTACAACCAATCATTTCTCCATTATTGCAGGCTCCTTTTCTCTCAAAATTTATGCTAGCATGACTGAAGCCAACCATATTTTTGAAGTGTAGTATCACAATAACGACAAAAAACACATATCCTTCCAAAAGCAGAGATAAACACCTGCCGGGCAGACCCTCTTCCACATTTCCATGCCAACCCCGGTTTCTCTCACAGCACTGTGACCACCGCATGACAGCCACTGGCAATCTCCACTGTAGAAGGGACAGGAGAGTACAGTTTGCTTTCAGAGCAGAAAATCTGTCTGCACCAGAACGTTAGTTTAGGCAGCGTAATGTAAATTCCTTTGTTGGCTTTACTAGGTTTGACCATTTGACCATGTTTCTCTCTCTTTGTGTTTCTCATTACTGACAGCCATGGGCCCATAATCCTTTACATGTCCAACACATGGAGTGGAAGCATTTTTTACCAAATGCAAAGCTACACAATCCAGTTAGCCAGGACTCCAAGAGTCCTTCTTCCAAACTGCAATTTTTAGTTTTTATTGGTCAGATAGTGAAGGTTAAGCTCTCAATCACCCTCCAAACAGAATTCAACTGGGATCTGTGAATGCGTCCTGAGAACAGTGCACTGCACAGGGAGACAGCTCACACCATAGTTAATTTACACCTGCTCACACCCCGTTGGCCCAGGGTCTCAGAGCAGTGGCGGCCTGCCTTGCTGTACTAGGCAGATATACCACATTTCACTGACCCTCCATCACACCTCCATTGGCATATACACCTTATGTTTTATGAATGGCCAGCACTTTACGTTGTATTAGAAGAGTTTTGGTCTACAGCGTTTTTACAGGTAGTGGGCTGCACAGAGAATGGAAGACCAGACTATTACTGATCTTTGAGGTTTTACACTGCTCCAGTCACTGTATTAGTACTTCCTCCCACACACTCATGTTTTCAGTGTTTTGTCTCAGCCTCAAATTGCCCCATGGCTCCCTTGCTTTCTCTTGGCTTATGTGGAAAGCAGTGGACCCATCGCACCAACCTCCCCAGCCCCAATCCCCCTTCCCGGCCCCCTCCCATCCACGAGTTCCTAGTCTGAAGAACATAAACAGCTCTGTCTGCCGGAGGCCTGTTCTCATGACATCACCACACTGCAGGAATGTTCTGTCAAATCCGTAAACCAGTTCTGAAAAAAGGAAGATCTCTCTGTTTTCACTCCTCACTGTCTCAACACAGAGCACTCGCAGACTCAATGAGACCACAAAAAACACTGCAAGCATTGAGCAGAGCCAGAGGAGGACAGGAGAGGAGAGGAGGGAAAAACTTTCACTGGTGGCGTGTTGACTGCGACAATTTCAAGTGCATGTGTTTATCGGTTGATACAACACATGAGAAAGGTCAAGAAAGGGAGAGAGAGCAGGAGAGACAGTGAGAGAATGCATGGGGGGGCGGGGGAGGTAAGGGAAATTACGCAGTGGTTCATTGTATTGGTGTTTGGAGGAAACGCTCCATTGAGGGTCTCTCCCTCTCTCTCTCTGGCTGCTGGATGGTGGAGGCAGGAAGCAGCTTGGCCTCTACACAATGGGACACATCAAACAGCGCTGCCCTTGTGGTCTCACCGGCTCACACACACCGATTCCAGGCAGCCAATCAAAACACCGCGCACAGTGCACAAACAACAGAGCAAGACAAACAGGACATTCCTGCTGCCGGCTGCTCTGAATTCCTTACCACAGCTAATCAGAATCAGAGAGCGGGAGCGCCCAAGGGGGGTGGGAGTTGGGATTGTCGGGTGGGGGCGGCAGGAAGTCAGGCCAGTTTATTAACTCTCTTAAATGAACCAGGTTCTTTAATGAAGTGTCCCACCGCATGGAACTCACAGCTAAGTCCACACTGTTAAAAAGCACACCAGTGTGGCCTCCTCCCTGTGAGTGAACTTACACTGCTACAAGATCATGGGACTGAGTTAAGACTGACACATACAAATACGTAATGACAGATTTCTCAGGTCCTCCTTCACTGTGCTGAAACCTAGCCAAGTGTTCATAGCATTCTTCCTCACTTGTCACTGCGTATATTCACAGCTAGTCATTCCTTATCCAACTTATGTTATTACTCAGAGGCCTCATGGCAAATAAGCCGTTACTCAACTACACCTGGAGAGACACCAGTGTGAAATGATGCGACAAACGCTGGACACGTCTTATAGCCATATTCCTCTTGTTTGATTGAAGTAATGTGGCAACACGGTGGCTCAGTGGTTAGCACTGTTGCCTCACAGCAAGAAGGTCCTGGGTTCGAATCCTGGCTGTCCCAGGTCCTTTCTGTGTGGAGTTTGCATGTTCTCCCCGTGTTTGCGTGGGTTTCCTCCGGGCGCTCCGGTTTCCTCCCACCATCAAAAAGACATGCATGTAAGGGTCAATACTCCTGTCGATGCCCCTGACCAAGGCACTGGCAAAAAGAACTGGAGGTGGTCCCTGGGCGCTGCACTGTGGCTGCCCACTGCTCCTGGCTCCTGGTGTGTGTGTGCTCACTGCTGGTGTGTGTGTGTGTGCTCACAGCTCACTGTGTGTGTAGGATGGGTTAAATGCAGAGGATGAATTTCCCCATGAGGGATCAATAAAGTATATGATTATTATTATGATTATTATTATGTGATTTTTAAGTGTTCCTAATTTGCATGCACAGCTCATGCTATGCATATTGCTCCTCCACAGCAAGTTGAGCTCATTAAGGCCTGAGTTAGCTCAGCTGCTGTGGAAACGGCAGACATACAGAGCCTCCTGCCACACACAGCAAGAAATATTAGGGATTGCTTCCCTCGGAATGCCTTGGTGTGTCTGAGGAATGTCTACCCCATCGCCTCCTCCCTCTCAACCCCCAATCTCCCAGAGGTGGAGTACCATGAAAGTGGCTAAATGTGCGCTGCATTTTAGCCCTCTATAACTAACATTCAAAGAGGCACCTCTAAAGATTTGGTCAAGTCCTCCAACTCCTCTGCAATCCCTGTTTATTACAGTTGGATTCCAGCACTCACTGCCACACACTATCTCTACCTCTCTATCACACACACACACAAAGCGTGTGCATGCACTCAATGAAGTGTAACCCCAAACTGCTCTCTCATCCTTTCACGTTCTTCCCTTTTTTAAAGTCCCCTTTGTAGATGAAAGCTAAGGGAGCCCCATCCTCCTCTCCACCCTCTGCAGCCATCCTGTCCTCACACCTTCTTCCTCCCTATCTCACACTGATGCTCTTCCTGCCCCCCCCATTTTACAATGGGAACACAGCAATCTCTCTGTTATCTCTGTTTCCATCCATCTAGAGGATGGTCTTAAAGAAATCACTTGGCTGAAACAGTAAATAAATGTATGCCCATGGCAGTGCTCTGCCATGGATATACATTTTTTCAGAGTGTGCACTCTGTGTTGTACTCTGCCTCACTTGTAAGTCGCTTTGGATAAAAGCATCTGCTAAATGAATCAATGTAAATGTCAATGTAAATACAGTTCCTCTGCTGTAGGTGTTGGGGGTCCGTGGAAGTGATATGAAGCAGTGGTACAAGCACTGGGCTTTGGTCGCCATGGGTGAGAGGCTCTTCGCCTCTATTCTGCAGGTTAAAAAACCTGCACGTAAGGGCTGCAGTGCTTACAATGCATCTCTCACAAACCTTCACTCTGTAACCAAATAAAGGATGCAGTTTTAAAAATGTAAATATTTGCCTGTCCTCCTGAAAGAGTGCATTTTTTACAGAGTTACCTAAGGAAAAGAATTTCATTGAATGCCCTGAACATGCTCACAGTAGAAACAACACATAAGTCTCCTAATATTCTACACATGCTATACTTCCCTCTTTTCAAGATAGTGTGTACTGGACCCAAATGCATTTTATACCATCTTATCTTGCCTCTTTTCCTGGACCTACTGCAGGGATACTGCACAGCCAGTGATTTAGTGAGATGGACACACTCAGACATCTCTCACACACAATACAACAACATGAAAAAAGATGAATAGAGGGATGAATAGATCTTAGAGTGTGAGTTCCTTCAAGAGGCAGAGCTGGTGGCTGAAGGGTTAATGATTGTCGATCTCTGTCAATGGGCCACACAGGAGGTTGGTTGAACTGGGGTCCAGGAATGCCTCTCTGTCTCCCAGTGAGAGTGCTTAAAAAGAGAGTGGCAAGGGGGTGGGGGGAGGGGCTGAGTCTGGTCAAGTCACCTATCCTCTGATAATCAAAGGAATTTACAATCAGACAACAAAAGAGTTAACTTCGCCTGGGTGGGCTTGTGACAATTCAGTCCCCAGAATGGCCCATGCCTCCCTCCCCACCTTGCATTCCTTTCCTCAGCCTCACCTTCACTTGTGTCTCTGTCCTTTACACCCCACTCCTTCATCTTTCTGAATAAAGACACACAGCACAACACCTTGTAAAAGAGAAGCCATGCACATTCTTTCCATTAATTGAGTGCAGCCACATGTAGGCCTAAGCCACAACAGGAGAGTAAAATCAGGTGAATTTCAGTTGACTTTCTGTTATGGCAGTGAGGCAGCAGCGTAGCATAGTGGTAAGGAGCAGGACTGAGCATTAACTGAGAGGTTGCTGGTTTGCTTCTCTGCTGGGGCAATGCTGTTGTACCCTTGGGCAAAGCACTTAACCCAGAATTGCCTCGGTAATTCTCCAGATGTATAAATGGATAACATGTCAAAACTGTACCCTATATAAGTCGCTCTGAATAAGAGTGTCTGCTAAATGACAAATAATGTAATGTAATGTAATGGCAAACCTTGCTTTGACCTGGGCATGCTGGAATGTATGTCAACAACTTTTTGATTGAATTTGTTCTTGAAAAATAGTAGCCATAAATCTATTAGCTAACTAGGTAGCTAGCTGGCATCTTGCTGTGTTTAACTACATACTAGCTCAATATTTTCTGAGAAGTTATTTGAAGGCATGCATTAAAACTGTACATTCTATAAGATTAACATAAAAGCAGTAAATGCACACCAGCCTGAACTATATCCTTTCATAGCTATTTAATACAATTTGAGTGACAGACTGTTACTGGTAAAGAAGAAACACTTAACAAGCAGAAGCAGCTAATCTTAGCATGCACAGACCATTTTTTAATTTATATAATTAGTTAGGTAGCTAGGGTATGCAGTATGCTAGGATAAGAACCAGAATAGTACATTTACATGGGTCAACATAAAATGATAAAAAGAAAAAAAGACAGAATTAAGAGCACAGGCACAGAAAGAGTGCCCGAGGAGAGTTACAGAGGTACCCATCCCATTCCCAGCAGCATCACCGCCCTCCCTTTATGCTGGGCAGTGAAAATCCAATTGCTCCTGCAAATCCCACAGTGGCACTTCAAACATGATTCAGAAGAAACGCATTTCCAATACACTGCATCTCTCAGCACTTCCTTCCTATAGCTGCTGTTGTTCACTATATTGGAGATATGAAGAGATATATGAAGAGATATGAAAATAAAACTTCCATCACATTTTGTAACATTTTCCCTTGATTTTTAAGAACCTATTTCAGTCCAGTGTGCTTGGATGAAATGAGCATCTCGAATACCCTCTCCAGAAGATCTCCTTTAAAAGGGGTCACAATAAACACATGGCAGGGGGCTGGGGGGGAGGGTTTCAGCATCTGACCTGGCAACGACTGAAGATGTCTGCAGGGGTCAGCCGGATGTTGAAGTGTTGCAGAATGCGTGTTGCCTGATCCCGGGCTTTCTCAGAGGAGTCCACTGCCAGGCAACGGCCCTCGCCAACCTGCGACCTCAGCTACAGACACACAGAACAGATGAAGCGGTCACTGGGTCAGCTCACAAATTCGGCATCTGGTCTTGCTGGCCACACACACACACTACACAGTCTTGTAGGAATGACCACACACACCCAGACACAAACAAACACATGCACAGTCTGTTAACTGACCTCACACACAGACACACACATGCAAGCACATACACACACGCAGTCCTTCTTACTGTCTGGTAAGGCTGACCGGAGGTGAAGATGACTCGTCCCTCTTGTCGGGCCACCTGAAAACAGAAGTGGCAAACTCAATCATCTTTATCATCCTCACAGCACATATCCTTTCACTCCTTTGTGTGATGACCACTCCAGCTCTCACCCTTCACAGACAGCATCAGAACAGGACACAGCTCATACACACATATTCTCTGCCAAGTGGCAGACTTGTGGTTTGTGGTAACGTCTCTTGCATTTGCACCACTATACTGAAGACAACCTTCAACATGTCAGCAGTGGCAGTTTTTTAAAATTCAATCTCAAAGAAAACAGTCATGCCAAGTACTCACTTCCAAGTATATCGTCTTTCCAAGCATTGGCAGTAAGGGTATAGACAGACCATGGGACTTCACCATGAGGACAGTCCATAATATCTGCAAACTTATTTTAACAATGCAACCTCAAGTATATCCAGACATGGGTCTGAATAGTGGTAGAGACACTAAAAGTAGGAGTAGGGAGGACATTTAGGAGTAGAGGCCCAGAGGAGAAATGCTGAAGAGGAACAGAAAAAGGGGTACGCTAAGAATAAGGCTTTGGCTGTGGAGTGTGCTCTGGAGTAAAGGCTACATAGCACGGGCAGACATGGGGGTAGGGTGGGGAGTACATAGTACAGGTAGTGTAGAGTATGAGATATTGCATGGGGCTGGTGTAGGGGTGAGAAGTAGCGGGGAAAAGGAAGTCAAGGCAGAGTAATTAGGAGCCATTCACATGTGGCCCTCCAATCCCACACTATCACCTTCTCATGTGTCACTCAGGTGTGAAACTAAGTGTGAGAAATTCTTTGGGTTGCATTTGGTTAAGAGATGCAATCTGGTAGTAGCCCTAGAGATACATGATGTAGTTTCTGTAATGAACTACAGCATCCGACATACAAGTGTGTTACTCAGAAAAGTGAAATACATTTCCTGATAGTGCTCAGGTCACTGAAATCATATTGATTATTTTCCTGTAAATAAAATGGGGGAATAGGCTGAAGTCATCATTATTTCAACCTGTGCTCTGTGCGTCTGGGCCAATGCCATGCTGCTAGGTTACACTGGTGCAGCCAATGCAAAATGATAGATATACACATAGATATATGTCTACATCTATAGTACCTGTAAAACGTTTGGACACACCTGATTAAGATAATGGGAAACATGCATGCAAAGAGATTTTGATCTAAAGACTTACACTTAAATGCTTGAAAAATATAAATATAAATAGTGGAGTTGATGCCTATGTATGGATTTCTGTCAAAAAATATATTTTCATAAATATTTTTGGCTACTTTGAAGAATCTAAAATATAACATAGTTTTGATTTGTTTTATTTGTGTTATTTCATAGTTGTGATGTGTTTCCTATTATTCTAAAATGTGGAAAATAATAAAAATAAAGAATAAAAGCTACGTCCAAACTTTTGACTGGTACTGTATATAGATAAAAATACCCTCATAATAGGTAACTACTATAATTATACATACATTACTGTATTTATACATTATTACACTTTAATATTAAATCTTATATCTAATTATATTGTATAATTTTAGTAGACTGTAGATAATTCAGTGGTTTGCCATTACAAATGTCCCCTTTCTTTTAATTGTTCAATAGCATAAATATAATTCACATTTTATTGGGAAAAACCCCAGCAAATATTTATTTTTATATCAAAAGTTACATATTTAACAGCAGTATGTCTGTGCTGAAATGTGAAACAGTAGGAGTGTGTTCCACAGGCATCTGTGGCCACTTTTCACTGGACATATTAGAAAACCTCACACATAAATCTCAGAGTTACAGGGTAGGTCTGCTGTGGTTTTGGAAGCGTGGCCCTCACCGTGCACACAGTGTAAGAGATACAAGCTGAAGACCAATGTTCCTAACAAAGGGGAGTAATCATACTTTGTGGCTCTTGAAATGGTATCTCCCTCTGTAATGGGTGTTTACTTGCTAATGCACTTCAACTATCGACAAATGCATTTTCTATAGAACTTTCTTCATGAGTTCACCTTTGTGGCAGAAGGCAGGTGAATGCCTCCATTTTTTCTGGGTTTCACGTTAGCCTGTTTAGCCACCCTGTGGGCGAAAATGCACGGGCATTCAAACACTGAGAGTATATGTGAAAGGGCTTTAGGAGGTAGCGAAAGGGCAAGGGGGACACATTAGAATCTTGGAGTTCGGGTAGGATTACGGTTAGAGTTGAAAGGGGTGGGGGTCTGCTAGAGCCCAGAATATCTCAGAGGATGTCTCACCTCAGCAGCGACTCGGTGATCATCACTGCCTTCCAGCACCACCACATCAATTCCCAAGCAGCGGAGGTAGCGGCCCAGACCCTGGAGCATGTTGTCGCACACCACACGCAGCTGCTGGGGTGCTATGGATGTGTCACTATGCACCGTGACCTGCTGGCCGTAGCCCTCTTGACTCGGGGCGTCCAAGGGGATCTAGCATGGGGGACACTCTCCAGCATCACTGTCAATTTTAACCATCAGCGTCAGCAGTCAGCAGGTGAATGCACAAAAGTTCACTTTCATTACCACTAATAACAGTCCAACATGGATGTGAGAGGCCGGTGGGTAGTGGAGTGATCTCCGAGTGACTGCATGAGTGGGTTTCAAAAACCTTCACGTTCACAGCCTTGCCAATAAAATGATGCTGTGTTTTCCAGTAGGACACATCTATGAGCCATAGATATCAACAGTATTTTCTTTATCAGATTGCAGTCAACTGAAGACAACACCTGTATGGAACGATGACTTACAAGATGATTCACAAAGCAAGAGCTCAGTCAGATAATATAGCATGTGGAAAGATGACAGATTATCACAGCTAAATGGCAGTGCATTCCCAAGCAAATGGGAAATGAGAAAGGCTGGAATGGTGATGGTGACCAGTAAGGAACATTCTTGCCTATGGGCTAATGGTGAAATACAGTGATGGGGACATTGTGCTGTCAGAGTTGCTTTCCCTGAGGCAAGATATTAAACTTAATTCCCTACACATTTCCACCATTAAAAATCCTATATAACACATGTAGTCTGAACCATAATATGCTGACACAAATTCAAAGAATGACTAGCTAAAATGAGAATAGTAAAACCATGGTAAGGGAGTGAATTCACAGACAGGATCCTGGCTACGTTAATACAATGCACATGTCCAGTGTATAGGTATGGCAATAATCAAATCTATCCTGACTAGATATACTGTACCTGACGTGGACTATATGATGTCTACACCGCTAGTGCAAAAAAAAAAAAGAGCAAACTGGTTAATAATACTGGTTTTCAGAGAACTTAGTGAACTAATTGAAAAAGATGAAATATGGAGTTCCTAACTGATCTGACAAGCAAATCTGACAACAGTTTGGTTCATTTAGCTAAAGCAAATCGGAATTAGGGCTGTCAATGAATATTCTAAATTCGATTATATAATCGATTTGTAAAAAAGAAAATCAGACATTTGATTGTGAAAATTAATATTCGATTGTGAAAAAAAAAGCAGCACTACCGCGGCTGTCTGCCTCGCGAGTTCTCGCGTGGGCCTGGGCCACTGCACTGAATGCGCATGACGGACAGGAGCCACACAACGTCACTTTCTTTGATTGAAAATGAAATGTAGATCAAGCTGAAATGAGCAAATAATTTAACAACAACTGTGTGGTAATGATGGCAGAGAGTTCACAACCCAACTTGGCTGCAGAGAGAGTGATTTGCACTCCAAGCAATCTAAAAAGCTCTGTTTGGAAATACTTCAGATTTTAGTCAGTAAACAGCAAAATTGCGGAACCTCAAGATGAAGTTGTATACAAGCTATGTAAGCTACAGTTAGCCTACATCCAGCAGTAGGAACCTGAGGGCACATCTAGAAAATATGCACCCAAATGAGCATGGCCTGATGTCTGGATCTCTACCCAAACAGCCATGTCTCAACTCATATTTTACACCACCCACCACAAACTCGCTATCTGCAGCACGACAAGAGGCTTGCACGAAGAAACTTACTTCGTTCATATGCAAGGACATGAGGCCGATCAGTATAGTTGATGGGACAGGCTTCAGAGAGTTCTGTCAGGAATTGGAACCAAGGTGCCGTATCCCTAGCCGTGGAACAATCGCCAATAGAATCGTAGTAATCGTAATCTACAACAGCACCTCAGACAAAATAAAGGAATTACTCAAAGACAAAGACTCTTACCACGAATGGGTGGACCTCCCTAGCAACAGCATCCTATGTCACAGTAAAGGTCCATGGGATTTCAGACGATTGGGAAATGCACGACTATGTACTCAAAACAAAAGAGCCTAGGGAAAGCCGCACTGCAGAGAATGTAGGCAAATGCATTCAAGACATCTTGGAGGTCTACGGCATAAAAAGGGAATCTGTGACTGCCATTACAACGGACAATGCTACCAATTACGTCAATGCAGTGGAGAGACATCTTGAAACAATGAATATAGCATGTGTGGCACATGCCATCAACTTCGCTGTGTGTAAAGGGCTCAGGGTCAGAGCCATTGAAACCCCTGTGAGCAGGCTAAAAGTGGCAGCATCCCATTTCAACAAATCTACCACCGACAGCTACCTCCTCCAGGAGAAACAACAAATTTTGGGATTGAAAACGGAGAAGCTGATTACATTTACATTTACATTTATTCATTTGGCAGACGCTTTTATCCAAAGCGACTTACATAGGTTACAGTTCTTCTACAATGTTATCCATTTATACAGCTGGATATTTACTGATTAATGACTGTCTGGCGCGATGGAACAGTATACATACGACATGATCTGCCAGGCATCATAGCAGCAAGCAGCTGTGTCTGTCATTTTCGAGAAAAAACTGTCTAGAATGGAGCTGACCACAAGCAAATGGTCCTTCATGGAAAAGGTGAGCACAGTGTATGAAATGCCTTGCCTATGGGCGCTTAGTGCTGATCCAGAATGAGTCTTTAAGAATAGGTAGAATGGTGGCCCTAATTTTAAGTTAAGGTAATATTGTTTACTTACTTTGTGTGAATGTTAATAGGCTGGACAAATGCAAACCTGTCCTAATATTAACGCATATTTATTTACTACAGGTACAAGAGGTTCTTAAACCTTTCAAAGTGGCAACAGAAGCATTGCCAACTGACAAATATCCAACTGCGTCGGCTGTACTGCCTTTAAAACATGTTATGCTCTCTCAACTGAGCAAGCAAACGCCAGACGAACCAGAACCACCTGCGTTGACAGAGATGAAAACAAAGATCATCACCAATCTGGAGAAGCGGTATAGTGAGGAAAAGGGTGTATTTATGTTGCTTAACAAAGCTAGCTACCTGGATCCACACTTCATTGAAAAGAGGAACAAAAACGAGAGGTGCAGGCGGCTATACTGGAGGAGATGAAACAAGTGAATGTGGCAGGAGGCACAGGCAGTGAAACCGAGCCCGGTGCTAGACAACCCCATGATCAGCAAAACGCTGGAAAAACCGCTCTAATGGTTATGGGGGATCTTCAGAGACACGTATTGCATGGACAGGCCAGACCAGGATAACACTCTGCTGCTTCAAAAAGAGATGTTGATGTATGAACAAGAGTCTCCAATACCTGCTCAAAAAAATCCTCTCATGTGGTGGAAAACCTCGGGCTCTGGGAGATACCCTCACGTTGCCCAGATGGCAAAGAAATATCTTTCCATCCCTCGATCCTCAGTGCGTTCTGAACGCATCTTTTCCTCTGCTGGGAATATACTGAATAAAAAGAGATCAGCACTGGCTTCTTCACATGTGGGATGTCTTGTGTTTTTGGCAAATAACCTGTCCGCCTTAAGCCCTAAGGCCTGACAGTGACAGTGGAATAAAATGCTGAACCAGTTAAGTCAGTTTTACCTTTTTTCTTTTTTTATGCTAGCGTTTTGGGAGGTCTAGCGTCAAGAATGTAAGTAGCTTACTTTTCCTTTTTAATAGCACTTTATTGTAAATTATCCCTCAAGGTAAAACTTCTTTGTTGTCACATTTCTTGGAATTGTGTGCCTTAATTTTATTTAAACAAAAACATTACAAAAGTGTAGGCTACTGTACTGACTGAATAGATATTGAATAATGAATAGGCTAGAGACAGAAGCTTCATGCACTGCAGGTCCCCAATGGTTTGATTTTTATTTTCCGTTTCATGTGAAAGAAAAGATAAGTGTTGTTCAAATGTTTATCACAGCACAGCTTGCTTGGAGCGTTGAATGTCTGTTCTGTATACCGTAACCTAATTATTTTATTTGTTTATTTTGTAATGTGTAGGCATGTAGATCTTATTTCAAAAGACATGCTCATGTTGAAATAAATATACCTATACAAGTAGTTATGTCTCTCATTGTATTGGTTTTCCCTCTTATGGACATAATGCGCAAAAATAGATATTCAAATGATTCGAACCTATTTGTTTTTTTAGATGGAATAATCGAACATCATTTTTGGCCAATTTTGACAGCGCTAATTGGAATATAAGTTTGAATCTGTAGATGATCACATCACTTTACAGAAATGCTCGGATTGCTCTGCTTTTACTCCATTCATCACATTTAGCTCAGGACATGGCGGGCCATAAGACCAGGCAGGAGCCTTCAGTCACTGACCCCTCGATGCCACACTGGCTTCCCTTTCTCTTTGGGCTTCTTCTCCTCCCTGTATCTCCCCGCCTGGCCTGAAGGTATGCTGTGGAGGTCTGCCGGGAGATAGAAGCGTGCTGGGTGCTGTGACAGGGTGAGGTAGACTTCCAGGAGGCAGTATGCGTCGATGGCTGGTGGGAGAAGGACAGATACTCTGAGACTCTGACACAGACAGAGTCAGACAGAGAGAGTCATTGAAAGGAGAGTCACAGAGAGACAGAGAGAAAGAGACAGCAAGAGAGAACCTGCACTGCAATAGAAGCCATGCACCGATGCCACTTGCTCCACCATGAACCTCTGCAACACTGAACATGAAAACAGAATCTATGATATACACAACTGATGTACAGCATGCAAAAACAAGACTTGGAAAGAGCATTGCAACACAGGTGTCTGATTATACGTTGGAATTTGAAAAAGTTCTACAGATAACCATCTTGTTGTCTCTTCTTTTAAACGAACAATCATTGCCTGTCTGTGTGAAGTCATTCTGGAGCCTGTGAAAACTCGCCCTGTTTCATTTCAGCTGGAATGACAACTCTCTCAACCCGCATTCTGCCATGCCCCTCAAAAGACAGGCCAGAGACGGCCTTTTGTCTTTCAGTGAAAAGTCTCTTGATGTGAAAGAGATCCAGGAGATAGTGTTCGCAGCGGACTGCAGCTGCTGGCCTCAGTGGCCGTGTGTGAGAATGGATGGCTGTGGAACAGCCATGGAAGACTGAACGCAGTGGCCAATAACCATTAGTACTATAAAAAGGAGTGCACTATTCTTAACCCCAACACAGTCTCTCAAATACTTGCCTCACTGTACATTTTCAGTCATTTCCCTCCTGCATACACCAGACCAGAGTGGAGAGACACTTGATATTAACGTGCATTACTGTATTAAAGTACGCTAATAATTTTAAATAATTTAATATAACATGTTCCTCTTCCTCTACTTCACAGGAAATTAGAGTCATGTGTAGTGTGTCTTATCCCTTACATCTGGATGGAGGGCCAAAGCATGCTAAGGAAAAGCAAGTGGCTCTGATGTCTATCCTTCCACGCCACCATTCATCTCCACTTTGGGCTCGCAACTGATCTAAGATGCTGTGTAGCTGACCTGCGTAACGGAGCTGGCTGTTCCTCAGTGGCCGCCTCTCCCAGTTGGACAGCTGCTCGATCTTGTCCAGGGGCTTTCCAAGGACCTGCTGCACCAGCAGGCTCAGGCCCTTCTCCGTGGAGCCTTCACCCACCTCCACGGCCCGCGGACTCCCACTTGCTCCACCCCGGCTGCTCCGCTGCATCTACCCAGCGCAGGACACAGAACCACATCAGCAACAGCATGAATGCACATATGGAAGCCATTTTAACAGGGGATACAAAGCAGGCTTGTTGGGAATCACTGTTTTTTCCAATTTCACTAAATTCCAACTGACCAATGAAGAAAATGCATACAAAAATAAAAATACCACTGCAGACACCATTGTGAGACTATACTGTAAACTTGCTGATATTCCATTTGTAGTTGTTTTGACATGCTTTAAAAAAGGCTAACAATTCACTGCAGACATTTTTCCAGGCAACCACATATGGAGTCCTTACATGGGTTTTGAGACACATGCTAGACACTTGGAAGCAAGTTTGTAAAGAACAGGATACACTTATTTCAAACAAACCAAAAACATACACTCCACCAACCAATAACTATAGGAGAGAATTTAAACAGTTTATAACACGGAGATAACAGTAACATGGAGATACAGCATTACTGAGAATATACTGACAGATTGTGACTTGAAAAAGTCAAAAAGAATTGATGCATGTACTTTACAGATGATATAGATTATGAACAATATTAACATATTATTTGGAAATAAACGTTTATGCTAGTAATGTAAATCCTGAATAGAGATGACATTTTCATAATTTTCATAAGTTTGGGCAATAAGTTAAAACTGTTCGCAAACTATATCACATGTAAATTTTGTGAAAGGAATTCATTTAGCCAACTAAAGTTAATTAATGAAATTCAACAATTTCCAGTGTCTGACCTTCCCAGTGTGCAAAAGCAATTAATGATAGTCATCTTTGAGAAAACATCAGGCCCAAGGTTGTTGTATCCCTTCTCGTTTTATGTAAACTTACTGTTACTCCTAAAGGCCTGGCTGTAGAGACATCCTGTAACTCCTGTTTATACTTGATCTGTTCCAGTTCAGTCACATTTCTGCACTTTATCTGTCCTGACGCAAGCCATAAAACATCAAAACACCATTGTTCAGCAAAGACCCCTGCCAGGGGGTGCGAGATGTACCTGCTGGTGCACCATAAGCAAGTCCAGCACCCCGACCATTTTCAGCTGCTCCGCTGGGAACTGCGGCCACGTGGCCAGCAGGCTCTTCAGGTCTCCTGACATTCCATAGCCTTGGTGGACGGATGGACAGACCTGGTCAGAGGCCGGTCCCCAAGGGGGTTATGATCGAAAGCGGGAGACACGCTGTATGGCAGTGGGGCTGGAGGCTTACCTAGTTTGAGGATGTTCGGGTCTGAGAAGAGCGCCTTGATGAAATTGACTGTGTGCTCGTGTTGGGCAAACCTGGTCTCGCACAGGTCAAGCAGGAACACCTGCCCCGGCACTGCCAGCTGGATCAGAGCCACGCGCTGCCGAGGGAGTGTGCCAAAATCCGCACGCCATTCCATGTCCAAGCCCACCAGTGACCCAGTCTGTGTGTAAGGGGAGGAGGGGGCAGGGAGAAGGTGAGGCGAGCAGATTTTAGGAGAATTCAAATAATGAAAGAGCATATGGACACATGATCACATAAATCCACATGCGCACACACAATCACATACAGGTGGGTGTACCTGTAACACCGCCTGTCTGCACAGCTCCAACTCCTCCTGCGTGTGCAGGAAGTGAACCCTCTCCTTTGGAACAGGAAGTTGGTAGTACTTGTCCTGGTGGGATGCAGGCGGCTCCCAGGGATCTGTTGACAGGGAAGGACCCTCAGACTGACCACTGCCAGGAGAGGAGTCATTAAATGAGTAATTAAAAGTAATTAAATTAATTTAAACAAAAGACCACCTGCAACAGTAGACACAGTGAGGGGACAGTGATGCCATCTGGGAATCATGGGAAATGGATATTGATATTGATGGAATATTGGAGATGTAATGACCAGGTCTTTGGGATGTGCAGTGTGTGCAGGTTTTCATTTCAACTAAGGGTGTACTCACAGTAGGCAATCTGTACCGTGCCCGAGCACGTTTGACCCCCAAAGTACAGTTCAGTACAGTTTGACTAGTGTGATCACTCCGTACCGTGCCTGGGCTCGCTTTAAGAGGTGGGCTCGGGCACGGTTCACTTGGCCTTGGGCACAGTACACATCAGTGTGATCGCTAACTGTGCCCGAGCACGGAACACGAACATGACGTCAATGATGTGAATGTCCCATTTAACAAACTGTTTAAGCCAAACTGTTTAAGTAGCTAGTCTTCAACAATCGTTCAGATAGGTAGCCTGTTAGCTAACTAGCTATGTTTGTCAAATCTATCGCTAGATAGCTAACATTAGCTCCCTAGCCAGTTAGCATTGATTATGCAATGCAGCGATTTTCAGTTAATCGTGCTGCACATATAAGATTTTTACGGAGGCAGCTGATGTTAAGGGAGGAATTTGGAGCTTTACTCACCGACTACAATTCACATGAACAATAAGGTGAGAACCAGACCTGTTATTAATCCAAATATTCTCGAATTAATTGAAAAGTGTACTATCCAAGTAGTAATAGAAGATGCTTGTTGTTGTAATGATGACAGTAGCGCACACACAAGTAGTAGCCCTAACTGGTTAACATTAGCTAACATTATTGTGATTAGGCCACTGTAATCTGACACAAAATATTGGTCTGTCCCTTAGCATAATGACTGAAATGTCAGCTGCCTCCGTCAAGATCTTCTTACACGTGCAGCACAGTTAACTGAAAACCGCTGCGTTGCATAATTGATAAATCTATAAGGCATGTGAGAGGGCCGTGTGTCACCGTGCCCAATACGACTCCAAATATGCCACAAAGTAAGTACAATCATGAACTCTATTGTGCTGTGTGAGAGCGGGCCAGCGGGGGAGTGGGGAGGGGGGACAATCGTGCTCAGGCACGGTGTGAGGCAACTGGGCCTAGTGTGAGTACGCCCTAAGATACCCTTTAACTGGGTATGATTACACCATTAATTGAATGCCCGTATTGGTATCTTGACAATGACCTGCTGTGAGTCCCTTGTGAAACAAACCAATTGGTGGACACTTGTCTGTGACAAGAAAAAGGCACAGGTAAAGGTAAAACTTATGTCTGGTTTATTTCTGTCCCTAAAACAATTTTAATGCATATTGCTAACAAGCTTAACTAAGATTAATGAGTTGTTAAATTAACAGTATTACAGGCATCAAGAGCATTAGGATGACTTGAGACAGCTGCCCTGTATTTGTTAACCCTTTCGCATGTGACTTATTTTATGCTATGTAGCGCGCATGTTACGTTACATGGTTCGTCATGTTTTCATTAGCGTTATTAGGCTTCTCATAGTTTTCCCCACCGCATTTGCTATACTTTTTAATGTTAAATCACTGTTTCCTCAAAGCTAACATTAGCTAGAATTTTTCTAATCTAGTGTTCTAATCACACCAGTTTGACTATACATGCTAAACGGCTAATCACACCGGTGTGACCATACACACAAAAGGGTTAAATGGGAAGAAGTTTATAAAGGTGTGTGTGTGGGTGGATGAGTGTGTTAGTGTGAGGGTGTGTGTATGAGTGTGTGAGCGTATGTTTGTGGGTGGGTGGATAAGTGTGACTGTGAACCTATGTGTGTGCATTTGCATGTGTTTATGGGTGGGTGGATGGATGCGTGACTGTGAGTGTGCGCGTGTGTCTGTGTGAGTCATTGGGAGGGTTCTGTCAGTGTAAGAGGTATACTGGGTGCATTCACTGTGGGGATGTCAATATTTGTTCTCAGGTTGGGGAGGACAGTGCCATTTGCCATCGGTTTACAACTTAATTATGGGTGTGTGTGACAACTGAGGCATTTCAGAGACGGAAGTGTTTGTGTCAGAGGGAACAGATGAGAAGCGAGGGAGGAGGGTCGTCCTGAAGTGCCCCACAGCCAGTGAGGTCAGACAGGGGGACACAAACGGAGAGATGTACTTACTGCTGTGTGGGTGGCAGACCCTGCTGTGTGTCCCACACCCCCAATGGCAGTCTGTCTCTGGGGACCCTGTAACGCAGCGACCATCGGGCAGCAGTGCTGAGGCCATCATACTTCACCAACAGCTCCACTAACTTAACCTGCAGCTCTGGGCTGTCTCCAACTGTAGCCTGGAGACCGACAGAGTGACACACACACACACACACACACACACACACACACACACACACACACACACACACAGCTTATCAAACACTCACTCTTGGCTATTCTAGCCTGGAAAAGATACCCAGACACTAACTGTAAGATACTGTAGCCTCAAAAACCTTCAGTGGACACTTGTAACATTAGTGAAATAAATATTATCTGGTAAGTATATGTTCCAGTGACATCCACCTCCTACCTGAATGTGGTCACTCCAGTTCTGCTCTGACATGCCCTTCTGTGGGAGATAAAGACAGCTATCAGTTTTGCCTATGCACAATTGAGACTGATGTTAAGTGAATGTGAAAGGGAGCAGGAGCAGTACAACAGGGGCCTATACCTCACCTCCACA